>WOXC01000934.1:0-426557 GCA_011680675.1 Gymnobelideus leadbeateri | reverse complement strand
TATAGAAAAGGCAAGACAAAATGGTTACAAGGGAGGGGAAGAACAGGAAGGTAAAAAGCAAAACCATATTGTCATTGAATTTGGATCAGGGAGAAAATGACAAACATACATATATATATGTCTATATAGGAGGGTATATGGGCATATGAATAGATATGTGAGTGTGTGTATATATGTGTACAGGTATACATAGATAGAGCACACAGGGCTAATTTAATGGGAAGGGATAATAATTGAAAGGTGAAATTAAGAGGTGAGAAAGGAATATAATGAGAGTAGATAGGGAGTGACAGAATGGGGTAAACTATCTCATATAGAAGAGGTAATGGAAAATGGTTACAATGGAAGGGAAGAACAGGAAGTCAAAAGGGAATGGGTCAACCTTATTCTCATTGAATTTGGCTTAGTGAGAGAATGACATACACACTAAATAGGGTATTTCACCCTACAAGAGAGTAGGGGGCTAAGGGATGAGAGGGAGGATGATGGAAAGTAGGGCAGGTTGGGGGAGTTGAGGGAAGTTGGAAGCACCCAATTTTTAAAAGGGACAGGATCGAAGTAGAGAATAGAACAACTAGGAGGTTTGATAGTGATGGGGTCCTTGTGATATATATATATATATATATATATATATATATATATGTCTGTAGTATCAATCTGTAACATCAGTTTGTAAATGGGGTGCTTTGGGATCTATGTTTGTAAAATCAATTTGTAAAAGCAGTCTGTAAGATCACATTTCCACCCCCCCAGCCTCAGAGCATTGACTTTGCCCCTTCCCCCTTCCAGTGCTCTGCCCAGCAACATCTCATGACCTGTTTATCTCTGTTTGAAACAATAAGTTATGTAAATGTTATCTCCCGTAGTTAGAGTGGCCAGCCCCACCATGAATTCTTCAATACCTTATCTATAGGGTAACTCCTTAGTCAATTATATACCCACACTGTCTCTGATGACCTTGGTGGGAGGCAGACTGGGCACTCTTTAGTGACGTGTCAGGCCTAGAACCACACCTCCAGCTAGACCCCCTCTTGAGCTATTTCCCAGAGAATCATGGGCAATACACCTGCGCAGTTGATATTAAAAGTGTATGGTCCTTTGAGCACTGACCACTCCTTAACTCCTCCCTGATCCCACCCTTACTCACCTAGTTAGCATAACTGACCCCTTAAAACTATGCCTGCGGCCTCTGCGAGTTTGCAGGTTCCATAAGAATCTAGCCCGCTGTTCTCTACAGTGTAACAATAAACTTTACAATTTCGGCTTCAAAGTTTGCTTGAGCCTGGTGAATTCCTTCCAGACTGGATGCCAGGAGAGGTTTCCCTGGCAGAACCACTTACCCTCCCCCCATCCTTATCACCCTTCCCTCTTCAGATGGCGACCACGAAAGGACAAAGTCTGAGGTCTCAAGCTTTTTTTATCCTTTAAACTCCCCCCTCTCCCTGTAGTTGGGTTCACCTCCACAAGCCCTAAGAAGGCTTGTGGGGACGCTCCGGTCTGGGCCAGGCCGGTGTGGGTCTGTAAGACCCTGGGTTCGCTCCTGATTCGGGACAGAGGACGCTCTCATCCCCGGGATGCTTTGGGTATTCGTCTACTTTGTAAAAGTAGGCTAGAGCTTCTCCCTGGATGCAGGGCTGAAGCTGGACTACAGGGATTTTGGTGTCAGGGCAGGAAAAGGATCAATCGGTCAGTCTCTCTCCATACCCCGAGACTCCCTCCTGGGATGTCTCTTGAGCAGTTGGAAAAAACTCGGTCTTCACGACCCCAAGAAGGAAGGATGGGCCAGTGTTTCCCCCTACGTTCAGGGATCTGAGCCTAGGTTATCTTAAAGCAAGTCTTACCTGGCCTCCATTAACACCTATCTGGAAGCCAAGCAAACATGATTTGTACCTGGGGATTTCTAACAATCCTCTGTGAGCTTTTGGAATGTTCCTGTCAGTTTCTCTCTCTGTTCTGTGTTTTTGTGTGTCTGTGTGAATGAGTGAGTGTGTAATCTAACATGTAAGGTTTAAACTGCAGCTGGACTGCCGGACCTTCCTTTGGAACACTCTTAGCTCTCTCTCCCTCCTCCCTTCACTGATGCTGAATGCAGGCTGGAGAAGAAGAGAAAAGAGAGGTAAATATTGTCTTGTTTAGGTTTTATAAAGCAAGAAAGTTTAAGCATGTAGCAAAGGAAGAAGCATGGGTAGGAAGTTAAGATAGAGATGGTATTTGGTATTGAGAAGTGTGAACAGAAGTTTTAAGATCTTTAAAAGTTTGAAAATCTCCTCCTCTTCATTCCACTCTGGCCAAGTGGAGTGAGGAGAAGGCGATAAGAAATAATGAGGGGCCCGCGAGCCCTCCCCGGGACTGATGGGCTGGACCTGCCGGGGAGGCTACGGCTGCCGCGTGGACCGGACTGAAGTCCGCGGGGGCGGTCCCGCAGGGGCAGCTCCGCGCCCCCAAGGTTTCCTTCCCCTGCTAGCTCGGGGGCGCACGCTTATTTTACAGGTAAGGAAACTGAGGAAAACAGAATTAAGTGACTTGCCCAGGATCACGCAAGCTAATCTCTCCTCCTAATGAAAGAAGGAACTGAGAATGGATTACTGCAGTCAGACCGATCTCGTCCCATGTGGACAAGATAAATATATTTCCAAAAATGAACTTCTGGTACATCTGAAGACCTACAATTTATATTATGAGGGTCAGAACTTGCAGCTACGGCACCGAGAGGAAGAAGATGAGTTCATTGTGGAAGGATTATTGAACATCTTCTGGGGCCTGCGCCGGCCTATCCGTTTGCAAATGCAAGATGACAATGAGAGGATCAGGCCCCCTCCCTCCTCTTCCTCTTGGCACTCTGGCTGCAACCTGGGAGCCCATGGGTCCATCATGAAGCCCGTTGCCATCCCAGATATTCAGATAACAGACACAGATGCAGCCCCTGGAAGTGACAGGAGGCTTAGCCCAACAGGGAACAGAGACCTGAAGCCCCTACAAGAAGACACCCCTCAGCTGATGAGAACACACAGTGACGTTGGGGTTCGGCGCCGTGGCAATGTGCGTACCCCTAGTGACCAGCGGCGCATCAAGCGGCACCGTTTCTCCATCAATGGCCACTTCTACAACCATAAGACATCTGTGTTCACCCCAGCCTATGGCTCCATCACCAACGTTAGGATTAACAGCACCATGACAACACCTCAGGTCCTCAAACTCCTGCTCAATAAATTTAAGATTGAGAATTCTGCTGAGGAATTTGCTTTATATATCGTTCATACCAGTGGAGAGAAACAGAAGCTAAAGGTCACAGATTACCCCCTGATTGCCAGAATCCTCCAAGGCCCATGTGAACAAATCTCTAAAGTCTTCCTTATGGAGAAGGACCAAGTGGAAGAAGTCACTTATGATGTAGCCCAGTACATAAAATTTGAAATGCCAGTCCTGAAGAGCTTCATTCAAAAACTCAAAGAGGAAGAAGACCGGGAAGTAAAGAAACTAATGCGCAAATATACAGTGCTCAGACTAATGATTGAACAGAGATTAGAGGAGATAGCAGAAAACCCAGCAACAATCTGAACCAGGGGTGAGGAACCCTCGGCCTCAAGGCCACATGGGCCCTTGAGGCTGTGGGTTCCTTACCTCTGAATTCTAAACAGCCAGGTCATGGCCCTTCTGGAAACAGATGAGTCTTAAGCCTTTGTTTACATGAAGAAATACTGAGATGGAGAAGGATGGAGGCCTCCTGAAGGACCTTGTAAAACCCTTCCCTCAACCTGGAACTTTTTGCATACAAAACTCCTGTCAAATCACCTTCCTTTTCTTGGACCTGGAAGCAGACACCAGCAGACAACTCTTGGATACTCTCAATCAACTCTTTTCCCTCTCTGGGAGAGACTCTTGATTTGTGGTGTCTAGAGGACTTGATGTGTGTGTGTGTGTGTGTGTGTGTGTGTGTGTGTGTGTGTGTGTGTATGTGTATTTGTGTGAGAGGGCACTTACATGTATGTTTGGTTTAGGTGGAGGAGAAGGGAGGAAGAGAGATGTATGATGTATGTATGTACTTTGGGGGTGGGTGGGAGTGGGGAATTGTCTTTTTGAATATTCAGAGTATTTTCACATGCAATTTAAAAATTCCAAACAACCAGCAACTGGGCCGTGAGTCTGGTAGAAATGATAGCTTCAGACCTGGATTGCGTGTTCTTATAGATTCAGGCTGAAGTGAGGGCTCTTGATTAGATGTGGAACTAGTTGTTCAGAAGCCCTGGTTCCTGCTGCTCTTGTTCTAAATGATGCCACCCTTTGGGGAGTTACAAAAAAAAAAAAAAAAAGAAATAATGAGGGAATCTTCTCCCCTCAAATCAAAGAGGCAGGCAGATGAAAATTTAACTATTTCTTGCCTCTACCTAAAAGAGGAAAAATCTGTGTATTAGAATAAAACTGTAAGTCAATTGAATTCATGTGAGAAGTAAAAAAGTGTCACTCCTAATTTGATGCTAAAGATAAGTCAGAATTCATTTTACTATTTGGCATTTAGGCAAATTGGAATATTTTCTAAGATTTGATAAGGATATAGGGAATTTTCTTTTGGGTTCTCTAGTAGTGAGAAAGGGGGAAGGCGCCCCCCCCCCCAATATCACTTGCTGGAGAGGTCAAAGATATCACTTTCAAAGAAGGTTTTGTAAGGAGTGGACACATAAATTAAAGTTTATTGGAGTAAAAGTTAAATCTGCTGAAAACATTTTACAAAAATTTATTAAAGTCTCTCATTCTAGAAGAAAAATAGAGCGTGCTAAAGAATAGGGAATTTGAGTTAAGCTCCCCCACTTGAAAAAGAAGGGGGAGCTGCAGCTATATTGAGGGGCCTGGCAACACCCCTGGGTACCCCAAAGCCTACACCTCCAGGCTATGAGGATGACCCTCTCTCCTTTCAAATGCCTGGGTCCTCAACCAGGCTCTGCAGTTGTAGGGAGAGAAGAAAAGCCTCTGTACTTGGTAAGCCCAATTTTTCTACCAGTAATTTTTGTATGTGATGAATTGGAAATGCAATTAATGTCATAATGTCATTGTGTTATTATGGTATCTCTAAATTGTAAAATCCTCTTATACTGTAAAAGTGTGAGTGACCATTGTGAGCCAGAAATGTTGTTAGATAAAGCAATTTTCAATCTGAATTTTGTTGAAACTAAAAGATGGAGAAAAGTTTTGTAAAACCAGCTATGGTACTTTATCAGTTCTGCTAATCCTGTCTTATGTTTATTTCATGTGAATTGGATTTTTTTATGTTATAAGACCTGACAATTTAAAGCTGTTATATTTGGGATACAAATAGGTAGTAATAATTGCTGATATTCACTGTGATAGCTGATTATTCATTTAACTTTTTGGCTATTCTGGAAATATGCAGTGACTTAAAGTTATAGTTTCCACATTACTAATGATGAAGTGAATGTACACAGGGAATTGGAAAGGCATTTTGTAGAATTCTTATTGAGCAAATGAGAAACTTGGGAAAAAAGGAAAGAAAAATATAGGCATGTGGTTTTTAAGCTTGCTTCATCTAAGGATGTATTTATGTTAATTTGAAGGTTTATGAATCACCACATTGACCATCTATGTGAGATTCCAGAATGTAATTGATTTCTAGTGATAAGCTGATCAGGTGTGTGGCAACAAGAAAATTTTAGTTCTGTGTAACTTCAAAAACTTGATTTTTAAGGTCACCAGATTGGTAATTCATTTGTTTTTATTTCAAAGTTCAAATTTAAGAACATGATAATTGTTTATGGTATTGTTACTGGTAAAAAGTTGTATTATCTATGCTGTATAAGAAGCAGTTTTCTTAAAGTCTTGGAGTATTGTAATTTGGGAAATCATAAGCTTCCAAGTCTGTCTTTGTTTAAAAGGAAGTTTCAGTTAAGACTGTTTAAAACTTGTAAGATTGTTAACTAAGTTATTTTGGCTACAATTTTAATGTTAAAATCTAAAATTGTTAATTGATTACTGTATGTGGAAAGGAGGAGATTGGATGAAAACTTTATTCTGACTAGTTCTGCCCATTCAGAACAGTCCTCCTGCTTGTATGAGAATTGGCTAAGCAGGGGCATCATTATTAGCCCTTCCCCCAGTCTCTCCTCCTTAGAATTCATACAAATTTTCCTTATGTTGTAAAACTGCCAAATCCCCTAGAAACTATCTCTATTAGGCAAGGTCATTCAGCCTGGGAAAGGAACTTGTTTTAAGTGTAGTTTTAAATGAACCTAACTTGCTAAGAAGTTGCAAAGATTAGAAGGATTTCTATCAATTGGCTTTTAGATTTCAGAAGGAAAGATGGTAAATGGAATTCTTTACATTTGTGAGACCTAATGAATCTTCATTGCTTAGTGCAGCTCCATGAAAATAAAAATAACCAACTAGCTCTGAGCTGTGATCGGTGAGGCTTGTTGTTTAAGGTAAAAGGCACTTGGGACCAGAACTAAATTTTATTTTAAGAGTTTGAATTTGGGTATAGTTGTCTGCATTAAATCAGTTTCTCGGAGAAAATTCCACAAGCTACTCAGAGGGAATGTGATCCTGTACTGCTGATAGGTGGAAGTCTACATTTGGTAAAGGCCGAAGGGACAATCTTAGCCTCTGTCTGGGATGGGATCCCTCCTGGCTCAGGGGATTCTTTGGGATTCCTTTGAAAAGGAATGTTTCCCACCTATTCCTGAGTCTAGCTATAAGATGGAACAGATACTGCATGGTTGGATATCTGTGACTTTACCTGAATTTAAACAGAGTCAAGGATGTTTTATCCTGCCATATTTGGAATGTCACATGTCCCTGCTTTTCTCCTTCTATAGCAAGTTTCTATGATCAGAGCAAGTAGTAACAGATATGGGTTCTTTCGTGTAAGCTCACTGGAAAATCTAATATTATTTTTCATTTGGAATTGGAACATGTGCAGAAAGTATGCAAATTGCTTAAGATCATTTTAAAAGTTTTCAACTAACTTCATAAAAGTTTAGTGATCAATTATAAATCTTGAAACTTTTAAAAGAAGGGAAAATACTTTCAGAAGAAATTTTCAAATCTCTAGTGTAATTTTAAGAGGCCTTTTGAAAGATAAATTTATTGCTAAACTAATGTAATGAGTTGTGAAAACAGAAGAGATCTGGCTATTTTGATCCGAATTTGTAATAGTTTCATGCTCTAAGCAAAAGTTAACTTTTGTAACTGAATATATGTTAAGGATTCAATTTCTGAATTATCCCTTCCTGAGTGAATCTGTATTCACTGTTATATACTGTATACTGTATATATAATCTGTGTACCCAGCTTCCTATGAAACATAGATCTACCCAAATGATTTTGGGTCCCAACTGTTTAAGGGGGAGATGATTAGGTCCTTGGATTCTCAACTTTGACTTCCTTGAGCAGCCGGCATCTGAAATTTTCTCAGAGCTCAGAACTCAAGGCTGAGAAAGTCCAGACCATTCCCTAACATATGGAAGATTACCACCTATTCTTCCTCTAATCTAGGAAGACCTAAAAGCTGAAATCACTAACTCTTCCCTTATCAAGTTCCTTCAGGGTCTGCAGGCGATTGAAAAAAAAAAAAAAAACCTTCCCTCAGCTCTCCTGATCCCGATCCCGAGTTCTGCCTCAGCTTACCTGTTTCAACCTGGGGATTCTGTGCTGGTAAAAAGAAATTCATGGTCTGGAGCAGAGGTGGAAGGGACCACACTTCATGATCCCCACTACACCTACTGCTGTCAAAGTGGACTTTATTCCCACATGACAACCATACGCCAGAGTGAAGCCTGCTGTCACCTCAGAATGGAAAACAGAAGTCCACGAGCACCCCCTAAAGCTAAGACTATCCAATCCTCTCCCTGATTCCCTTTTTACCTCCTTGCGAGGCCCCCCACAATCCCCATCATTCCCCACCTCCACTCTACCCTTCCCTCTTTGATTTGTCACTTTGCCCTTCCTGAATGTCAGACACAAATCCACTCACCCTTTCCTTGATTTGTAAAACAGGCAGCCCAACCTTCCCTTAATTGATTTGTAAAACAGAGAACTCCACCTTGCTTAATCTGTAAACAGGCAGAACCCCCACCCCTTGCTTACCCTTGATTAATCTGTGGGTGGGAGACCCAGCCTAGGGTTTGGCGCCTGAGGGAAATTCCAAGTGTACACTGACCAATCATTGGAGTTTCAGCCTACATCACTGTAATTTCAGCTTAAGTAACCTAGTTAGGAACCTCCTTTGTTAAAGGCAGTACAGTTATGTTGGTAAAAAGAATATGTAGTATGTAGAAATATGAAGGAAAGTGAAATAGTCTGAGTAATGGCTTATGCTAGCCCATCCTCACCCCATTTCTGGTCAATTTTCTCTTATTTTTGGCTCTTGCCTGCTTAACCTCCTTGCTAGGTTTATCTGTTCTAGGCTCAGTGCTTTCCATGTGCAGATGATTGCTCGGACTGAGTACCCAACACTGCCCAAGGCTACTACTCATCACCCCTTGGATCTAGCATCAGCCAGATTCCGGACATTGGCCATAGACCCCACCCCTTGAACGATGGAACCCTGTGAGGCAGGGACAGCTCTATGCCCCTTCCCAGCGAGAAGCAGTTCGGGAAGCTGAGACCATTACCCCTTGTCCCCAAATGATTTTGGGTGCCATCTGTTTAAGGGGGGAATGATGGGGTCCTTGTGATATATATATATATATATATATATATGTCTGTAGTATCAATCTGTAACATCAGTTTGTAAATGGGGTGCTTTGGGATCCATGTCTGTAAAATCAATTTGTAAAAGCAGTCTGTAAGATCACATTTCCACCCCCCCAGCCTCAGAGCATTGACTTTGCCCCTTCCCCCTTCCAGAGCTCTGCCCAGCAACATCTCATGACCTGTTTATCTCTGTTTGAAACAATAAGTTATGTAAATGTTATCTCCCTTAGTTAGAGTGGCCAGCCCCACCATGAATTCTTCAATACCTTATCTATAGGGTAACTCCTTAGTCAATTATATACCCACACTGTCTCTGATGACCTTGGTGGGAGGCAGACTGGGCACTCTTTAGTGACGTGTCAGGCCTAGAACCACACCTCCAGCTAGACCCCCTCTTGAGCTATTTCCCAGAGAATCATGGGCAATACACCTGCGCAGTTGATATTAAAAGTGTATGGTCCTTTGAGCACTGACCACTCCTTAACTCCTCCCTGATCCCACCCTTACTCACCTAGTTAGCATAACTGACCCCTTAAAACTATGTCTGCGGCCTCTGCGAGTTTGCAGGTTCCATAAGAATCTAGCCCGCTGTTCTCTACAGTGTAACAATAAACTTTACAATTTCGGCTTCAAAGTTTGCTTGAGCCTGGTGAATTCCTTCCAGACTGGATGCCAGGAGAGGTTTCCCTGGCAGAACCACTTACCCTCCCCCCATCCTTATCACCCTTCCCTCTTCAATAGGAGGGACAAAATATAGTCTGTCTTTTACAATATGTCTGCTATGGAAATGTTTTGCATAGCTATACATGTACAACCTATACCGAATTGCTTATCTTGCCAGTAAGGGTGGGTGACAAGGGAGGAAGGGAATGAATCTGGAATTCAAAGTTTTAAAATGAAATGTATATATACACATTGTTATCTATATTATTTTACATGTAACTGGGAAATAAGATGTACAGGCACTGGGGCATAGATATCCACCGTGCCCTACTGGAAACTCAGAGGGGGTATGGAGAAGATATAGGAGAGATCAGATTGGAGGAGGGGATATCCAGTGGGATTGTTATATTGGGGTGGTGGGTAGGGGAAAAACCGGGAGAAAATTTGTAACTCAAAATGTTTAGTAAATGAATGATACAAACTAAAATTTAATAAAGCATTTGATTAAAAAAAGGGACAGGATCATAGTAGAAAATAGAACAAGTGTTGGGTGGGATAGGAGGGGGAAAATATAGTCAATCTTTCATAAAATATCCACTATGGAAATGTTTTGCTTAGCTATACATATACAACCTATATTGAATTGCTTATCTTCCCAATGAGGATGGGTGACAAGGGAGGAAGGGAAAGAATCTGGAATCCAAAGTTTTAAAGTAAAATGTTTAAAAATATATATGTATGATTATTATTATTTTACCTGTAACTGGAAAATGAGATATACAGGCACTGGGGCATAGAGATGCACTGTGACACACTGGAAAGTCGAAGGGGGTATTGAGGAAGATATGGGAGAAACCAGATTAGAGGAGGGGATATTCAGTGGGATCACTGTTTTGGGGGTGGTGTGTAGGGAAAATGGGGAGAAAATTTGTAACTCAAAATTTTGTGGAAATGAATGATGTAAATTAAAAAAAATTAAAGAGATAGGAAAATAAAAAAAATATTAAAAATGTTTTGGTTGTCTCCAGGATTTTCTAAGTAAATTATTTCATCTACAAAGAATGATAATTTTGCTTTTGCTAGTTTATTGGTTCATTTGATCTCATCTTATTAATATTATTAGTATTTTCAAGACTCTATTAAATAAGACAGATATTTCTGGTATATAAATCCATATCCAGACATCCCTTTCTTTTTTACACCAAGACATGAGAAAATGGTGTTGCACCTTCTTTATGGCAGGCTCCACAAATACAGGGGTGTGAACTAAGATGCCCTAAATCCTCACAGTCACTTTATTACAATCACTCATATGGGGAAGGTGATCGTAGTATTTTCTCTCCCCAGAATCATTAATTTTTTTCCCCCAAGCACCTCATCTACAATCAGGAGAACCAATAGGGAGCAGGGAACCTGTTAGGAAATCACTCTGTCCTTGTTCATCCACACAAGGAGGTGAGTGGGCCACTATGGTGGAAATTGATGAAAGAAACATCAAAGTTAGGGTGAGCCTTGAACATTGTGAAATCAGTCATGTAGGTAAATATTGGCACTGGTGAGCAGGGCAAGAAAATTTAAGAAAAGAAACCAACAACAACCCTAGGAGTATACAATATCAGATAGTAAGAAAGGCTACAGATGTGGTAATTGTGCTCAGTAGTAGGGCAGAGATTCCAGTTTGGTTCCTCTACTTCCAAATGCTAAATTGGGGACTATCAATCCCCCACTGTTATGCTCCATCTGAACAAAGTTAACTATCTCTCCCTCCCTCTCTGTCTCTCTATCTCTCTCTCTTTTACTCACTTGCTTTCTCTCTCTCTTCCTCTCTCTTTTTCTATCTCTCTCTCTCTCTCTTTAGGCAATGTAAAGCTTATATGCTATATATCTACTGCCTTAGCTCCATCTCTGCCCAGTCATTCCTTTAAGACTTT
This sequence comes from Gymnobelideus leadbeateri, assembly GCA_011680675.1. NCBI lineage: Eukaryota > Metazoa > Chordata > Mammalia > Diprotodontia > Petauridae > Gymnobelideus > Gymnobelideus leadbeateri. The sequence goes on along the minus strand of WOXC01000934.1, from coordinate 415,260 downwards.
TAGTGATGGGATAACAGGTCTCTAGTTTTAGAACTATAAGAAATCATCTACTTCCATTCCTCTAACTACACAGAGAGTGAAATTGAAAACCACAGAGGTCAAGTGATTTTTCTGAGAGGGCAAAGCTGCTAAGTGTCTGAGGTAGGATTTGAACCTGGTTTTCCTGACTTGAAATTCAATGCTGTGTCCGCTCTCACTTCTGTCCCACCTAGCTGCCCATGGTTGTGCTACCATATCCCCATGGGGTCACTGTGATTCATATGAGAATATCTCTAGATTAGATGGTTTACTGAGGGAATATCTGGAAGATCTTTTAAGAATCTTTTGTGTTGAAATGTTTTTTTTTTTCTTATCTGTTGATATCTTAGCTAATCCAAGTTGTTGCATAAATCCTTGAAAACTCATTTTGGCAAAACTTAAAACTGGGATAAGGACTTCTCACAGGCGAGAGAGAGAAAGAGTAGGATATAGATGGGAATTCCACCAAAGAATGCGATTCAGGCCAATAAGTGGATGTTGAATGATCATGAGGAGAAATTGAATAGTTTTTGGAAATGACTTTTCTTTAGACATTGAAAAAAGAAACTTACCCCTTATCCTTCTAGTCTTCAAACATCTGGAGAGATAAGGGTACACTAGTGAGAGGAGAGGATAAGAGGAAGCATAATCCAATGGATACACTGCTCAATTCAGTGAGGAAAATATAGGTTCATGGCCTACATTATCAGCTGTGTGACCTCAGACTATTCCAGTCACCACTCTGGGGTTCAGGTTTTTCTTTATAAAATGAGAAGGTTCAACTATTTGACCTTTGAGATCCCTTCCAACTCTTGATCTCTGATCCTAAGTGCAAATCCCTCTACCACCATGGGCTTCATTTCCCTCTGTAGCATAAGGGTAATTGCAGTGGGAGGACTCCGAGGGTGCTTTGAGGTGGAGACTTAAGTCTACGATCCTGTGGACCCATTTGGTGGTTTGAGGTAAGGATTGGGCCATGAGGGAACTGAGGCAGCAGATAGAGAACACACAGGAGAGGCTTGAAGGAGAGGCTTTGTTCAGGATCGAGGCCATGGTCCAATGGCAAGAACAGTGGGATATGGAGTTAGAGGAGCCAGACTGCAGTCCCTACTCTACTAATTCTACAAAGACTACACCTAGAGTCGCCCTCAGTGTCTGATTTTATATATATATTTTTTAATATACTCTGTTAATTTTTCTTTTACACTAGGCTTCCCTGACTTGACACCGGTAATGTCTTGGCCAAAATTGGCTGGTTATTTAACAATTATCCTTCATACGTAAGAGTAGTAATTTTCTTGCACATATTTTCTCCCATTTTTGTCCTTGTCAGGGGGTTACATTAACACTTTGCTTGGTGCATAGCATCGGACTTGGTTGCTGGCCCCTTTCCTTGGACTCACATGCTTGGTGATCCTCTGGCATGGCTGCCTTTCTCTCATCCAAGTAGGAGAGCATAGTCATTGGTCTCCCCAGCTTCTCACAGCAGGGGTCATGTGGGAGACAATCTTTGGGCTTACTTCGACCCTCCACCATATACCATCTTTATTTATTGAGGGGGCTGAGTCACCTAAAGTCTCTATGCTCTGGGTAGGTTTCTCAAAGTACAAATTCAAAACATGGAAGGTATCAAAGAATAGATTTTCATCCTCTAGGAGTCCCCCACCGCCCTCAGGTGTCCAGTACTTATCCCTGCAGCTGTCTGATCAAGACCCCTTCTCAGCATCCAGAGGCTCCTGGCTAGATGCCTGAACCTCCTCAGGGTCCCTTGGGTGATGGTCCCCATGGGTAGGGCAGCATCCTAGCCTGGATAATCTTCAACATTATGCCTCAATTCTCATTGTTCATTTGAGGGGGAAATTGCCTAGCAGCAATTGCCTCCAGTTTCCTACAGCCCAGAAGAGGTCAGAGGCAGACATGCCCCTGGCTTGATTTTATCTGTTAATGCCTGGAGAAAGAAGACTGAGACTCAACTTTGCCCCGCATCACCCCTTTCCTCCTCTGTTCCAGGTCTGTCAGGAACCCAAGTCTGACTCAGAGTTTTCGTGGTTTGCCTCTGCTGCTGCTAGTGCAGCTTATGTGCTCTGACCTATATAGAGGCCAGGACTCTCCATTCACCTTGCAACCTGGTTTTCTATGAAGGGGCTGACCCCCAACAATCCCAAGCAGAACTCAGATGCCAAGAACCATTCCTCCCAGTCCCAGCAGCCTGCCTTTAGGCACCTGGGATCCTCCTCAGTCCTGCCACCTTCTCCAAGTGGATGATGTTCTAGGGAACCCTCCCCTCTCCAGGCTGGGTTATGGGAGTTTAGTGAAAGACACCTGGGAAGAGGGTGTCCCCCTTCCTCTGGGCCTGACATCACAAAGAACCCTCCCATCTCTTCTCCATCCTCCCTTTCCTTTGGCTGGAAACTAACCCTGCCCGTACTGTGACGTCACTGTACCTGCCCGCCCATGCCATCTTCCATCAAGGTCGGTTCTCTTTGTTTCTGGAGAAGGATGCAGATGAGGATGAGGACTGAGTTACCATTTCCTCTAAATCTGGAGGAGGGGGCATGAGCAGCAGATCTGCCTGGCTCCTTCTCATTCCCCACTACCCCCCTCCCCTTCTTGACGGATCCCAGAAATTCCTGCACTTTTCTGTGTGGGTGTTTATGAGGTAAGCCCCCTTTCCATTCCTCCTGCTACACTGCTTGCCCTTCCTAATTCTGCCCCTTTATATTCTCTTCCTTCCCCTCTTCAGTCTTCTCCTGAACCTCCCCCTCATCCCAGATTGACTTGCTTAAGTGTCCTGGGGTGTGTGGGGAGAGGCTCATGGGGGCGGTATGGGAGTATTCTTACCTTTGTTTATGCATATTTTGTGTGTGGGTAGGTCCATCTGTTTATGTATGTTATTGTACATGTGTACATATATATGTGTGTATGCCTATTCCTCCAGGGTTGTTCCTAGCTAGGGCTTCCTATCTTCCCAGGCCTTTGGGTGTCTGGGAGTTGTGGGAGTCATGGGATTGGGTGCAGGGCAGTGGAGGCCAGCAGGGAATAGCTTTTCGGGACTCCCCCCCTCCTCAGGTGGTTTCTTCCTCCCAGCCTTGACCTAGCCTTAGGCCTGGGGAGAGAGGAGACAGTACAGAAACACTTCCCCCTACCCTTCTCCATATCATCTCTTTCTTTGAGTGTCATTTAATGGTATATTTATTTTTTCTTCTGATTTCAACCAGCACCTGGTGAAAGGGGTGTTTTAACGTTCCTTGTTATGGAACACAAAGACTATTCTGAACCTGTAGATCTCTATGATTTACAGACTGAAAAAACAGAGTGGTTTTAATATGTACTTCTCTGGTTATGGAGCGGCTAGAACATTTTGTCATAGAGTTATTTATAACTTGGATTTTTTCCCTTTGTAAACATCCTGTTAGTATCCTTGGACCTTTTGGATAAAGGCTTTAATTCTTGGAAACTGGATTCAATTCCTTCTATATCTTGCATATGCAACAGTTCTTAGGGAACTTTACTGCAAAGATGTTTTTCCTCACTTAACTGTTACCTTCTCATTCAATCTATTTATTCAAAAGAGTTTCCAATGGCTGAACAAGTTGTGGTATATGCATGTAATGGAATACTATTGTGCCATAATAAACGAGGAACAGTTGGACTTCATATTTACCTGGAGAGGCTTATACAAACTGATGCTGAGTGAGAAGAGTAGAAACAGGACATATTTGTACATAATCACAGACACAACATATGTGTGATGACCAACTATGATAGACTAGACTCTTCTCAGCAATGCAATGATATAAGTCAATCCCAAAAGACCCATGATGGAGAGAGATGTCTACATCCAGAGAAAGAACTAGAAAGAACTGAGTTTGAATCCTGATTGAAGCAAACTACTTGATCTTTTTTCTTTTTCTTGTTTGGTTTTATTTCCTCTTTACTATTTTTCATTCCATCTAGTACAATCCCCCTTTGTAACCTGACTACTGTCTAATGTGAAAGTATTTGCAGATCCTATGCTGGATTGTATGCTGACATGGGGAAGGGTGTAGGGGAAGGAGGGAAAGAAAATTTGAAAATCAAGGAATTATGGAATTGAATCTTGCAAACTAAAGGTAAACAAACAAATTAATAAAGACAAAGAAAGGAAAATTAACCATTTTATTTTCTGTGATCTTTTGCATCTTTTGTTTTGTTATGACCTCCTCAACTATCCATGGATAGGAAAAGTAATTTCCTCCTTGCTCCTTTAATCTGCTGTTCATTTCCCTTTTACATCTAATTAATGTATCTGTTTGTAGTTTAATTTGATAGGTAGTATGTGGTGTTGATATCCTATCAAAGTTCTAACAATCTGCTTTTCCCTATCCCATCTTTTTTGCTTTATTTTTTATAAAATAATGTGTCCTCCCCTGCTCCAATCCCCCTCCCCACCCAAATTGCTGGATTTCTCAAACACTGTTTTATTTTATTTTATTTCTTTGCTTCTGTATATTGCATACTTGCTCTTTTCAATTGATTGACATCTCACTTTTTAACAAGTTTCAATTATTTTGTGGGCAGCTAGGTGTCCCAGTGGGCCTGAAGTCAGGAATACTCATATTTGTCACTTAAAATCTGGCCTTGAGTATTTTACAGCAGTGTGATCCTGGGCAAGTCACTTAAACCTTTTTGTCTCAGTTCCACATCTGTGAAATGAGCTACAGAAGGAAACTGCAAAGCACTCCAGTGTCTTTGCCAAGAATGGGGTCAGGAAAACTCAGGTAGGGCTAAACAACAACAACGACATTTTTTTTTTTTAATAATCACTGATTTGCAGTAGAGTTTGAGATTTTCTTCTGATAACAGCTAACCCATACCCCCTTTATTCTCCTTCCTACTCCATTGTTATCCTTGAGATAATACAGTGAGTAAAGCAGCACTCCAGTCTGGGTCTTGTGACTCCAATTCCAGTTGTCTCTCCACCATGTCAATTCACTAGTGGCAGGACAGCTGGGGTGGAGAGAGCATAAAACACAAAATTTGAAACAGTTTTAGAAAGGAATATATGAAGTCACTTGGTAGAGGAGACTTAACCAGAAAGGAGGTTTGGGCTGCCACTTGTCCAAGGTCAGGAAGGTCTATATTATATAGTATTTAAACCTGAGTACCCAAATATAAACTGCGGGAAACATGGGCTTCTTCCTTGGGTGCCCCCCTGTCCCTCCCCGCCAGGCCTGATCTTTGTCTCCTCCTGCCTGGAGAAAGGATGCTGAGACCCGCCCTTTCCTCAGACCAGCCCTTTCCTCCTCTGCACTGGGGGTTGTGAGGAATCAAGGTCCCATTCAGGGGATAGCGGTTTTCAGATGCTGCTGAAGCTACCGTGCTCTGCCCATCTGTGGGTGGGACAAGACTCAAAATGTTGCGGGGGAGGATGGAAGGAAAGAGAAGAGAAGGAGAAGAAAGGAAGGGACTGAGTCAGGAGCAGGGGAGGCGGCAGTTATGTCACACACAACCACTTAGGCACTAGCATACCCCTCGATATCCGCATTCCTCTTTTTCTCCTCCTCCTCTCAGTTTCCATAAAGAGTCTGTACCTCCACAACCCCAAGCCGAGCTCAGCTGCTGCCCCCAGCCCCAGTCTCAGCAGGCTGCGTTCAGGAAGCTGGGACCCTGGGGAGCCACGAGCCCACTTCCAGACAGAGGATGAACTGCGCCCCCCTCCCTTAGAGAGTTTGGGTGAGGGTGGCTGAGAAAAACTACCTGGGGGAGGCACCCACTGCTCTGTCACAGAGCCCTCCTCCCATCCCACTCTGGGAGGAGAATATCCCTGTCCCATGGTGAAGTCATAGCGCCCAACACGTCCCACCCTCTATTAAACGTCATCTTCTTTGTCTCTGGAGGAGGATGTGCGAGGGGCGGGAACGGTTCAGGGTTTCAGAGCTCCTCACCCAACTCCCTTCCCTAGCCCCCTACCCCGTCCCCTCTGTCACCCCCAACTTACACGCACCTTCTAGACAGACAGACCCTGAGTTTCCTGCAACTGCAGAAGTAGATGGGTATGAGGTAAAGTGCCCCCTCCCCTGCTTCTGCCTCAGCCCCTCCCTTTTTTTCCTTCTCTTCCTTTCCCTCCTGCTCCTCCAACATTTTCACAAATCTGCCACTCTGCATAATTGCCTTATCTTTGTGCTCAGAGGGGTGTGTATAACGGTGAATGGAAGGTCCTGGGACTATCAATACCTTCTGTTTATGCCTGTGATGTTTATGTAAGTAGGATTATCTGTATGAGTGAGAGTGGCTGTCTTTGGCCTTGTGTGTGTGTTCCTTCAGGGCTGAACATGTGTGGGCCTGCTATTATTTCAGGGCTGCTCCTGTCTGGAGGGCTGGGAATGTGGGGGTTCATGAGGTGCAGTGAGGGTGTCTTGGAGGCCAGCAGGGAGAAGACTTTCAGGACATCCCCCCCCCCACCCTCCTCAGGTGGACATTTCCATTTTTTCTTCCTTCCTTCTTCCCATCTTTGCTTTGGCCTTGGGACTGGGGAGAGAGTAGACTGTATAGGAGCTGTTCCGCTCTCCTTCTCCATATCATCTCTTTAGTTTGCTATCTTTTAATTTAATGGTATATTTATTCTTTGTTCTGGTTTCAACAAACAGCTGGTAAAAGGGGCGTTTCCATGTACCTTGCTGTTGAGCAGAAAGCAGGGACTGCCCCTGAACCTGTGGGTCTCTATGATTTACAGATTGGAAGAAGAGAGTAGTTTCAATGTGCACTTGTCTCATTAAGAGGGATTTGGAGCATTTTCTCATAGGGCTATTGAGAGCTTGGATTTCTTCCTTTGAAAATGTCCTGATCATCTCCTTTCACCTGTTGGAGAATGGCTTTTCATCATGGGAATTGGAATCATTTCCTTCTATACCTTGCATATGCAACAGTACTTAGAGAGCTTTACTGCAAAGATGTTTGTTATTTTTTATAATTTATATTCTTAGGTATAATTTCTTTTTTATTAGTCATAGAATTTATATATTTCTTAAAATTTGATTTTCACAGGAAGATAAGCAACTCAGTATATACTGTACATGTGTAGCTATGCAAAACATTACCACAGTAGATATATTGTAAAAGACTGACTATATTTCCCTCCCTCTTATCCCACCTACCTCAAGGTCCACTCCCCACTTTGGTCCTGCCCCTTTTCAAAAGTGGGTGCTTCTAACTTCCTCCCCCCAGCCTGCCCTCCCTTCCAATGTACCCCCTCTCAACACCTTCTCCCCCACTTTCCTATAGGGTGAGAAATTATTTAACATGTATGTCATGCTCTCCCTGATCCAAATTAAATGAGAATAAGGTTTTGCATTATTGCCATCCTGTTCACCACCTCCTTCCTAGCCATTTTCCATTGTTTCCTCTATATGAGATAGTCCACCCCATTCTGTCTCTCCCCTCTCCTCTCATTATATTCCTCTCTCACCTCTTAATTTCAACTTTTAAGTATCATCCATTCCTATTAAATTCGACCTGTGCCCTCTATCTATGTATACCTGAAAGTATATATACATACATTCACATATGTATTCATATGCCCATATGCCCTTCTTCAACTATTTTCATATTGAGAAAAGTTTCATCAGTTACAGTTATCATTTTTCCCTGTAGGAATGTAAATAATTCAACTTTGATAAGTTCATAATAAATTATTTTCCCTGTTTACCTTCTCAAGCATCTCTTGCTTCTTGTATCTGAATGTCAAATTTTCTATTCAACTCTCGTATTTTCCTCAGGAATGCTTGAAAGTCCTCTATTCAACTGAATGGCGAACTTTTCCCCTGAAACATGCTACTCAGTTTTGCTGGGTAGGTGATTCTTGGTTTAAATTCCAGGTCCTTTGCCTTCCAGAATATCATATTCCATGCCCTTCAATCCCTCAGTGTAGAAGCTGCCAGATCCTGTGCTGTCTTGATTGTGTTTCCACAATATTGAAATTGTTCTTTCCTGGCTACTGGTAATATTCTCTCCTTGATCTGGGAATTCTGGAACCTGGCTAAAATACTCCTAGGAGTTTTTTTTGGGGGGATTGTTTTCAGGAGATGATCTGTGGATTCTTTCAACCTCTATTTTGCCCTCTGTTTCTAAAACATCAGAGCAATTTTCCTTGAGAATTTCTTGAAGAATGATTTCTAGATTCTTACTTTCATTATGGTTTTCAGGTAGTTCAATAATTTTTAGATTTTCTCTGTTGGATCTATTTTCCAGGTCACTGGCTTTTCCCATTAGATATTTCACATTGCCTTCTATGCTTTCATTTGTTTTGATCTGCTTAATAGCATCTTGATTTCTCATAAATTCACTAGATTCCATTTGCTCCAGTCTAATTATGAAGGAATGATTCTATTCAGTGAGCTTTTGAGATTCCTTTTCCATCTGGCAAATTCAGCTTTTTAAGGCACTCTTCTCTTCATTGCATTTTTGAGCCTCTTTTACCATTTGAGTTAGTCTATTTTTTAAGGTGTTGTTTTCCTCAGTCAGGCTGTTGACGCTTGTTTCATACTTTTCCTGCATCAATGTAGCCTGCTCTGTTGGTGGGCTAGGAAGTGGTGAGAATAATGAGACGGTATCATAGGACCATATCCAGAGGCCTAAACAAAAAAAAAATTACATGTCATCTCAATCATTTGTCCTGTAACCTTGCAGATAATTGTAGAGGGCAAGGGAACATTCCTTTAGTGGGGCCGAAGGGCCCCAAAAGTTCTCTACGTCGAAACAAGATTATAAGTCCTCCTGCTTATCTTCCTTGTAACCTTTCAGATAATAGTATAGGGGAGGGGAAGATTTCATTAGTGGAGCCTGGCAACTCCTGAAAGTTCTCTACAAAATATATAGAAGCAGAATCAGACATTTTATTTTCTGTGATCCTCTGCATCACTTGTTCCACCATGATCTCCCGCCTATCCATAGATGGGAAAAGTAATATCAAACTTGCTCCTCTAATTTGCTGTGGATTTCCCTTTACACCTAAATCATGCAGATGTTTAGTTTTCCTGTCATGTGACTGGGCAAAATACCTCCTAATCATTGCTTTAATTTCATCTTTATTGGTTATGCATTCACACTTCCATTTTTGAAACTGATAACTTGGTTAATCAAATTAACCAATGGTTTTTATTTCGTTTGTATTTTCCTGAAACTATCTCTTTTATTTATTAGTTGGATTTTTTTTGAAACTTTCTTAATCTCACTTTTGATTTAGGGATTTTCACTTTGATGTTTAATTGGAGAGTTTTCATTTGTTCTTTTCCTACTTTTTAAATTGTCATGTCCAATTCATTGATTTCTTCTTCCTCTATTTTGTTTATTTATCTATTGCTTTTTGGAGCGGGGAAGGCAAGGCAGTTTGGGTTAAATGACTTGGCCAAGGTCACATGGCTAGTAAGTGTTAAGTATCTGAGGCCAGATTTGAACTCAGGTCCTCCTGATTCCAGGGCTGGTGCTCTATTCACTGTGCCACCTATCTGCCTCTTCTATTTTATTCATGTCAGCATTTAGAGATATATAATTTCCCCTAAGTCTTGCTTTGGCTGTATCCCCCAAATTTTGGTATGTTGCTTCATTGTTGTAATTCTCTTTAATGAAATTATTGATTGATTTTTTAATTTGTTCTTTGATCCACACATTTTTTAGAATTAGATTATTTAGTTTTCTATTACTTTTTAATCTATGCTTCCACATCTCTGTAATTTATATTGCATTGTTATCTGTAAAAGCTGTATTTAGTATTTATGTTTTCTCCCTTTGTTTAGGAGGTTTTTATTTCATAATATATGTTCACTTTTTTGTGAAGGTGCCATGTGCAGTTGGGAAAAATCATATTGCTTTCTATTTCCCTAAGTTTTCTCTAGAGTTTTATCATATCTACTTTTCCTAATATTCTTTTCCTCTTCTTATTTTTAGAATTTATGTATAGATTTTCCTCATTCTGAGAGGGGAAAGTTGGCTTCACATATTAGTATTTTTTTTACTATCTCTTTCCTTCTGTAAATAATTTTGTGTTTCCTTTAAGAAGCTGGATGCTCTGGCATTTGGTGCATATTTAGTTAGTACTGACATTACATTGTTGTCTGTGGTTCATTTTAGCAAGATAGAGTCTCCGTGTTTATGTCTTTGATTTAGGTCTCTTTCAGCATTTGCTTTGTCTAAGATCATGATTGCTACCCTTGACTTTTCTGTTTTAGTTAAAATCTACATCTGTGTTGGTGCGGGTTGAGAAAAGGGAATTGTCTGAAGCTTCAGGCCTTTTCACATTTTCCACACTTTTCATGGCTATTTGCAGAGCTAGTTCTGGGTGTTTAAATGTTTTCAGTGGTTTCAAAATGGTGTGATTTGGGGAGAGTTTTAGTCAATGCTTTCTTGGTCTGTGTTCTGGTCCTTAGCCAGGAAAAATCCCTGATCCCTCAGGACTGCAATCCATATTGCTCCTCAGACTCCCCACTCCCTTTTGACCAAGAGTGATACTGTCCCCTCAAGGCCCTGTTCAGTTCTGATTGTATTCCCCAGGGTCCCTGATCCATTGTGTCTGAAACTGATACTTCTCCTCAGGGTCCCTACTCCATCTTGCCAGAAAGTGGTCTCTGATGTCTCTGACCCAGAAGTCTATATAGGCAATGGAGTTTCCAAACATCTTCAAAACTTGCAGCTAGTGCTAGCACAGGGATATCCACAATCTCTGAGCAATTACTAGGTTCCCTCCTTGTCTCTTCCTTGATATCTCCCAAAGCTACTGTAGTTTTTGACTATTAAAATTAATTATCTGAAATAGAATATAATGCTGAGGTAAAAAGTTTCCAAGTAAATAATGTTTTAGTAGTAATGGTTGACAGGTTCCCCTTAAGTCAGGTCACCTAATTCCTCAGTAATAAGTGACAAAGTGGGGGTTTGCTGAGCTTATTTCTACAACAGAAAAGAAGAATTAAAAATTACAGAAATATTAGGAAATTGTTTTGAACATAATTCATTTGGACAAGGCCTGTCATCTGACCAGTTTACTTCTCCCAGGCTTACTTAACTCAGATTTTTAGTATTGTTGACATTTAGCTGTCAAAGACAGATTAACCCAGACATCCTGGCCACACAGCTGAAACATTTTGTAAACAAAGGCATTCTTTTTTATTGTTTCGCTTTTTGGAAGGCAACTGGGGTTAAGTGACTTGCCCAAGGTGTCACACAGCTAGTTTTTGTGTTAAGTATCTGAGGTCAGATTTGAACGCAGGACCTCCTGACTCCAGGGCCAGTGCTCTATTCACTGAACCACCTAGCCGCCCAAAATGGATAGTTCCTTCTCTCTCTCTCTCTCTCTCTCTCTCTCTCTCTCTCTCTCTCTCTCTCTCTCTCTCTCTCTTTGTTTTTGCAAAAGCATTCTTTTAAGGGACCTGTTTTTTGACCTAAAAATTTCTACTGAGAAAGTGTAACTTGTGCTTTGGAGTCAGTAGTCACTCGCCAGGACTCCTCCTCCAGGTTTCAGAAATGGAAACCCAGACTTAGATGATCATGCTACTCAAGTTATACTTAACATCTAGTTGAAGAAAAATAAGGGAGTTTATTTACTAAGTCTAGAGAACTTAACTTTAGTCAACCACCCTTTATCCAACTGCCAGAAAAGGGAGAGCTTAGCCTTTTAAGAAATTCTTATAACCCTAGCATAATTTTAGTCCTACAATGATATTTGTCTTACTCTAAATTATCTCCTACTTAATGATACAGTTTTATCATTCTATCTATTCAAGTAAATCTCTATGTAACCTAGTCTTCAAAGAATATCTATGTTTGGCTTAGCTGTTAGGGCTAGGTTTTCCTAAAGAAGGGAGCTTAAACTTACACTGAATTAAAACTAAAAGTAATCAATACTAATTGATTTAAATAGTATTTGTTTTCACTTCATCACCTAGTCACACCACTTTTGTTTCATCCATATGGGCTGTGAGCCAGCCTCCACCCCTGTGCTAATTAGCCATCATTACAACCTCCCAAATTGTCACGAACTTGGAAGAATATCTCAACCTGAACTTTTGCTGACTCTGCCACTGGAGAATTTGATGCTGATTCATTATTTTAACATTATTTGGAGGTCAGTGTTGATAGAGTTTGTCCTAGTACTTCCTCTCCTCAGTCTCCTAGCTAATAACTTCTTGAATTGCACTAGAGACTTTTTGATCCTTCATGAAGTGCAGGAGCCAACAATGGGAAAAGGACATTATTCCTTGACTCTGAGCATTTTCACTGGCTGTCCCCCATAACTAGAATACTCTCACTATTCATCTCCACTTTCTGGCTTCCCTGACATCCTTTACATCCCAGATAACATTCTACCTTCAATAGGAAGCCTTTCCTGAACCCCCAACGCACAATTCTAGCCTCTTCCCATTGCTTAATACTTCCACTTTATTCTGCCCATAGCTTTTTTCTCCACAGTTGTTTGGATGTTATCTTCCCTACTAGACTGAGCTTTCTTAGAGGAGAGTCTGTTGTTTGCTTTTCTTTGTATCCCCAGAACTTTCTTAGGAATGTGCCTGGCATATGGTGAGTGCCTAACATGAGTTCACTGACTTTTCTCAATCAGATTCTCAGTAATAGGAAGGAACTGACCCCTGGAATGGAAATAATGTGGGTGCTGGCAGGAAGTGACCATTTGATTCTACAGTGTGTGTTAAAGGAGAGGCAATCTAGGCATAGTCTGAGAAGTCAGTGAACCTTGTAGTTTGTTCCATAAACACAAAGACCATAACAATTGGGGATAAGAACTTACATTTTTTCAAAAGCTTCTGAGAACCATGAAAAGCAGCATGGCAGGGATTAGGTATAGACCAACATCTCACAACATAAACCAAGATATGCTCCAAATAAATATATAACATTAATTAGATATTATAGACAAATTCCAGAATTGAGAGTGGAATAGTTCAGGAATGAAGAAGAGATAGAGAGGATCCCAGGGGTCATAAATGATCATTTAGATTACATACATTTAAAGTAATTCAAACTGTTTAAAAAAAACTAAATTGATGCAGCTAAAGCTAGGAAAATAACAGTAAATGGGGAAAATCATTGCAGCATGTTTTTTTCTGATATATAAGGTATAGATATAGAAGAGGTATTGCTGTATCATTGGATATGCACAGTTTTATATCCCTTTGGGCATATCTCCAAATTGTTCTCCAGACTGATTGGATCAGTCCCCAACTGCAACGACAATGCATTGGTCTTCCAATTTTTCCACATCCCCTCCATTTATCATTTTCTTTTTCTGTCATATTATGTAATCTGAGAGGTGTGAGGTGGAACTTCAGAGTTATTTTAATTTACATTTCTCCAACTGATAGTGATTTAGAACACTATTTTCCCCTATTACTAGAGATAGAATTGGTTTCTTCATCTGAAAACTGCTTGTCCTTATCCTTTGGCCATTTACCAATTGGCGAATAACTTGTATTCTCAGAAATTTGATGCAGTTCTCTACGTGTGTGAGAAATGAGGCCTTTATCAAAGATGCTAATAAAATTTGTTTCCAGCTTTCTATTTTCCTTCTAATGTTGTTTTCATTGGTTTTATTTGTACAAAACCTTTTCAATTTAATGTAATTAAAATTGAAAATGTTTTGTACAAAAATTTAAAATTAAAATACATATATCTTGTAATGTTCTCAGTCTATTGTTTGGCCAAGAAATCTTCCCTTCTTCATAAATCTGACAGGTAAAAAAGTATTCCTTGCTTTCCTAATTTGCTTATGGTATCACCCTTTATGTCTAATTCTTCTACCGATTTTGATCATACTATATCCTTGTTGGTTTTGTTGTTGTGTAATTTAACCTTTGTTTGGAAAGTGGATCAGTGACAACCGGAGGAAGATGTTCTGCCTTGAAAGTGAACTTGATTTAAAGCAGGCAGGGTTGTGCAAAATCATGAGCCTCACTCTCTCCCTGAGAGTCATCTGAGTCCTGTTGCTAGGCATAGGTCAGGATGATTGGAGATTGCCTCAGGTGAAGTGGGAGACCCGGGCTTTTTAAGCTAAGGTCTTTCAAAAGTCTCAGTTTGTCTGAGGGTGACACCCATTCAGTAATCAAAAAAAATTAATGTAAGTAAGAAATGAGTAAATATGACGTAAAATATATCCTAGTTTGCCTACTTAAAAAGAAATCAATCAGGGGCGGCTAGGTGGCGTAGTGAGTAGAGCGCCGGCCTCGGAGTTGGGATGACCCGAGATCAAACCCGGCCTCAGAAAATGAGCACCCACACATAAATAATGACTCGCCGTGTAACCTTGAGCTTAACCCCAATTGCTTAAAAAAAATCGATCTGAGAGGGGAAGATCTTCAGGGTTTCTGTCCACAGGAGAATGAACTGTTATGTGCACTCACTCTAAGCCATCAAAACTCAAACAATGAGTAAGTGAGGCTTAGGCCAGGATTTAATATTACTGAAAGCTTGATTTGGATTCAAGCAAGTCAAATAAAGGGCTCCATTTTAGTCCCAATGGGCTTTATCAAAGTCTGGTTTTTTGGAGCCAAATTTCAAGAAATAATAAGTGAAACTAAATGGGACAGAAGAGGTAACTGCCCTATTAAAAAAAAAATTATACAATAACTGAGGAAGAGAGGAAAACATCTAGTCCCCAAGCTCCAAGATACCTTGCGATGTTTATGGCAACCAACTTTTTATTCCTTTGTGTATATGATGTAACATGTTGGTCTGTACCTAGTTTATGTCATGCTGTTTTCCATTATTTCCAGCAGTTTTTTTTTTGTGAATTTCGAGTTCTTTTAAAAAAGCAGGGGTCTTTTGGTTTATCAAATACTAAATTATTATAAACATTTACTGCTATGTCTTGTGTGACTATTCCATCCCACTGATATGCCACTCTGTTTCTTAGCCATTACCAGAAAGTTTTTATAATCATTCCATTTAGTATAGTCTGAGATATGGTGTGGCCAGACTACCTTTCTTCACACATATGTTCATTAATTACCTTGATAGCCTTGACCTTTCTTTCTCCTAGATGAATTTTGTTATAACTTTTTTTCTGGCTTTGTAGAATACTTTTTTTGGTAGTCTGATTGAAACAGTAATAAGTAAAGGAATAAGTAAAGGAAATTAGACGGAATCTTTATTAAACTAGCTTAGCTTATCCATGAGTAAGTAACCAATATTTATTAAACTGATTTGTTTGTTTATTTTTAGTTTACAAGATTCAATTCTATAGTTCCTTGAGTTTCGTATTTCCCTTCCCTCCCTCCCCCCACTCCCCATGATGGCATATAGTTCAGTATAGGATTTGCAAATGCTTTCACATTAGACAATAGTTAGGTTACAAAGGCGTATTGTACTAGATGGAATGAAAATGGTAAAGAGGAAATAAAACAAAACAATGAAAAGAGAAAGATCAAGTAGTTTGCTTCAATCAGGATTCAAACTCAGTTCTGTCTAGTTCTTTCTCTGCATGGAGGCATCTATCTCCATCATGAGTCTTTTGGGATTGACTTATATCACTGTATTGCTGGGAAGAGTCCAGTCTGTCATAGTTGGTCATCACACATATGTTGTGTCTGTGATTGCATACAAATTTCTCCTGGTTTTACTCTTCTCACTCAGCATCAGTTTGTATAAGCCTCTCCAGGTAAATCTGAAGTCAGTCTGCTCTTCGTTTCTTATAGCACAATAGTATTCCATTATATGCATATACCACAACTTGTTCAGCCATTCCCCAATTGATGGGCACCCCCTCAATTTCCAATACTTTGCAACCATGAAAAGAGCTGCTATAAATATTTTTGTACATATGGGCCTTCCTCCTACTTCTATGATCTCTTTGGGATATAACCCTAGGAGTGGTATTGCTGCGTCAAAGGGTATGAAATTATTTATAACCCTTTGGGCATAATTCCAGATTGCCCAGAATGGTTGGATAAGTTCACAACTCCACCAGTAATGCATTAGTGTTCCAAATTGTCCACATTCTCTCCAGCATTTATCATTTTCCTGTTTTGTCATCTTAGCCAATCTGACTGGTGAGATGTGGTACCTCAGAGTTGTTTTGATTTGCATTTCTCTAATCAATAGTGATTTAGAGCATTTCTTCATATGCTTATAAATATCTTTAATTTCTTTCTCTGAAAACTGCCTGTTCATATCCTTTGACCATTTATCAATTGGGGAATGACTTGTATTCTTGTAGATTTGACTCAATTCTCTTTATATTTTAGAAATGAGTCCTGGAGCAGCTAGGTGGCACAGAGTGTTGGCCCTGGAGTCAGAAGGACCTGCGTTCTCATCCAGCCTCAGACACTTAAAGCACAAACAAACAAACAAAAACCTAGCCCTATGACTTCGGGCAAGTTACTTAACCCCAATTGCCCTCCAAAAAGAAAAAAAGAAAAAAAAAAGAAATGAGTCCTTTATCAGAGACATAGGTTGTAAAAATTCTTTCCCAATTCCCCACCTCCCTCTTGATCTTGGTTACATTGGTTTTGTTTGTACAGAAGCTTTTCAATTGAATGTAATCAAAATTATCCATTTTGCATTTTATAGTGCTCTCTAATTCTTCTTTGCTTATAAAGTCTTTCCCTGTCCACAAATCTTACAGGTAAACTATTCCTTACTTTCCTAGATTGCTCACAGTATCACCCTTTATACCTAGATAATGCACCCATTTAGACTTGATTTTGGTGTATGGTGTTAGATAATGGTCTATGACCAGTTTCTGCCATACTATATTCCAGTTTTCCCAGCAGTTTTTGTCAAATACTTCATTCTTATCCCAGGAAATAACCAATATTTTTCCAGTGGTTTAGAGATCACTTCATCCATATGAAAAGTGTTTTGTAATTGTGTTCATATATTTCCTTGGCAGGTGGACCCCCAAGTATTTTATATTGCCTAAAAGTTATTTAAATAGAATTTCTCTTTCTATCTATTGCTGCTAGACTTTGTTGGTTATATATAGAAATCCTAATATGTGTTGGTTTATTTTATACCTTGCAACTGTGCTAAAATTATTCATGATTTCAAATAATTGTCAGGTTACTCTCTGAGAATCTCTAAGTATCGCATCATATCATCTGCAAAAAGTGATATCTTTTGATTCCTCATTGCCTATACTAATTCCTTCAAGTTCTTTTTCTTCTATTATTGCTACAGCAAATATTACTGGTACAATATTGAATATTAATGATGATAATAGGCATTTTTGTTATATTCTTGAATGTTTTGGGAAGGCTTCTAACTTTTTCCCATGACAGAGAATGTGTGCTGATGGTCTTAGAGACATACTACTTATTGTTTTAAGGAAAGCTCAATTTATTTCTGTGTACTCTAGTGTTTCCCCAGGAATAGGGGTATATTTTTTCAAAGGCCTTTTCTTCAACTCTTGAGAAGTTCATAAGGTTTGTTTTACTGTTATTGTTTATATGGTCAATTATTGCTGATAGTTTTCCTAATATTGAACCAGTCCTACATTCCTAGTATAAATACAAGCTGGTCACAGTCTATGATCCTAGATATTTGTTGCTGTTATCTCCTTACTAATACTTTGTTTAAAATTTTTACATCAATATTCATTAGGGAAATTGGTCTACAGATTTCTTTCTCTCTCTTTAATCTTCCTGGTTTAGGTAGGAGCACTATATTTGTGTTATAAAAGTAATTTGGCAGAACTCCTCCTTTGCCTGTTTTCCCAAAAGGTTTTGGAATTAATATTAATGTTGGTTAGTATTCTCTTGTGAATCCATTTCACCCTAGGGATTTTGTCTTAGGGAGTTCATTGATGGCTTGGTTAATTTCTTTTTTCTAAAATGGTGTCATATATTCTATTTCCTCATCTATTTATATTGACAACTTATATTTTTTTCTAAATGTTCATCCATTTCACTTCCATCATCAGATATATTGATATATGCTTGGACAAAACAGTTCTTAATTATTGCATTAATTTTTTTGTAATTCACCTTTTTCATTTTTGTCATTGGTCATTTGGTTTATTTAATTCATTTTTAATTTCAAGGAATAAACGCTTTATCTTTTTATTGCATTTTTAATAAAGCTAGAACTTAGTTTGAGTTATTATTTACTTATTCATTAATTAAGAAATGATGTGCAGGTAGACTTCAGAAAAATCTGGAAAGACTTACATGAAGTGATCCTGAGTAAAATGAAAAGAAACAAGACAATGTTGTACATAGTAAAAGTCACATCGTACAATGACTAACTTTGATAGACTTAGATTTTTTCAGGAAGGCAAGGATCTAAGACAACTCCCAAAACCACATGATGGAGAATGCTATCTATATCCATAGAAAGCACTATGGAATATTAATGCAGATCAAAGCATACTATTTGTTCTGTCCCTTTTTTTTTGTTCTTTTTTCTTTCTCCCATTCAATATAATGCCTCTTTGCAACATGACTAATGTGAAAATATGCTTAATAAAATGTGTTTGTAGAGGGGCGGCTAGGTGGCGCAGTGAATAGAGCGCCAGCCCTGGAATCAGAAGGACCTGAGTTCGGAGCCGGCCTCTGACACTTAATCCGCACAAACAAAAACCTAGCCGTGTAACCTTGGGCAAGTTACTTAACCCCAATTGCTTAAAAAAAAAAAAAATGTGTTTGTAGAGCCCTTATAAAACTGCATTCCATCTTGGGGAGGGGGTAACAGAGAGAAATGGAGAATATTTAAATCTCAAAAGCGTATGGAATAAAATGTCGAAAACTAAAATTAAATAAATTATTTTAAAGAGAAAACAAAACTCAAAACAAATTCCATAACATTCTAAGTAATAAAAAGTTCCATGATTTTGGCTCCTCCAGACACTTTTTATTTGTGAACCAAATTTTGAACAGCTTAACAGCTTTTTCTTTAGTCATCTCCTGACAGGGAGTCCACCCTTGTACTAGGAGACATCTGTAGGATGCACTTCTCTCATGCCTGACCCAGTCCTCCTTTAGGCATCCTCAGTAAGGAAGGACACTTATTTGTAGGAAGTTCCCCTGAGAGAATTGAACTAAATTCCCAAAGAACCTACTTATTGGCTATTCCTTCTGAGAATTTCCCAGATGACCAGCCACAAATATGAATCAAGAAGGACAATTTCTTACCCACCTGAGACCAAGCCACATGGACATCTTTCCTATAGCTAACACTTAAAGGCATCAGGGTTGGTTTTCACAAATTTTCCAATACTTGCATTTCATTTTTTTCTATATACATTTGAAACATTTAATTTTAGGACTTCGAATTTCAGATCCATTCCCTTCCTCCCTTTGTCACCCACACCCACTGGGAAGATAAGCAATTCAGTATGTGTTGTACATGTATAGCTATGCAAAACATGACCATAGAAGATATATTGTAAAAGACTGCTTATGTTTCCCTCCCACCCATCTCACCTCTCACCTGGGCCATTCCCTACTTTGATCCTGTCTCTCTTGGAAAGTGGGTACTTCCAACCTCCCCTCCCCCTAGAATGCCCTCCCCTCCATCATCCCCCCTTTAATCTCCCTTCCCCTTACTCTCCTGCAGGGTGAGATGTCCCATTTAGTATGTATGTGATTCTCTCCCTGAGCCAAATTCAATGAGAATAAGGTTTTGCCTTTTTGCCTTCCTGTTCTTCCCCTCCCCTGCAACTACTTCCCCTTGCCTCTTCTACATGAGATAGTTTACCCTACCCTATCTCTCCCCATCTCCTCTTGCCACTTTCATCTCTCAACTCTTGACTTTACCCCTTAAGAATCATCCCTTCCCATCAAATTCAACCTGTGCCCTCTATCCATGTATACCTGTAACCATATGCCCATACACCCTTCTTCAGTTATTTTCATAATGAAAAAGGTTTCATCAGACACAGTTATTGTTTTTCCATATAGGAATGTAAAAAGTTCAACTTTGATAAGTTCCTTTTGATTTCTTTTCCCTGATTACCTTCTCAGGCATCTCTTGCTTCTTGTGTCTGAATGTCAAATTTTCTATTCAACTCTGGTTTTTCCCTCAAGAATGCTTGAAAGTCCTCTATTACACCGAATGACCATATTTTCCCCTGAAACAAAATACTCAGTTTTGCTGAGTAGGTGACCCTTGGGTTCATTCCCAACTCTTTTGCCCTCTAGAATATCATATTCCATGCCCTTCGATACCTCAGTGTAGAAGCTGCCAGGTCCTGTGCTATTCTGATTGTGTTTCCAGAATATTGAAATTGTTTATTCCTGGCTGCTTCTAGTATTTTCTCCTTGATCTGGGAATTCTGGAACCTGGCTATAATATCCCTAAGGGTTTTCTTTTTGGGATCTTTTTCAGGAGGTGATCAGTGAATTCTTTCAACCTCTATTTCCCCCTCTGGTTCTAACACATCAGGGCAATTTTCCTTGAGAATTTCTTGAAGGGTGATTTCTAGGTTCGTTCTCTGATCATGGCTTTCAGGTAGTCCAATAATTTTTAAATTATCTCTCCTGGATCTATTTTCCAGGTCAGTGGTTTTTCCCATGAGATATTTCACATTGCCTTCTATTCTTTCATTTGTTTGGATCTGTTTAACAGCAACTTGATTTCTCATAAAGTCACTAGCTTCCATTTGCTCCAGTCTAACTCTGAGGGAATGAATTTCCTCGTTGAGCTTTTGAAACTCTTTTTCCATCTGGCAAATTCAACTTTTTAAGGCATTCTTCTCTTCATTGCCTTTCTGCGCCTTTTTTGCCATTTGAGTTAGTCTTTTTTTTTTTTTTTTTTTTTGCTTTTTGGAGGGCAGTTGGGGTTAAGTAACTTGCCCAAGTTCACACGGCTAGGTTTTTGTTTGTGTGTGTTATGTGTCTGAGGATGGATCCGAACTCAGGTCCTTCTGACTCCTGGGCTGGCGCTCTACTCTCTGCGCCACCTAGCAGCCCCGAGTTAGTCTATTTTTTAAGGTGTTATTTTCCTCAGTCAGTCTGTTGAATGTCATTTCATACTTTCTTGCATCTTTATCATTTCTCTTCCCAAATTTTCCCCCACTTCTCTTATCTGCTTCTTAAGGTCCTCTATGGCCTGTAGCCAGCTTGTATTTTCATTTGGGCCTTTTGGTGCAGGAGTTCTGACCTCATAGTCCTCCTCCATGCTTTGATCCTCTTTTTCTTAAATAGGAGACCAATGTTGAATTTTTCTGTTTATTTTGTTTCTTTTGTCTAGTCATGTTGCCACTTAAATACTTGATTTTCGGGCTTGTTGCCACAGTAGGACTCTGCCACCAAACAGGAGAGCTTCCATCCCAAAAGTGGGGTCTTCACAACTTCCAGAGGTTGGGTGGCCTCTGTAAAGCCTCCACCCACTCTGGCAAATTGGATACCCACCCCAAACTCCGCCCCCCCCAGACCACAATCCAGATCCAGGCAGTTTAAAGCAAGAGCGATTAACCCCCAGACTCATTGCTGGATCTCCCTACAGTTCGCAGACTAAGAGTTAGAGCCTCCACTGATGCTGCAAAAATGGCTGTGTTTCTTCAGTAGCCTTTCGCCCCCAGGGGAGGAAGCCGACAGCTTTCCCAAATACTGGTCCTAAAGTCCATAGGGCACTAACCTCTCACTTTGTCCTAGGCATATCTGTGCTGATAGTTCTGGAATAGCCACCACTGCTGGTATTCTGGGGTCCCTCCAGCCAGCTGCTGGCCCAGCCGCCCTGGGGCTAAACCTGAGGCTCACCTGGGCCTGGGCTTGGTTCCCAGCGGGTTGTGCTTTCCTCTCTCAGAGCCCTGCGCTGGCCGCTCCCTGCAGGGCTGCTCAGCTGTCCTCAGAAGGAGGTTAGCTTCTTTGTGTCCTTCTGTTGGTGCTGGGGCTCCAAAAGTTGTTCAGATTCCCCTTTCACATCGTTTGGAAGTGGTGTGGGGCAGAGCACCTTAAAAGTGCTGTTTCTACTCCGCCATCTTGGCTCCCGAGTTGTCTTAGCTTTGAAAGAAATTTAGGAAAGAATTTTCAAAAGTTTGAGTGAGACCTGACCATTGTGAAATCAGGCATGCTGGTAAATTTTTGATCAAGTGTTATTGAAGAACATAGAACTGTCTTTCACTGCCCTCTGGTGGTCACAACCAATATTATAGTTCACTGAAATGTCTACGGCTCTGATCAATAAAGCTATTTGGTGGCTCCCCTGTAGGTATGGAATCAAACAGAGACTTCTTTTTTGGGACATTTAAAACCTTCACATTTTACTTATATTCCAACTTTTTATCATTTCTTTATACTCTTTTCTTTCATGTGCTTTACAGCAATTATCTGCTTATCTAATCTCCCAGGACTGGAGCCAAGTGCCTGGCACATAGTAGGTGATCAGTAAATGTTTATTGAATCGAATTTAAAGTAGCTGCATAATGAATGCTTCTGCCAGTTAATTGCAATTGAAGAACATAACACAGTCTTTCATTGACATCTTCTTTTCAAACAGGAAACTGCAATTTAGTTAAAAGTTGTGGACAAGAAAAAATACTTCATGTGTCATCATTGAATAACATCAGAAATGGTTACTAAGGTGGCCATATTTTTTAAAGTTTTAATAAAGTTTAGTAATACCTTATATGAAATGTATCCTGATCAAAAGAGTGAGATGAGGTACATAATTATATCACTTCTTTGGGGGATTGAAGCTTAGTTTAAAAAATAATTACTTAGCTTTCATTTGAAATTTCTTGTAGATTTTTTCCATTTATTTCCTATTATGTACTCCTTGTGCATATTGTTTTCTTGGTTTTGCTTCTTTGACTTTTTATTAGTTCATGTCTTTTATATATGTATATATAAATTTATTTTTAGTTTTCAACATTCACTTCCATAAGTTTCAAATTTCCTCTGCCTCCCTCATCTCCTCATTCCCCACTGCAACCTGGGATTCTAAATAGTCTCTACATATTCATACATCATTTGTACAACTTCCAATATAACAGGCAGACTAATCCCAGAGTCTAATTTTATTTCTTTTTAACCTGTGGAAAGTTTACTTCTGTTTAAGAGAAAACGAATGGGCCTAAATGAAGTCCTGAACTTATCTCAAGAAGTGATTAATGCTTTCTTTCCCTGTGAATAGGAATTCATGACAAATAATCACTACTAAAATTTCCTATTAAACTCTTCATGACAGCAAAGTTCGTCTGATATAGAATAAGAATTCTTAGCTGGAGAGATGTGACTCAGTTGTTTTGACCCTTCATTTTACCAGGTAATTGTGTAAAACATTGATATTACCCAGTCACAAGAGCAATATTCAGAGTAAAACAATAGAAAAATATGAGTTATCTTAGTTTTGAAGGCAGTGTGGGAAAGACATATCAAAAGTTTACAATTGTGAAATCAGGCATGCAGGTACATTGTTGACTAATTAAGTGGCATTGTGGAGCATAGAATAGTTTTTCACTGTCCTCTAGTGGTCATGAGTGATGTTGCAGTTCACTGAAATGTTTACTGCTCTGGTCAATAAGCCCATTCAGTGTCTCTACTGTAGGTATGGGATCAAAGACTTCTCTATGCGGAATTTAAATCCCTTCAATTTTTTCCCTTTCTTCTATTGTTAGCTTTTTTATGTACTCATCTCATCCGTGTGCTTTACAGCAATTACTTGTTTATTAAGTTCCCCATGACTGGTATAAAGTGCTTGGCACCTAGTACCCGATCAATAAAAGTTTATTAAACTGAAAGTAAGTGCATAATGAATGTTTTTTTGTCAAATTGTTTACCACTGAATAGCCTAGTGTTTCATTGACATCTCTTTTTCAAACAGGATAGGGCAGTTTTCTTAAAAGTATATGTTAATAAAATATACCTCATGTGTCATCATTTAATGACATCAGGCCATATCACCATTACATGGTCAGTTTAAGGCTCCTCTCTTTCTTTAAAAAAATTATCAAAATGTATTAATATCTATAAGCAACCTGTTGTTGTATGCAATGGACCTTGACCAAAAGATTGGGAGGTACTTTTCATATCACTTTTTTGAGGGATTGAATCTTATTTTTTAAAAAATAATTCCTTAGCTTTCATTCTTCAATTACTTCGTCAGAATTATTCTTTCCGTTTATTTTCTGTTGTGCATTCACTGTGCATATTGTTTTCCTGATTTTGACTCCTTCCAATTCGTAATTAGTTCATGTAAGTCTTCATACGCTTTTCTCTTTTATATAAATTAATTAATTAATTTTTAGTTTTTAACATTCATTTCCATAAGTTTTAAATTGTCCCTCCCTCCCTCATCTTGCCCCTCTCCAAGAGATCCTTCAATGTTAAATAAGCTCTACCTATATGTATATTATTTTTATGACTTCAAATAAAATAGTCAGACAAATTCCAGAGTCTACTTATATTGGTTTTTAACCTGTGGGAGAATTTACTCCTGTTTAAGAGAAAAAGAATGAACCTAAATGAGGTCCTGAATTTATGACAAGACGTAATGATTTCTTTCCTTGTAAATAGAAATTCAGATCAAACCATCTATATCAAACCGTTCCTGACAGCAAAAGTCGAGTAATATACAATAAGAATTCCTAGCTGTGGAGACACGACTCAGTTGGTTTCATTCTCCAATTTACCAGGTAATTATGCAAAACACTGATATTACCCAGTCACAAGATCAATATTCAGCATAAATCAATAGAAAACTATTGGTTATCTCAGTTTTGATGGAAATTTATGAAATAAGTATCAAAAGTTTGAATGCGACCTGACCATTGTGAAATCAGTCATGCAGGTAAATTGTCAACCAATTAATTGGCACTGAGGAATGTAGAAGGGTTTTTCAAGAACCTCTGGTGGTCATAACTGATGATGCAGTTCACTGAAATGTTTTAATCTCTGGTCAATAAGCCTATTCAGTGTCTCCCCTATACATATGAGATAAGACAAAGTTCTCTTTTTGGATGTTAGTAAAATAAAAAATAAATAAATATATAAAAATAAAATTAAAAACTGTAAACCTGAGAATATCCAAAATTTGAGAGTAAATGAGGCTGTATCTGTCATCATTTTACTCAATATTTGGGCACAGATTCCAATCTATCTCCTCTACTTCCAAAAGTTACATGGGAATCCATCCAATTCCTATTGTTACATATATGCACTCATGTTCTACTAAAAAATTAGAAGAAAGAATGAAGGAATTGTGTCAGGACAGTATTAGAATGTTAAAATGATTTCCAGCTCTTTTATGAGGAGGCAAGTTTGATAAGTATTGTTCCACAGCTGATGGATGCCTGGTATAATATGACATAGATGAAGTTGTTTATAATCAATATTCACCTTATCAGAACATTAAAATTCTGCATTCAAAGCCATTTGAAAATATCCTTATCCTCACCGGGGATGTCAATTTGTCAGAGAGTGATTTGGCATACACACAGGCCAAAATGGGCAGTGGAAAGGAAGATTATATTGACAAAGAAGTGTTGATTCTGAGTGGTAGAGATGGGGGTATTTTATATGTAATAGTTCAATTGAACCTAAAGATGGTCACTATGGTAGAGATTGACCAGATGTGATTGACGTGTGTAAGAAATACATGAGTAAAACATGTCCAGATGTCTTAGATAATCTTAAAGGAGAGTGCTATCAGGTTCTCACAGAATTCTCATAGGAATAGTATTCTAGTACTTAAGAGGTATGCCAAAGAAGGGAGAATATTTTATTATGTGATTAATGATCTGACATCTGTTCCAGTCTCCACATCTCCAGAAGAAGATTCTACGTGGGCATTTCTCAGACTGATCCTTGACCTTTCAATGAAAATTTTGAAACATGATGGAGAATACTTTACAGGGGAACTGTTTCAGTTTGACTGACACCTTGACTCACTATGAAGAACAACTCAGCTGGCTTTATTGTCCTGTGGAATTCTCAGAGGAAATTGTATGCGTTCCCTCATACAAGGAATTATGGCTGTTTTACACGGTCTGGGGAAAAAATGAATTTTGAAGATATTCTTACCTGCATATTGCCATCTTGAATATTTTAAATTATATGTTCTAGATCCGGAAATTAGACATTATTTGATTATGAATTCCTTTAAAAAGTTTTTTACTATTATTTTAATGTAAACAACAAATGGAAAATGTATATTCTTTTTTGACACTCATCTCACTATTTGTTTTTATTTTAGGAAATATAGTTGTTTTCATTAAAAATTTATTCATATTATCATGCAATTATTTGTAAATTCATATTTTTGAAGTGTATCACTTTCTTTTTTTAAACAAATGTTTATTAACTTCTGTTTTACATCATACATTTCCGCCAGATTTTGAGTTACAATTATATTTCCCCTCTGTTTTTCCCCTACCCACCCTCCCAGAATAGCAGTCCCACAAGATATCGCTTCCTCCACTCTGCTCTCTCCCATATCTTCTCCCATACCCCCTTTGACTTTTCCATTAGAGGAAGGTGAATCTTTGTGTCCCAATGACTGCACATCTCATCTCCCAATTACAAGCAAAAGAGTATTAATAATAGTATATATATATATATATATATATATATATATATATATATATATCATATATTTGAAACATTTAATCTTATGACTTCGGCTTTCAGATCCATTCCCTCCCTCCCTTGTCAGAAAATGTATATTCTGAGCTCTAGGGTATTATTTTTTGAAAGTCAACTTAAAGATGAATTGACAGTGCTACTACTGAATGCACTGAACCTTTTAGAATGTGATCCTTGTATTTCTGTGTTAATGAAAGCTTTTATGATACAGCTTCATTCATGTGTGTGTGTGTGTGAGAAAGAGAGAAAATGAAAATTAATTCATAAATGGAGGTATATGGGATATAAATTTTATTTTTGCTTATTTTCTGAGTTTCATTCTTTAAAAAATTTCACTGTTAAAGGATATTTGAACATTTATTTATTTGTTTGTTTGTTTGTTTATTCCAAAAGTCAATTCTGTTTAAGAAATAGGGTTAAAGGAAACTTTTAATTGAATAGCTGTGCTTTCATTATAATAAGTAATTCTTTTGTGTTTCTTTTAAAACTTACTCTCAATATTCTAGTTCCATAAAAGAAATACTTACACTGTTTTAATTGTAGTTGTTTTTAAAATATGCATATGTATATATGTATGTACATAAACATATAGAGTTTCTTCAACCAACTTGTACAACAGACATCTTTCCTTTCTTTTCCCCTCCCTCCCATTCCCCCAATTCATTGCATGTGCAAATTTTTTTTTTTGTGAACTTGAATTCTTATGTTAAATTAGTAAAATCAAATTTTTGTACCATAAAACTGCAAGTCAAAGCATGCTCCCATATCCCACGGCACACTCTTATATGAGACACTGAAATGAGGCTCTTTTGGATAGCTAGCTACTCCAGGAATTTATAGGAGAACTAGAAAGTTGTAGTAACTTACATTCATATATAAGGGAACTAAGCAGCCAAAAGCTCTGTACTTCTCACCTTATTAAGGGGAGTGCGCTGGTAGATCTTTAGATGCATAGATATCAGTTTTCAAGTTCAGCAATTTACATAGGTCACAGTACATATCTGACCATTGTATTTGTTCAGGTATTTCAAAGTTAAGATTTAAGATGTCAGACTTAAGATTTCTTCCCTTGGCCATTTCTTACCCATATCTTTGTAAAAAGTTCACTTAGTTTTCTGACTAGATCAATTCATTTATGAAAACTGTGATGTAAGCATACCATTCTAAATGAGATTCTATACCACTTGTAAGGAGGAAAAAATGTGTTTTTTTTAATAATGTTTAAGGGAGAATTTTTTAAACAATCACTCTCCTTCCAAAATTTTATTCTGCCTTTCAGAAGAAACAACTATTCCTTAAAAAGTAAGGTGTTTTAAGTGCTTGGTTTGTGGGCATGGTTGGGAAGATAAGAGATATTAATGGTTCCCCTTATTAAGTATATAGGATAAAACATGGTGTTGTAAATGATGTTTCTTCAGCCTAGAAATAGTTTTCATGGCATTTGTAGTGTTTTTGTGGTGTAGTAAAATTTGTCTTTGACAGCCTTTGTAAAATGGACAAGCATGTCTTTAAGAATGCTTGCAGAACAAAGGCTGGGTATAATGTTCAAATATGTTTATATGTGAACATTATAGAATATACACACATACAGAATATACACACATAATGTGTAATGGTGCTAATAATGTTCAAATACTATTTCAGCTGAACAATGAAGGGGAGCATTTCTCTTCACTGAAAAACCCACCACCACCATCACTGAAAAGCAACTTGAAATAATTGTGATTTCCTGCATGGTACTGGGGATATGCTGTGACCAGTATCTAGGCATAGCTTGAACTCTGAACTTGATGATCAGTTCAACTGAAGCAGGATATCCAGCAATCAATCTGGGGTCCACGTCGTGCTCCAAAACATGATGTTAGAAATGTTTGTGGTGGGTTTGTACTTTCAGGTCCCTGGAAAGGTACATTCAGTAAAAGGTATATGGGGTGGGTGGGTATGGGAAATAAAGGGAGGGTGTGGGAGAGGGGGGAGGGAGAGGGAAAATGTGCTGTGCAGAAATAGATTTATTAATAGAAATACAAGCTCTAGTTTTCTTATTGTCATTATTTGCATGGAGAAAGAATGAACTCTGTGGTTTTGAAACTATTTTGTGGTATTTTAAAAAGATGGCTTGCAAATACTGAATACTGGTGAATTTATTTACTTTTGCTGAAGAGATTCCGAAGAAATGTTTAAAGAGTGAAGCACTCTCATTTGAGATTTATTTTCAATGCTGTAGTGTAAAATGTAAAGTGCAATGCCTTCCGTACAGTGAGCTTTTGAATGAAACATACTATATATAGCACAATATATAGACTTCTCCTTTACAATGAAAGGCAAATGTGGACATAGTTATAAGCTCATTTCCATACCTATCAAGAAGTACCAAGGATTGATTTTGTGTTTATTTGTATTCTTTGCACCAAATGCTGCTTCCACCTAGAAATGTGATTAAGTATGAAAAAACCTTGTTTGATAGTGATTTGACTATGCTCAAGACAGACTACTGTCAATGTTTGGACTACCTTAGTGCAGTGCCTATGTTAAATAAATGTGTCCTATGACAAAAAAATATCTGAGTTATCAGTTCTTTGTTAATTAGGTTTTTAGTCAGTTCTCTGTAGAATAAAACCATTTTGTGAGCCATTTCTGCCTGCCTGGAACAGAACTAGGCTCTGTGGGAAGGGGAAGGTACAGAATGAGACAGAAGAAGAGTGAGGATTAAGCTCTCCTTGGAAAGTGTTGGCTCAAATTGGCCAATAAATGGCTTTGCTCCTTTGTTCTCCTTCCCATTTCTCCTCACTTTGCAGTCAGCAAATTAGGCATTGCCTTTTGATACCAACACTCTTCACCTGGACACAAAAAGAGAAAGTGGGGATAGGCAACAGGGCTATTTTGTGGCAGAATGGAAGGAGCTTGAATCTGGTGTCAAAAGAGGCTTGGGTTCCAATCCCGTCTCTGTCACTGATGATGTGTGTAACACCGAACAATGCATTTAAGGCCTTTGAGCTTCAGTTCCCAGATCAGTAAAATAAGACAGTCTCAACACATAGCATCTGAGATCCCTTTCAGCACCAAATCTATATTCTTGTGTGTGACTTTAAGTAAGTCACTTCTCTGTGGGCCTTGTTTCCTCAAGTATAAATTGAGTGCTTTGGATAGATAACCTCTCATATCCCTTGCAGCTCTCAATCTAAAATCTTGTTCATGACTTTGGCCAAATCACCTCCTTAAAATGATGGGATTGGGCTACATGGTTACTGAGGTGATGCCATATCTAGTTCTAGGGTTGTATGATCCTGTGGATCCATGGAAGGCCTTAAGGAATGCATTGGTAGAGAGAGAATTAAGGCTACAGATATATACCCTATACACTTGAGAATGTTGGTAGTGCATTCAAGAAGAAAATTGCCTTCCTTCAAAATGAAGTGTATCTGTTAGAGAGGGATAGAGAACATGATTCAGGGGCAATGGGATAAATGGAAAGCCTGAGAATTCCCAGTTAATTAATAATCAATTTATTGATAAGGCTAGCTGATAGCCAATAAATTGATTGGCAGTGGTCTCTGCACATAACCAAAGAGAAAACTATGGAAATCCCTGAATACTTACATTCCTTTGGAAAAGGAGAGCCACTGACTAGTGAAAAACAATGCTGATTGGTGAGTATTTAATGAGGAGGAGGGTTCCAAGTCTTCAGCTCCTCCTGGTAAGAATATGGCTTGATCACGAGACTCAGTCACCTCCAGTAATCTGGACAAAAAAAAAGTCATCTCTACCCAGACCACTCTGCGAGACTTTCTCTTTCATGAGCTGTGTTATTCTCAACCACAGTGGTGGTGTTGCAAGGTCATAGGGTGATGGAGAGGGATTTCAGGCAGAGGGGTGAGTGAGATGCCTGCTGGGAGCCAGTGGAGTGACAAGCAGTGGTGATGGGAGCGTGTCTGCATCACCAAACATGGTCACTGATGTCACCAACCATTGGCACTCACTGGGGGATCCACCTTGCCCAAAATCAGCTCCCCTTGCCTGGTGTCTCCCTGGAAACCCCTAGTGGTGGGGGTGAGTGTGATGGGAAAGGTGTCAGGTGATGAGCCCAAAGTCCATGAAGGCACAGGGCCCTGAGTATGGGAGACAAGTGACCAGGATTCATAAGTCACAGACCCCAGGACTATTGCCCACGGTGGGGAATCAGGACCCAACTAGTCCCTATTGGACATTACCCTTCCACACACTCCCGAACTCTGAGGTTTGGTAATCTTTGTGGGATGGAGTGAGGTCACCTCTGACTCAGAAGGCAGGTACAGGAAGAACCATGGGTTTTACTAGAATCTTTAGGGTTAGAAGAAGTGCAGAGCTTCCTGACTGCATGGCGGCTACCCCACGGAAAGGATGTGACTAGCAGGGTATTCTCAGTGGTCACACAGCATAGTTATTGCGGGGCGGGGGGTGGCTGGGATATATTCATGGTGTGAGAGTGTGAATGGGCTTCTACATTTCAGTACGATGGAGGGTTAAAAGAGACCTCAGAGATCATCTGGTCCAATCTCCTCATCTGAATAAAAGGCGACTGAGTTCAAGAGGAGGGAAAGGACATGGCCAAGATCACCGAGCCAGTAAGGAGCAGACCTTGAGCCCGGGTCTCTCTTCCCTACCAGGTTAGCTGGCTTCCATCTTGGACCTTTCCTTCTCTGACAACTAAGTTTGATTATTCCTGGGAAGAAACTGGTCAGGAGTCAGGGGCAAGAATCTTTATAGAGCTAGAGGTTCTGGGAGTTTTCAGTTAGGACTGTGGGGTTAAGTGAAGGGTAAACCGAGTCCCACCCCACCACTCCACCACTAGGTTTGGACCAGAATGAGAAGTATATTAAGCAGTGTTAAACTGAGCAAATTCCATGCCTTCCCTGAATGGGTTTCTTCTATATGTGAAATATCTTAGATCATCTATCTTAGACGAGCACTAGCTGCTCCACACAGAGCCCTACTTTAATATTTTCCTCAGGTTTGGAGGTGGTTTGGAGGTGGATCTGCATAAGGTGGCTGTTTCTTGTGTACTGAGAACGCCTGGTTAATAGGAGAAAAGTTATCCCTTGGATATGCTGGATATCCACATACAAAGAAATACTGAAGCACATACTCTCCAACTCTTGCACACACTCCTGTACACACTTATGCACCTCCAGTACAATAATGTCATAATAAGATCAATCTCTATAAAGCAATAGTGCCTTCATAAACATCTGATTGACTTTGTGATGAGGACAGTTTGGGCAAAGAAAGGCAAAACAAAGGCAAAAATCTATCTACCTATGAAAAATGATTTCATCTGCCCATTTAAAATAATCAGACAGATTCTTTAATAAAGAAACATTAATTTCACTCTTACCATTATCTTATACAGTCTGTGCAAAAACACAAACTTTTGATCTTATTCCCAAACATACTGAAAGCTTAAATTTTCTTCTTTTTTTTCCTGATTGGAACCCACCATTTAATTATAGCTGCAAACAATATTCATTATGTGATATGGCAGAGTTAACAAAGTTTAACAAAATTTGTCTTCCAATGATCAAATGTACCATCACATTTTGAAACTGGGTCAAGGGATGGCTTTTGCATAGGGCTGGGAAAAGATCTTCATCTTGATGCATTAAAGGTCTCAATCACAAGTGATAGCTTATGGTTGTAATAAATCATAGCTGACATTTTGTCATGTCTCTATCATTTTTTTATTATTTTATTTTATTTTATTTTATTTTATTTTATTTTATTTTATATTTGAAACATTTAATATTAAGACCTTGAATTTCAGATCCATTCCCTTCCTCCCTTGTCACCCATTCCCTCTGGGAAGATAAGTAATTCAGTATGTGTTGTACATGTATAGCTATGCAAAATATTACCATAGTAGATATATTGAACAAGGCTGCTTATAATTTCCTCCCACCCATCCCACCCCCGACCTGGTCCATTCCCTACTTGATCCTGTCCCTCTTCTATAGTGGGTACTTCCAACCTCAGCTCCCCCCAAGAATGCCCTCCCATCCATCATCCCTCCTCTCATCCACCTACCCCCTATTCTGCTGCAGGGTGAGATATCCCATTTAGTAGGTATGTCATTCTCTCCCTGAACCAAATTCAATGAGAATGTGGTTTTGCCTTTTTGCCTTCCTATTCTTCCCCTCCTCTGCAGCCACTTCCCCTTGCTTCTTCTACATGAGATAGTTTACTCTACCCTATCTCTCCCCATCTCCTCTTGCCACTTTCCTCTCTCACTTCATAATTTCCACCCTTAGGTATCATCCCTTCCAAACAAATTCAACCTATGTATAAGTGTAAACATATATACACACATCCACATATGTATTCATGTAACCATATACCCTTCTTCCATTATTTTCATACTGAGAAAAGTTTCATCAGTCATAGTTATTGTTTTTCCATGTATGGATGTAAAAAGTTCAACTTTAATAATTCCCTTTTGATTTCTTTTCCCTAATTACCTTCTCAGGTATCTCTTGCTTCTTGTGTCTGGATGTCAAATTTTCTATTCAACTCTGGTTTTTTTTCCTCAAGAATGCTTGAAAGTCCTCTATTCCACTGAATGACCATGTTTTCCCCTGAAACAAAATACTCAGTTTTGCTGGGTAGGTGACCCTTGGGTTCAGTCCCAGCTCTTTTGCCCTCTGGAATATCATATTCCATGCCCTTCAGTCCCTAATTGTAGAAGCTGCCAGGTCCTGTGCTAATCTGATTGTGTTTCCACAATATTGAAATTGTTTCTCCCTGGCTGCTTGGAGTATTTTCTCCTTGATGTGGGGATTGTGGAACTTGGCTATAATATTCCTGGGAGTTGTCCTTTTGGGATCTTTTTCAGGAGGTGATCGGTGGATTCTTTCAACAACTAATTTGCCCCCTGGGTCTAAAACGACAGGGCAATTTTCCTTGAGAATTTCTTGAAGGGTGATTTCTAGGTTCTTTCTTTGATCATGGCTTTCAGGTAGTCAAATAATTTTTAAATTATCTCTCCTGGACCTATTTTCCAGGTCAGTGGTTTTTCCCATGAGGTATTTCACATTGCCTTCTATTCTTTCATTTGTTTGGATCTGCTTAACAACATCTTGATTTCTCATAAAGTCACTAGCTTCCATTTGCTCCAGTCTAACTCTGAAGGAATGAATCTCCTCAGTGAGCTTTTGAGATTCTTTTTCCATCTGGCAAATTCGACTTTTTAAGGTATTTGTCTCCTCATTACCCTTTTGGGCCTCCTTTGCCATTTGAGTTAGTCTACTTTTTAAGGTGTTGTTTTCCTCAGTCAGGCTGTTGACCCTCATTTCATACTTTTCCTGCATCCTTCTCATTTCTCTGCCCAATTTTTTCTTCCTTTCCTTTTCCTTATTTGATTGTGAACGTCCTTCTTAAGGTCCTCTATGGCCTGTTACCTGCTCATATTTTCCTTTGGTGCTTTTGGAGAAGGATTTATGACCTCACAGTCCTCCTCCTGTTCCCTGCTTAGATCCTCTTTGCCCCCAAAATAGGAGTCTAATGTTTCATTTGTCTGTTTATTTTGTTTCCTTTGCCTTGGCACGTTGCCACTTAATTACTTGACTTTTGGGCTTGTTGCCACAGTAGAACTCTGCCACCAGACAGGGGAGCTTCGTCCTGTACGTGTGGGGGGACAACTTACATTTCTGGCAAGCTGAAAATCTGCCCCACAACCTCCCCCCAAACCACAATCCAGATCCAGGGAGGTTAAAGCAAGAGCGGTTACCCCCCCTACCCCCGATACTGATACCTGGATCTCCCTACAGTTCCCAGGCCAGGAGCTCTAGCTGCCACTGAAAACTGAAAAATTGTGTGTCTCCTCAGTGGCTTCTATCCCCCAGGGGAGGAAGCTGAGGCATTCCCCAAATAGTGGTCCCAATGTCCATAGGTCACTAACCTCTCACTTTGTCCTAGGCATGTCTGTGTTGACCATTCTGCAATTGCCACAGCTGCTGGTGTTCTGGGGTCCCTCCAGCAGGCTACTGGCCCGGCTGCCCTGGGGCTAAAACTGTGGCTCACACAGACCTGGGCTCATCTCTCCACATGCTGTGCACTGCCCTGCCGGCTCCCAGAGTGCTGCTCTGGCCCTTCCTGCAGGGCTGCTGGGCTGTCCTCAGTGGGAGGTTAGCTTCTCTGTGTCGTTCTGTGGGTGCTGGGGCTCCAGAAGTTGTTCAGAGTCCCCTTTTACATAGTTTGGATGTAATCTGGGGGGAGAGAGCCTTGGACGTGCTGTTTCTACTCCACCTTCTTGGCTCCGTCACCCAAAGCTTAAATTTTCATAATAGACAGCTTTTGGAAGCCAATATTATACATCTGTACATAGTTCTTAGCAGCAGCATCTAAGTCTGGTCCTGCTGCTCTCCTCAAACTTTACTATCCCATTCAACTAGACATCTATCACATTACATCCTTGCCTTATTACTTGGCCTAATCGTTTCCTCCTTTGAAGGATGGTATCTCTGTATTTATTTCTTCATTTATTTGGCCCCAAAGATGACTTTGTGATGATTTTGCTATAAAATAAAAAGAGGGACAATGTCATAAATATTACCAGAAGGAAAACTTCCTTAGCTCTGGTTGATTCCAGGGATGAGTAATCTCTGGTAGGCATTCAGGTAGTCACTTGGTACTGAAAGCAAGGCTTAGGGTACTTGCGTGGTGATTTTTGTTTTCAGAAAGTAAAAGGAACAGTCAGGAATAGAGTCGAAGATCTCAGCTGGTAGTGTCCAATGTTATCTTCAAATCCTCTCCCAGGCAGACATCCACCTTTAGCAGTTCTCAGCCTACAGCCCCTGCCATTCCATTAGGCCTTTATCACAACTATTCCTGTGATCAAGGCTCAAAAGAGTAGTAAATTTGCAGTCCCCAAAAGTCTTAAATGGCAAATAAATATAGACTAGTATCCTTCAGATAGGGCTGTCTAAAATTTGATTGAACTACTAATTATGAAAATAAAGTTACAAATCTTTCTGCCTGCCATATTTCTAATCAAATTTTTATTATCTTCCCAAATTTCTCAAATCCATTATCCAGATTTTTCTGCTTTTCTTTACATTTTAACCACAAAACAAGATAGTTCATAAATTATTCTTTTACAAGCATAACTGTCCTGCATTGGAATCCTAGTTTCCTTGTAAGTTTGTATAATCTTCCCTAATTATACTCAGTCTGGAAGAGTGAGATACTTCAGGAATTTAAATTTTCACTCCTATGTTCAGTTTAAGTTTTTGCTTATGCCATTCAATAACCACAAATTCAGATTAAAAGAGCAAGATCATTTCTGCTTTACAACTTATTGCATTAGTTTAACAATATCTCATCCTGGGGGTGCAGAGCCAGGATGTAGGAGTAGAAACCGGAATTCCTCTGGGCTCCAACTTCTACCTCCTCCCATTCATGTAAAAGATGAATCTGAACAAACTTTGGAGCTCCTGTACCCAGAAAATGACACAGGGAAGCTAAGCTCCCACAGAGGGCAGACCAGCAGGCCGGCAGGAAGTAGCCAGCACAACATGTTGGGAGCCCAGCACAGCCATGCTCAAACCCAAGGTTTTGGCCTCAGGGACTCCAGAACCAGCCACTGGCTGGAGGGACTTCAGAGAACCAGCAGCTGTAGCAGGTTCCAGAATTATCAGCCCATAGATGCTAAAGACAAAGTGAGAGGTCAGTGCAGAGTGGACTTTGTTAAATGGGAGTTTGGGAGTGCATTCCAGCCTTTGCACACAGGATGAGAAGCAGCTGTGGTGCTGCAGCCATGCAGCCACCATGTGGTACCTTCAGAGGTCCTGATCTACAGATTGTAGGGGGACCAAGCAAACATTCTGAGGGGTAATTACTCTTCTTTAAACTGCTTGTATCTGGATTGCTGTCTAGGTGGAGGTCCTGGGGTGCATGACCAGTTTTCCAGAGAATGTGCAGAGGCTTCAGGGAGGGCACTCAACTAATAGCTCTAGCAGCTGAGAAAACCCCAGCAATTTGGGAGAAATGTCCCCCCTCTGGTAGCAGAGTTCTACTGTGGCAAAAAGCACCAAAGTCAAGTAATTGAGTGGCAACATAAGCAAACAAGGGAAGCAAAGCAAGCACAGAGGTACCACTCTGGATAACTTTTTGGGGGGACAAAAAGGATGAGGGCATGGAACTGAAGGAATAAAATGAACTCAGAACCCCTGCATCAAAAGCTTCCAAAAAGATATGAGCTAGTTACAGGCCACAGAGAAGCTTAAAAAGGATTTTGAAAACCAAATAAGAAAAGTGGAGGGAAAATTGGGAAGATAAGTGAGAATGACGCAATAAAATTATAAAATGAGAGTCAACAACTTGACTGAAGAAAATAACACCTTAAAAATAGACTAACTCAAATGGAAAAAGAAGCTCAGAAAGACAATGAGAAGAATAATGACTTAAAAAGCTGAATTTTCCAGGTGGAAAAACAATGCCAAAAGGTCACTGAAGAGAAGCATTCCTTCAGAATTAGGTTGGAGCAAAGGGAAGCTAATGACTTTATGAGAAATCAAGATATTATTAAACAGATCCAAACAAATGAAAAAATGGAAGGCAGTGTGAAATATACCACTGGAAAAACCACTGACCTGGAAAATAGATCCGGGAGAGATAACTTAAAAATTATTGGACAACCTGAAAGCCATGATTAAAAAAAATCCTAGAAATCATCCTCCAAGAAATTCTCAAGGAAAGTGGCCTTGATGTTTTAGAACTGAGGATAAAATAGAGGTTGAAAGAGTCCACTGATCACCTCCTGAAAAAGATCCCAAAAAGAAAACTCCTAGAAACATTATACCCAGGTTCTGGAGTTCCCAGATCAAAGAGAAAATATTACAAGCAGCCAGGAAGAAGCAATTTGAATATTGTGGAAACAATCAGGACAACACAGGATCTGGGAGCTTCTACACTGAGGGATTGAAGGGCTTGGAATATGATATTCTGGAGGGCAAAGGAGGTGGGATTAAAACCAAGAATCACCTACCCAGCAAAACCTGCCTGAAGAAAGTGAGGGGAGAGGGGAAGGAGTGGCTAAAAGCACATGGTTTGTTTCACCTCACCTAACCAGATTAGCTAAAAGGTCTGCTTTCCTTTATCTCTTCTCTTTTCTCTCTTCCTCTTTCCAGTGTTCCTTAATTTCTCCAGTCAGTAGAACTTCCCTGAAAGGGGGAGCAGCCCCAGGGAGAGAAAAAATTTTCAATTGCCTTAATTCCCTCAGGAGAGGTGTATGTATAGGTGTGTCTAATCCAGCCAAGACAATTAAGTCCTATCCTCCCCTCCCCCCATTCCCTTTCAGAGGGCAAAAAGATTCACCCTCTCTACCTCAGCACTTCCTGAACCTGTGTTCTACTAATTATGCCTCCCAGACCAGGGAGTTCTTCTTCTGGTGGGCCCCTCATCAGCTCTGCCCAAACTAATTGCCTGCAGCCCAGCAGGGGGGCCTCCTTCTAGCCCCCACCCAGGCCATCCTCAGTGTCACACCCTAGCTGAGACTGGTTTCCTTCCTCTTGCCTGCTATGTGCACTGCAGCCTGGCTCTGATTCCTGCCTCAGGCCTATGGCCAGGTGTCTATACCTCCTACTTTCCTGCCTGGAGACCGTTGCTGCTCCCCCACCACTGGTCAGAAGACCCCACCAATTATAGAGGAAACATCTCCTTCTTTCAGTATTTTGTCAACAGATCCCACTAATTATAGAAAAAAAACATTTCCTTTCAGTTCCCGTGAAGCTCACTAGATGGTGCCCTTATCTCAGAGTGAACTCAACCCATACTTTATACCAAAGCCATCACTGTTCCTTCAAGGTTATAATTCGAATTAAAATGCCACAGATTAGTGACTCAAAGAGGCTTCTAGCATTTACCCAAAAGCCATGTGCACTGCTTTTCATGACAGCTGCAGTTTGCATGCTTCCCCTCTCTCTTCACCTCCTGGAATGTCTCTAGGTTCCTGTTCTTAACTGTAGAATATCTCCCTTTGGGATTTTGCCCACTCAGAGTAGTGATCCCCTCTCCAAGTCTGAAGAACACCTGAGAAATGTCAATTGAGAGCTTGCCTCAAGACCAAAGGGGGAGAAAGCTACTCACAAGTGGGTGGACCCCAGAAGGGGCCCTAAATCTGTGTGGGATAAAAAACCCCAACCAACATTTAATCAAGAACATGGAGATTTCTCAGGATAAAAGCAGGGAATTTTATTATCTTCCCCTGGGAGAAGAGGGTGGTCCTCTTCGTGATGGATCAGGGAGAGGAGGTGCACAATATGGGGCAAACAGAGTTTTGAAGCCCTAACACAGCAGGGGCATATTTCCCCTGTTGTCCCTCACTTCCATTGATTTGGGAGGGGGTGTTGAGCTCAGTTTGTCCCTGACTCTTTTGGCATGGAGGAGGGGCCCACAGAGGCAGGAAAGAAGACAAAGAACTGAAGCTAGGTGGGGGTCCCAAGACTCCTAAAAGGGCTTATTGCTGATTGACAGCAGCAATGAAGGGTGAAATGGACAGTCAAAACTGACACCAAATTCTAGGACACATTCTGAGAAGTTTTCACTCCCATACATCAGCAAGAAAGAAAAGGCTTAGTTCATAGAGGGCGTGACTACAAATCTCAGGCCATGTGCAGTTTCATCTACTTCTCAGCCTGGGGTCTTGGGAACATCTGTCTCCATCAGATGTTGGCTGCTTTGGACCTCCTTTAATTTTTTAATTTTTTGGGTCTGTTTGCCCCAATACCACCACCAATCCAGGTGGGTGGTATTGACCTTTTGAGATATGGCAGATGGATACAGCACTCAGTTCCCCAGAGTATGGCTGCAATGGGGGAGATGAGCAGGACTTCATAGGGACCTTTCCACTGTTGCCAAGGTTCAGAGTTGGGAGAGCTGTTTCAGATTTTGAAAGAATTCAATCAGACCTTCTCTTTAGCTAAAAGGAGCTTTTTAATGCAAAACCATACAACCTGAGACTTAGTAAGGAGTTAAACAAAGGCATTGTTATAGGACAAGGACCAGAGTTATACAGACAGAAAGCTATATAGCCTGTAGGATGATCATGTAACTTCAGGGTTTCTAAAGGGGGGTGGAGATTTAGGGACAAGATAAGAACACTGGATGAGGACGACGAATGATACAAGATAAGGGAGTCAAGGGAATTTTTATGACACAGGATGGTAGGAGACAAGGGATTTTAGGATAAGGGGAAGTTTTGTGGTATTTCAAGATAAGGGGAGACTTTAGGATGCCAGTGAATGAGCAACTCAACCCTCAGGGTACCTCTCTATTTTAGGGAACCTTTGGAGGATAAACCAAGAAAAGGGCAACTCAACATTTTAGGGCACCTTTGTATCCACATCACTGTGGCTTCAAGGAGAGTTTTTTGAGATGGCATTTCCAGTAGACTCAGTTACTGGGTTGGATCAGAGGCTGTGTCTCCATTGGAATTTTTAAAGAATGGGATTGTGAGACAATGCAGCCTGATATTTTCTGAGTCAACCTAATACAGCATTGTAGGAGGAAGCCTTTGGCTGCTATGCTTCCCACCCATGGGTGCAATGATGTTGGACATCCTGTCACTACCTCAAAGGGACAGACCTTATGGGAAGCAAATGGTCTACATTTAAGATTTAGCAGAACTAAATGAAGGGGTTGGGGCCAGGGGATACTTAGCTCCTCCTAGATTATAGAAAGGGAAGTCTCAAGTATCCCATTAACACTTTCAACCATCACCCAACTGCTGGGAGTGACAGGCATAAGAGGTGCTGAGTAATTGGCCATGATGAAAGCAGCTTAGCTAATGAAGCTCCCGTAAAATGGGTGCCTCTATTGCTATGTGTTTCTTTAGGAGCCCATAAGGGAAAGATCTTTTGCTAATAGGATTTTTGCTACCCCAAAGGCTGTTGTGGTATGACAGGAAAACTTTCCATTCACTGTGAGAATGGCTGGAAAATAACGAAAGCATATTTGTAACCATGGGCATTCAATAAAGACAATCTGCCAGGTTTCAAAAGGTGCATCTGGGGAAGGAAACTGCCTACAGGCAAGCATCTGAGACTCTGATACATTATGCTTAGGGCATATAGGACATGTCACCTAGACAGTGACTGCTGTCCTGTGAAACCACCCCACCAATATTTTCAGGCAAGTTCTACTGGCTGTTCAGTGTTCCATCATACTGAGGGATAACCTCTTAGGGAGTACTATAGCTCTCTCTGCACAGCCCCGTGGTCCAGTAGTCTTATCAAGTTTACATGCCTCCTTTTGAAGCTTTTCCTGCTTTGTGATAAGCAGTCTTTTCTGGGCTGTGGCTATGTCGTCTTTTCTTAGGCTAAGAGACTTAGACAAGCCTTCAGGATGAGATGAATATGCTAAGAACTTATTAATGGGGTGAAGCTGATGGGGTGCTTGGGATATATATTTCTTTTTTTGGGTGTGGGGGTGGGGATGGGACAAAGAGCAGATTTCCAGGAAGAATGTCTTCTAAATTAGAGATTTTCTGGGTTTGAGAGCTGGAGGGTCTCCCAGCCTGAGCTCCTTCTCCAGGGTCCTCCCAGGAGGGACCTAATACCACCTTGCTGGGAAAACCAGGGTCAGGCCAGGAGCAGACATGTGGGATTCATCGAGGGGGCTGACCATGGGCCAGCAGCTGCTGATGTGTGTGTGTGTGTGTGTGTTTTATTTTTTATATATTTTAAATTTGTGTGTGTGTATATATATATACACACACACATATTAATATATGTGTGTGTGTGTGTGTGTGTGTGTGTGTATTTGTAACATCAGTCCAGGTTTGTAATATCAATTTGTAACATCAGTTTGTAAATGGGGTGCTTTGGGATCTATGTCTGTAAAATCAATTTGTAAAACCAGTCTGTAAAATCACACTTTCCCCTCCCCAGCCTCAGAGTATTAACTCTGCCCCTTCCCCCTGCCAGCACTCTGACCAGCAACAGCTCGTGAACTGTTTATCTCTGTTTGGAAAACTAATAAGCTACACTTATGAATTCTTCACAAAACCATCTATAAATATTTTAGCTGAGGCAAATGTTATCTCCCCTAGTAGAGTGGCCAGCTGCACCCATGAATGCTTCAGTGCCCTATCTATAGGTTAACTCCTTAGCCAATTATACCCATACTGTGTCTCTGTTAGCCTGGTTCCTATCATCCATCTTGTCAAACATGACATTGTTGGGTAGCAGACTAGGCACTCCTCAGTTGGCCTTGACTGCTGGCTGACTTAGTGATGTGTCAGGCCTAAAACCACACCTCCAGGTAGCCCCCCCCTTGGGCTATTTCCCACTGAATTATGGGCAATAAGCCTGTGCAGTTGATATTAAAAATACATGTTCCTTTAAGCACTGACCACTCCTAAACTCCTCCCTAATCCCACCCCTACTCACCTGGTTAGCATAATTGACACCTGATTTACTGTCTTGACTCCTTAAAACTATACCTGTGATTTCTGTAAGGTTGCACGTTCCCTAAGAACTAAGGACAAAGTGAGAGGTTAGTGCCCTATGGACTTTGGGACCAGTATTAGAGGAAGGCATTGGCTTCCTCCCCTGGGGGCGAAAAGCTGCTTAAGAAACTCTGCACAGAGAGCATTTTGCAGCATCAGTGGTAGCTCCAGCCCCTGGTCTCCGAATTGTAGAGAGATCCAGCAATCAGTCTGTGGGTTAATCGCTCTTGCTTTAACCTGCTTGGATATAGATTGTGGTCTTGGGGGTAGCCCTGGGGTGGGTATCCAATTTGCCAGAGTGGGTGAAGGCATTATAGAGGCCACCCAACCTCTGGACGTTGTGAAGACCCCACGTTTGGGACAGAAGTTCTTTTGTCTGGTGGCAGAGACCTACTGTGGCAACAAGCCCAAAAATCAAGTAATTAAGTTGCAATATGCCTAGGCAAAGGAAACAAAATAAACAGAAAAATGCAACTTTAGACTTCTATTTTGGGGGCAAAGATGATCAAAGCATGGCACAAGAGGAGGACTGTGAGGTCAGAACTCCTGCACCAAAAGCCCCAAATGAAAATACAAGCTGGCTACAGGCCATAGAGGACCTTAAGAAGCAGATAAGAGAAGTGTGTGGGGGAGGATTGGGGAAGAGAAATGAGAAATATGCAAGAAAAGTATGAAATGACAGTCAACAGATTGACTGAGGAAAACAACATCTTAAAAAATAGTCTAATGGGGCGGCTAGGTGGCGCAGTGAGTAGAGTGTCAGCCCTGGAGTCAGAAGGACCTGAGTTCGGATCAGGCCTCAGATATTTAACATGCACAAACAAAAACCTAGCCATGTAATCTTGGGCAAGTTACTTGACCCCAATTGCCCTCCAAAAACAAAAAAAAGATTTGACATCTTCATGGGGCAGCTTGGTGGCCCAGTGAGTAGAGCGTCGGCCCTGGAGTCAGAAGGACCTGAGTTCGGATCCGACCTCAGACACTTAACGCGCACAAACAAACAAATAAAAAAAAAAAACTAGCCGTGTAAACTTGGGCAAGTTACTTAACCCCAATTGCCCACCAAAAGGCAAAAAAAAAAAAAAAATAGACTAATTCAAATGGTAAAAGAGGCCCAGAAAGGCAATTAGGAGAAGAATGCCTTAAAAAGCAGAATTTGCCAGATGGAAAAAGAATCTCAAAAGCTCACTGAGGAGATTCATTCCTTCAGAATTAGATGGGAGCAAATGGAAGCTAATGACTTTATGAGAAATCAAGATGCTGTTAAACAGATCCAAACAAATGAAAGAATAGAAGGCAATGTGAAATATCTCATGGGAAAAACCACTGCCTTGGAAAATAGGTCCAGGAGAGATACTTTAAAAATTATTGGACTACCTGAAAGCCATGATCAAAGCAAGAACCTAGAAATCATGCTTCAAGAAATTCTCAAGGAAAATTGCCCTGATGTTTTAGACCAAGAGGGGGAAATAGAGGTTGAAAGAATCCACAGATCGCCTCCTGAAAAGGATCCCAAAAGGAAAACTCTCAGGAATATTATAGCCAGGTTCCAGAACTCCCAGATCAAGGAGAAAATACTACAAGCAGCCAGGAAGAAACAATTTCAATACTGTGGAAACACAATCAGAATAGCCCAGGATCTGTCAGCTTCTACACTGAGGGACTGAATGGCATGGAATATGATATTCCAGAGGGTAAAAGAGGTGGGATTGAAGCGAAGGGTCACCTACCCAGCAAAACTGAGTATCTTCTTTCAAGGAAAAATATGGTCATTCAGTGGAATAGAGGACTTTCAAGCATTCTTGAGGAAAAAAAACCAGAGTTGAATAGAAAATTTGAGATTCAGACAGGAAGCAAGAGATGCTTGAGAAGGTAATCAGGGAAAAAAAATCAAAAGGAACTTATCCAAGTTGAACTATTTACATTACTACATGGAAAAACAATAACCTTGTCTGATGAAACCTTTCTCATTATGAAAATAATTGAAGAAGGGTATGTGGACATATGAATACATATGTGAATGTGGGTATATATGTTTATAGGTATACATGGATAGAGGGCACAGGTTGAATTTGGTGGGAAGGGATGATACTTAAGGGCTGAAGTTAAGAGGTGAGAAAGGAAAGTGACAAGAGGAGATGGGGAGAGACAGGGTAGGGTAAACAATCTCATGAAGAAGAGGCAAGGGGAAGTAGTTGCAGGGGAGAGGGAGAACAGGAAGGCAAAAAGGCAAAACCATATTCTCATTGAATTTGGCTCAGGGAGAGAATCACATACATACTAAAT
This sequence comes from Gymnobelideus leadbeateri, assembly GCA_011680675.1. Classification (NCBI taxonomy): domain Eukaryota; kingdom Metazoa; phylum Chordata; class Mammalia; order Diprotodontia; family Petauridae; genus Gymnobelideus; species Gymnobelideus leadbeateri. Next base: position 370,980 of record WOXC01000934.1, on the reverse strand, counting down.
GGGATATCTCACCCTGCAGGAGAGTAGGGGGAAGGAGGATGAGAGGAGGGATGATGGAGGGGAAGACATTCTAGGGGGAGGGGAGGTTGGAAGTACCCATTTTCAAAGAGGGACAGGATCAAAGTAGGGAATGGACCAGGTGGGGGGTGGGATGAGTGGGGGGGAAATATAAGCAGTCTTTTACAATATATCTACTATGGTAATGTTTTGCATAGCCATACATGTACAACACATACTGAATTGCTTATCTTCCCAGTGGGTGTGGGTGACAAGGGAGGAAAGGAATGGATTTGAAATTCAAAGTCTTAAAATTAAATGTTTCAAATGTATATAAATACTATTATTAATACTATTTTGCATGTAATTGGGAGATAAGATGTTCAGGCATTGGGGCTCAGAGACTCACCTCGCCCTAATGGGAAAGTCAAAGGGGGTATGGGAGAAGATATGGGAGAGAGCAGATTGGATAAGGGGATATCTAGTGGGACTGCTATTCTGTGATGGTGGGTAGGTAAAAATGTGGAAAAAAAATGTAATTCAAAATCTGATGGAAATGAATGATGTAAACCAGAAGTTATTAAAGCATTTTTAAAAATATCAAAAAAAAAACAATAACTGGGGCGGCTACATGGCACAGTGAGTAGAGCGTCGCCCTGGAGTCAGAAGGACCTGAGTTCAGATCCAGCCTCAGACACTTAACGCACACACAAACAAAAAAAAAAAAACCTAGCCGTGTGACCCTGGGCAAGTTACTTAACCCCATTGCCCACCAAAAGGCAAAACAAAAACAAAAACAAAAACAATAATTTTAAACATTTGTTTTTAAAACTTTGAGTTCCAGATTTTTTTTTCCTTTCTTCCTTTCCTCACCTACCCCCACTGGGAAGAAAAGCAATTCAATATAGTTTGTACATACATAGTTAACCAAATCATTTCCATAATTGTTATATTGTGAAACACTACCTATAGTTCCCTCCATCCTGTCTTGCCTCCCACTTATTCTAATTTCTCCTTTGACCCTATCCCTTTCCAAAAATGTTTGTTTCTAACTACCCTCTCCCCGAGTCTGCCCTCCCTTTTATCATCCCCATTCTTTTCCCATTCCCATGTCCCATTTAGCTTCAGCTAAAGTAAAAAAAAGCAGGGGTAGCAATACTTATCTCAGATAAAGCAAAAGCAAAAATAGATCTAATTAAAAGAGATAAGGAAGGAAACTATATCCTACTAAAAGGTACCATCGAGAATGAAGTAATATCACTACTTAATATATATGCACCAAAATGTATAGTATCCAAATTCCTAGAGGAGAAGTTAAAGGAATTAGAGGAAGAAATAGATAGCAAAACTATACTAGTGGGGGACCTTAATCTCCCCCTCTCTGAACTCGATAAATCTAACCTCAAAGAAGAAAGTAGTTGAGGAGGTGAATAGAATCTTAGAGAGAGTAGATATGATGGATCTCTGGAGAAAACTGAATGGGGATGAAAAGGAATTTACTTTCTTTTCAGCAGTGCATGGTACATACTCAAAAATAGACCATGTACTAGGGCATAAAAACCTCACAATCCACTGCAGAAAGGCAGAAATATTAAGCGCATCGTTCTCAGATCATGATGCAATAAACATTATATGCAATAAAGGGCCATGGAAAGATAGACTAAAACTAATTGGAAATTTAAAAATTTAATCCTAGAAATTGGTGGGTCAAACAAGAAATTACAGAAACAATAATTTCATTCAAGAGAATGATAATAATGAGACAACATACCAGAATTTGTGGGATGCACTAAAGGCAGTTCTCAGGGGAAGTTTTATATCCCTGATTGAATACTTGAATAAAGAAGAGAGAAGGTAGGTCAATGAATAGGACAGGCAATTGAAAAAGCTAGAAAAAAAAACAAATTGAAAATCCCCAATTTAGTACTAAATTAGAAATATTGAAAACCAAAGGTGAGATTAATAAAATTGAAATTAAGAAAACTATTGAATTAATAAATAAAACTAAGAGCTGGTTTTATGAAAAAATCAACAAAATTTATAGACCCTTAGTCAATATGATAAAGAAAGAAGAAAACCAAATTATGAGTATCAAAAATAAAAAGGGTGAATCTACCCCCAATGATGAGGAAATAAAAAAAAATAATGAGCAATTATTTTTCCTAATAGTATGCACATGAATATGACAATCTTTGTGAAATGGATGAATATTTACAAAATCACAAGTTGCCCAGATTAACTGAAGAGGAAGTGAATTACCTAAATAACCCCATCTCAGAAAAAGAAATCAAACAAGCCATCAATGAACTCCCTAGGAAAAAATCTCCAGGGACAGATTGGTTTACTAGTGAATTCTATCAAACATTTAAAGAACAATTGATTCCAATACTCTACAAACTATTTGGGAAAATTAGTGAAGAAGGAGTCCTACCAAACTCTTTCTATGACACAAATATGGTACTGATTCCTAAATTAGGAAGAGATGAAACAGAGAAAGAAAATTATAGACCAATTTCCCTAAGGAATTATACACAAATTTTCTAGGGAAGGTGGACTAGCTATGCCAGATCTTAATCTGTATTATACAGCAGCAGTCATCAAAACTGCTTGGTACTGGCAGAGGTGTAGAGTAGTGGATCAATGGAATAGATAAGGCACAGGAGACCCAGCAGTTAATGAATATAGTAATACACTGTTCGATAAACCCAAAGACCCCAGTTTTTGGGACAAGAATGCACTATTTGATAAAAACTGCTGGGAAAACTGGAATACAGTATGGCAGAAACTGGGCATAGATCATTATCCATCACCATATACCAAAATCAAGTCTAAATGGGTGCATGATCTAGGTGTAAAGAATGATACTGTAAGCAATTTGGGAAAGCCAGGAATAGTTTATCTGACAGATTTGTGGAGAGGGGAAGACTTTAGGACCAAACAAGAATTACAGAGCATTATAAAATGCAAAATGGATAATTTTGATTACATTAAATTGAAAAGCTTCTGTACAAACAAAGCCCATGTAACCAATATCAAGAGGGAGGTGGGAAACTGGGAAAGAATTTTTGCAACTTGTGTCTCTGATAAAGGACTCATTTCTAAAATTTATAGAGAATTGAGCCAAATCTATATGAATACAAGTCATTCCCCAACTGATAAATGGTCAAAGGATATGAAGAGGCAGTTTTCAGAGAAAGAACTTAAAGATATCTATAAACATATGAAGAAATGCTCTAAATCACTATTGATTAGAGAAATGTAAATCAAAACAACTCTGAGATACCACATCTCTCCAGTCATATTGACTAAGATGAAAAAACAAGAAAGTGACAAATGTTGGAGAGGATGTGGAAAAATTGGAGCACTAATACATTGCTGGTGGAGTTGTGAACTTATCCAACCATTCTGGAGAGCAATCTGGAATTATGCCCAAAGGATTACAAATAATTTCATACCCTTTGACCCAACAATACCACTTCTAGGGTTATATCCCAAAGAGATCACAGAAGTGGGAGAAAGACCCATATGTACAAAAATATTTATAGCAGCCCTTTTTGTGGTTGCAAAGAATTGGAAACTAAAGGGGTGCCCATCAATTGGGGAATGGCTAAACAAGTTGTGGTATATGAATGTAATGGAATATTATGGTGCTATAAGAAATGAGGAGGTGATGGATTTCACAATTACCTGGAGAGACTTATACAAACTGATGCTGAGTGAGAAGAGTAGAATCAGAAGAAATTTGTATACAATCACAGACATACCATATCTGTGATGACCAATTATGACAGACTGGACTCTTTTCAGCATTGCAGTGATATAAGTCATTCCTGAAAGACTCAAGAAAGAGAGAAATGCGCCATCCAGAGATATAACTAGAAAGAACTGAGCCTGAATCCTGATGAAAGCAAACTAAATGATCTTTTTCTTTGCATTGTTTGGTTTTATTTCTTCTTTACCATCTTTCATCCCACCTGGTACAATATGCCTTTGTAATTGGAACAATGTCTAATATGAATGTATTTGCAGATCCTATACTGGACTATATGCTGTCGTGGGGGGTGGGGGGAGGGAAGTAAAGGAAATTTGAAAATCAAGGAACTATGGAATTGAATCTTCTTAACTGAAACTAAACTAATAAATTAATTAAAAATCTCTTCCTGTATCCACGCATCCCCTCTTATTATCATTCCATATATGACTTCCCTTTTGTGGCTAGGATAAAATCCTTGAAAAGGCCATTAGTCACCTCTATTTGCTTTCCACTCTCATCTTATCTCTCTGTAGTCTACTATGAAAGGTATTTGAAGGTATCTGAGGGAGTTACTGACCACAGGATCATTTTTTATGCCCTCCTCTGGTGACAGGCTTAACCCATCGAAGACTCAAGTTTCCAGAGGACACAGGGATAGTATTCAGTTACATGGCAGATCAAGGGAGTGAGATCTCCTAGTGAGTCCAGGCTTGTGAGGCACTGAGCAATAGGTATAGCTCTTCCATTGTGAGTGAGTGAGTGTGTGTGTGTGTGTGTGTGTGTGTTTGACTGTATGTGAAGGTGTGTGAGAATGGGTGACTTTGTGCAGAGAGAAAGCAGGAGAGATGTGGCAATGTCCAGTCCTGCAGAGACAGTTCCCTCCTTCCCTTTGTCTGTCCTCCTACCACACTTTGATTCTTCTACCTCAGAACCTTAAAATACTCCCTGTCATTCTGGTGGAGGCCCTAGGCACTGACTTCTGCCATGTGTCTTATCTTCCTTCTAGGCCATTATCAGTGAGTGAATGACCTAGGGAGGATGGTAGGAGCTGCCCTGGGGCACTTTCCCCCTTCTGTAAGAGATGCAGCATCCCTAGTGGGGAGCAGCAGGAAGAAGGGTCAGTGCTACTCAGCTTTGAGGGCTTCAGAAGGGGACAACAGAAGGAAAGGTCTCTAACTCTGTGGGAAGTTTGGAGCTCTGACTCTTGCCTATCCATCTGGAGAAGGGTGTGTGTGTGTGTGTGTGTGTGTGTGTGTGTGTGTGTGTGTGTGTGTGTACTTGCTGTCTGTCCAGTGCTATACTCCTAGCCATGTAGCCACTTTACTTACAGTGATTCCAGAAGCATGTGATGGAGCCTGGGACAGACAATAGAGGGCCAGTCTTGGAGTTAGGAAGACCTGGGTCCAAGTCCTTCCTACTGGCTTGGCCATGTGACCATAAGCCAATCATTTAACCTCTCTGTGTCCCAGGCAACTCTTTAATCCATGGCTGACTGACATCAGCAGCAGGTATCTCCAAGCTGGAGGGCCCCCTCACCAGGGATATCACAGAACTGGATAAAATAATCACATCAAGAATAAAAGCAACTCCGTAGTCCTGGTCAGACCACACCAAGAATATCATAATCAATTCTGGACTTTACAGTTAGGAAGGACATTGATGTAAGGGGATGGTGAGGGGCCTGCAAATCTTACCCTGTGAAGTACAGCTAAAAGCAGGAGGGCCATGTGTTAGAAGGAGCCCTGGATGTAGAATCAGGCCCTCAATCTGAATTCCAGTTCCACTCTCTATTGTCTTGTGATCCTGGGCAAATCACTGAATCTCTGTCTCTGAGCCTGTTTCCTCTACTTTAATTGGAGGGGATTGGACCCTTCCACCTTTAAATTCCATGAACCTATGGCATTTCACTCTGAAAAGAGAGGACAGCAGAGGCAGTGGTAGCAGTCCTCACATATCTGAAGGGCTGTCATAGGGAAAATGGATGGGATTTGGTATGGCTTCAAAATGGAAAATTAGAATCAAAGGGAAAGAGAAAGAAACTGGCACATACTTAATAAATAATTCTGGGACTGATTAATCAATGTATTGATTGTAGGGGATGCAGGCTTGCTTTAACATAATGAAAAGTCATGGCAGACCCAAGATGGCAGAAAAAAAGCAGGGACTTGCTCAAGCTCTCTTACCTGTAAAAAAATGGCACTAAATAAATTCTAGAGCAGAAGAATGCACAAAATGGCAGAATGATACAAATTTACAGCTCAAAACAATACGGAAGGGAGAAAGTAAAGTTCTGTTGCACCAGTCTAAGAGAAGAGAATAGTCCAGTGTGGGCGACACTGGCACAGATAGCAGTCCTAGCAAATCCAGGCCCAGCTTCAGGGCACTGAAACACTGGCGGCTGTGGTGGTTTCCAGACTTCTAATCCCACATATGCCAAAGACAATTTACAAGGTCAGTAGGAAAGGTCTGTTGCACCTGAGTGAGAGAGGATGGTGGTTTGGCCTAAGGCCTAGTAAGGACAGCAGCAACAGTGGATGCTTCCAGAACTCTTGGCCCATAGACAGTGAGGGGATCTAGCAGATGATCAAAGGGGGATTGTAGGGATCTCTTTCCTCATGCTGAGGCAGGATTCTCTTGCTTTGCCCTGCTTCAATCGAGGTCACACTCGTGTGTGGATATCCTGCAGCTAGTTGGAAAACTGGTTTGCCAGAGGGAATCCTCCTCAATATTCCAAGGCAGAGATGAGGGCTTGTGGTCACTCTCAGACCAGAGCACAGACCATGAGAGGAGTAAACAGTTCTCCTTTGATCACACAAACTTGGAAAAACTGAAAATGTATAGGTCTCTAGAAATATCTCTGAAAACAGCTGCAGAAAACCCCTCAAGCTTTTGACAGTACACCCTCCACAATGGAAGCAGAGTTCTACCTTAACAAAGAGCCAAAAAGTCAAGCAATGGCTGGGAAAATGAACTAACTGTGGGGAAAAAGCAGACTATAGAATCTTATTTTGGTGACAAGGAAGGTCAAAACATACAACCAGAAGAAGACAATAAAGTCAAAACTACAAAGCCTCCAAGAAAAATATCAGTTGGTCACAGGCCATGGAAGAGCTCAAAAGGGATGTTGAAAATCAAGTAAGAGGGGCAGTTAGGTGGAGCAGTGATTAAAGCGTTGGCCCTGGAGTCAGAAGGACCTGAGTTATGATCCGGCCTCAGACACCTAACACACACATAAACAAAGACCTAGCAATGTGACCTTGCACAAGTTTCTTAACCCCAATTGCCCTCCAAAAAAAAAAAAAAAAAGAAAATCAACTAAGAGAAGTAGAGGAAAAATTGGGAAGACAAATGAGAGAGAAGCAAGAAAATCATGAAAAGCAAGTCAATAGCTTACTAAAGGAAAGCCAAAAAATGCCAAAGAAAATAACACCTTAAAAATAGACTAACCCAAGTGGCAAATGAGATCCAAACAGCCAATGAGGAAAACAATGACTTAAAAAGGAGAATTGGTCAAATGGAAAAAGGAGGTCCAGAAACTCAATAAAGAAAATAATTCCTTAAAAATTAAAATGGAGCAAATAAAAGCTAATAACTTAATGGGAAATCAAGAAATTATAAAACAAAACCAAATGAATAAAAAAATTGAAGGCAATGTGAAATATCTCATTGGAAAAACCACTGACCTGGAAAATACATCCAAGAGAGATATTTTAAATATTATTGGACTACCTGATAGCCGTGATGAAAAGAAAAAGAGCTTAGACATCACCTTTCAAGAAATTATCTTAACTTTTACTGATTAAGTTGATCCCTCTTTGAACCAGAACCAGTGAGAATAGTGTTTAAATGTTGTTCCTCTCCCTTTTTCTTTCCCCTCTACTTTAATGTGTTTTTATGCCTCTTTGAATGGTATATTTTACCTTTTCCTATCTAATCCTTCCCTTTTATGCCATTACAATCCTTTTGATGCCCTTAATAAGTTTTTTTTTTAAATCCTCAGGTTAGTTCATTTATACCCACACCCTCTATCTAAGTATAACCCTTTTGAAGGTCATGATAATCATAAAAATTTCAATATTGACAATTATCAGCTCCTCATATAGGGATGTGAACATTTTGCTCTTGTTGCATCCCAAGTTATGTGTATGTGTGCATAAGTGTGGGTGTGTGCATGTATGTATGTGTGACTCTCTGTTTTCCTTGTTTACCTTTTTATGTCTTTCTTGAGTCTTGTAACTGGAGATCAAATTTTCCATTGAGCCCTGGCTTTTTCACCAGGAAAGTCTGGAAGTCCCTTATTTCATTAAACGACCATCTCCTTGCCTGAAAGATTATGTTCAGTTTTCCAGGTAGCTAATCCTTGGTTTTAGTCCTAGCTCTCTTGCACTACGAAATATCAAATTCCAGTCCCTCCAAACTTTTAATGTAGAAGCTGCTAGGTCCCGTGTGATCCTAACTGTAGTTCCATGATATTTGAATTGTTTCTTTTTGGCTGCATGTAGTATTTTTTCTTTAATCTTGTAATTCTGGTATTTGGCTACTATATTTCTTGGAGTTTTTCAAGAAATTATCAAGGAAGACTGCCCTGATATTCTAGAACCAGATCATAAAACAGAAAGTGAAAGAATCCACCAATCACCTCCTGAAAGAGATCCCAAAAGGTAAACACCTAGTAATATTGTAGTCAAATTTCAGAGTTCCCAGGCTAAGGAGAAAATATTGCAAGCAGCTAGAAAGAAACATTTCAAAGTATTGTGGAAACGCAAGCAGGATAAAACAATATTTATCAGCTTCTGAATTAAAATATTAGAGGGCTTGGAGTATGTTATTCTGGAGGTCAAAGGAGCAAGGATTAGATACAAGAATCACCTTCACAACAAAACTGAGTATAATACTTCAGACTTTGTGAGTATGTATGTGTGTGTGTGTGTGTGTGTGTGTGTGTGTGTGTGTTTGTATGTGAAGGTGTGTGAGAATGGGTGACTTTGTGCAGAAAGAGAGCAGGAGGGAAGTGGTAGAGTCCAGTCCTGCAGAGAGTGAAGAGAAAATTTGACACTGAAATAAAAGAATGAAGAGAAGCACAAAGGGGTAGTTAGTTGGCACAGTGAACAGAGCATGGCCCCTGAAGTCAGGAGGACTTGAGTATAAAGATGGCCTCAAACACTTAACACTTACTAGCCATGTGACCTTCGGCAAGTCACTTAACCCCGACTGCCCTGCGTTCTCCCCTCTAAAAAGCTAAGCAAAAAAGAGAGAAATATGAAAAGGTTCTCTGAACGGGAAAGAAAAAAAACATAAGGGACTTGTTAAAGTGGAATTGCATACATTCCTACATGAAAAAATTATAGTTGTGGGGTGGCTAGGTGGCACAGTGAGTAAGAGCTCTGGCCTCGGAGTTGGGATGACCCGAGATCGAATCTGGCCTCAGAAAATGAGCACCCACACACAAATAATGACTAGCCTTGTAACCTCGAGCAAGTTACTTAACCCCAATTGCTCTAAAAAATAAAAAAAAAAATTATACTTGTAACTCATGAGACCTTTCTCAGTATTAGGGTAGTTGGAGGGAAATATGTGTATATATAAAATATATTACACACACACACACACACACACACACACACACATACACATACACACACAATAGACAGAGACAGAGGGCACAAGGTAAGTTGAATATGAAGGGGTGATAGCTAAAAAATAAAATCAAGGGGATAAGAGAGGAACATACTGGTAGAAGGAGAAAGGGAAAGGTAGAATGGGGAAAATTATCTCACATAACAAAGACAAGAAAAAGCTTTTACAGTGGAGGGGAAGAGGAATGAGGTGAGAGGTAATGAGTGAAACTTATTCTCATTAGATTTTGCTTAAGGATGGAATAACATACATACTCAATTGGGTATGAAAATCTATCTTACCCCACAAGAAAGAAGGGGAAAGGGGATAATAAAGTGGGGGTGATAGAAGGGAGGGAAAATGGGAGTAAGGGGTAATAAGAAGCAAACACTTTTGAGGAGGGACAGGGTCAAAGGAGAGAACTGAACAAATGGGGGGTGGGATAGGATGGAAGGAAATATAGTTAGTCTTTCACAAAATGGCTATTATAGAAGTGTTTTAAATGACTATACAGGAATAACCTAAAATAACATGTGTGACTTTTCTTTTATTTTTTTTAACAAATGCTTTATTAATTTCTGGTTTACATAATTCATTTCCACCAGATTGTGAGTTAAAATTTTTGGCCCATTTTTCCCTACCCAACTCCCCCAGAATAGCAGTCCCACTAGATATCCCCTCATCCAATCTGTTCTCTCCCACATTTTCTGCCATACCCCTTTCGACTTTGCCATTAGGGCAAGGTGAATCTCTGAGCCCCAATGCCTGAACATCTTATCTCCCAATTACATGCAAAATAGTATTAATAATAGTATTTATATACATTTGAAACATTTAATTTTAAGACTTTGAATTTCATTCCCTTCCTCCCTTGTCACCCACTCCCTCTGGGAAGATAGGCAATTCAGTATGTGTTGTACATGTATAGCTATGCAAAACATTACCATAGTAGATATATTGTAAAAGACTGCTTATATTTCCCTCCCACTCATCCCACCCCCACCTGGTCCATTCCCTACTTTGATCCTGTCCCTCTTCGAAAGTGGGTACTTCCAACTTCCCATCCCCCCAGAATGCCTTTCCCTCCATCACCCCCACTCTCATCCTCCTTCCCCCTACTCTCCTGCAGGGTGAGATATCCCATTTAGTATGTATGTGATTCTCTCCCTGAGCCAAATTCAATGAGAATATGGTTTTGGCTTTTTCCCTTCCTGTTCTTCCCCTCCCCTGCAACTACTTCCCCTTGCCTCTTCTGCATGAGATAGTTTACCCTACCTACCCTGTCTCTCCCCATTTTCTCTTGTCACTTTCCTCTCTCACCTTTTAACTTCAGCCCTTAAGTATCATCCCTTCTCACCAAATTCAACCTGTGCCCTCTATCCATGTATATCTGTACACATATATACCCACATTCGCATATGTGTTCATAAGTCCATATACCCTTCTTCAATTGTTTTCATAGCGAGAAATGTTTCGTCAGATACGGATATTGTTTTTCCATGTAGGAATGTAAATAGTTCAACTTTGATAAGGGATTGGAATTTGATATTTCATAGGGCAAGAGAGCTAGGACTACAACCAAGGATTAACTACCCGGCAAAACTGAGCATAATCTTACAGGCAAGGAGATGCTCGTTTAATGAAATAAAGAACTTCCAGACTTTCCTGATGAAAAAGCCAGAACTCATCAATCATATCAACAATAAAACTAGCAGAAACCATATGATTATCTCAATAGATGCAGAAAAGGCTTTTGACAAAGTACAACATCCATTCCTATTAAAAACTCTAGAAAGTATAGGAATAAATGGAGCCTTCCTTAAAATAGTAGATATCATCTATTTTAAATCACCAGCAATATTATATTCAATGGGGTTAAACTAGATGCATTTCCAATTAGATCAGGAGTGAAACAAGCGTGTCCATTATCACCCCTCTTATCCAATCTGGTACTAGAAACATTAGCAGTAGCAATTAGAGGAGACAAAGAAATCAAAGGAATCAAATTAGGAAAAGAAGAGACCAAGCTATCACTCTTTGCAGATGATATGATGATACACTTAGAGAATCCTAGAGAATTAAGTAAAAAAAAACTACTTAAGACAATAAATAAATTTGCCAAAGTTGCAGGATATAAAATAAACCCACATAAATCCTCAGCATTCCTATACATCTCTAATGAAATTCAAAGGCAAGAGATAAAAAAAGAAATCCCATTTAAAGTCACTATAGATATAAAATGTTTGGGAATCTACCTGCCAAAACAAACCCAGGACCTATATGATCACAACTACGAAACACTTCTCAGACAAATAAAGTCAGATCTAACTAACTGGAAAAATATCAGTTGCTCACGGCTAGGTTGAGTTAATATAATAAAATGTCAATTTTACCCAAACTAAGTTATGTATGTAGTGCCATATCAATCAATTTACCAAAAAACTACTTTTTTGAGTTAGACAAAATAGTAACAAAATGTATTTGGAAGAACAAACGGTCTAGAATATCAAGGGGATTAATGAAAAGCAATATTAGGGAAGGTGGCCTAGCTATACCGGAGTTTAATCTGTATTATACAGCAGCAGTCATCAAAACTGCTTGTTACTGGCTGAGGAATAGAGTAGTGGATCAATGGAATAGATTGGGTGCACAAGATCCAGCAATTAATGAGTATAGTATTCTATTGTTTCATAAATCCAAAGACCCCAGTTTTGGGAATAAGAATGCACTATTTGATTTCTCATAAAGTCATTAGCTTCCATTTGCTACAGTCTAACTCTGAAGGAATGAATCTCCTCAGTGAGCTTTTGAGATTCTTTTTCCATCTGGCAAATTCTACTTTTTAAGGCATTCTTCTCCTCATTGCCCTATTGGGCCTCCTTTGCCATTTGAGTTACTATATTTTTTAAGGTGTTGTTTTACTCAGTCAGGCTGTAGACCCTCATTTCATACTTTTCCTGCATCCTTCTCATTTCTCTTCCCAATTTTTCCTCCACTTCTCTTATTTGATTTTTAAAGTCCTTCTTAAGGTCCTCTATGGCCTGTAACCTGATCATATTTTCCTTTGGGGCTCTTGGAGGAGGATTTCTGATCTCACAGTCCTCCTCCTGTTCCCTGCTTAGATCCTCTTTGCCCCCAAAATAGGAGTCTAAGGTTGAATTTTTCTGTTTATTTTGTTTCTTTTGCCTTGACATGTTGCCATTTAATTACCTGACTTTTGGGCTTGTTGCCACAGTAGGACTCTACCACCAGACAGGAGAGCTTTCCTCCGGAAGTTGGGATCTTCACAGCTTTCTGGCAAGCTGGATACTCACTAACGACCACCACCCCAGATCACAATCCAGATCCAGGGAGGTTAAAGCAAGAGCGATTAACCCCCAAGACTGATTGCTGGATCTCCCTACAATTCACAGGCCAGGAGCTGGAGCTGCCACTGAAAACTACAAAATGGCATGTCTCCTCAGTGGCTTCTAGACCCCAGGGGAGGGAGCCGACGCGTTCCCCAAATACTGGTCCCAAAGCCTATAGGGCACTAACTTCTCACTTTGTCCTAGGCATATCTGAGTTGATAATTCTGGAATAGCCACAGCTGCTGGTGTTCTGGGGTCCCTCCAGACAGCTGCTGGCCCAGCCACCTTGGGACTAAATCTGCAGCTCACGCAGACCTGGGCTCGGCTCTCCATTGGCTGCGTGCTGTGTTGCCGGCTCTCAGATCACTGCACTGGTCCTTCCTGCAGGGCTGCTGGGCTGTCATCAGCGGGAGGTTAGCTTCTCTGTGTCGTTCTGTGGGTGCTGGGGCTCCAGAAGTTGTTCAGAGTCCCATTTTACATAATTTGGAGGCGATGTGGGGGGAGACTGCCATCGTAGCACTGTTTCTACTCCGCCATCTTGGCTCCGCCCCCCAAGAATGCAGTATTTGACAAAAACTGCTGGGAAAACTGGAATACAGTATGGCAGAAACCGGGCATAGACCATTATCTAACCCCATATACCAAAATCAAGTCTAAATGGGTGTATGATCTAGGTATAAAAGATGATAATGTAAGCAATCTGGGAAACCAAGGAATAGTTTTCCTGTCAGATTTGTGGAGAGGGAAATACTTTAGGACAAAACAAGAATTAGATAGCATTATAAAATGCAATAGATAATTCTGATTAAATTAAATCTAAGAGTTTCTGTACAAACAAAGCCAATGTAACTAAGATCAAGAGGGAGGTGGGAAATTGGGAAAGAATTTTTACAACCTGTGACTCTGATAAAGGACTCATTTCTAAAATATACAGATAATTGAGTCATATCTATAAGAATACAAGTCATTACCCAATTGATAAATGGTCAAGGGATATGGACAGGCAGTCTTCAGAGAAAGAAATTAAAGATATCTACAAGCATATTAAGAAATGCTCTAAATCACTATTGATTAGAAAAATGCAAATCAAACAACTCTGAGATACCACATCTCTCCAGTCAGATTGGCTAAGTTGACAAAACAGAAAAATGACAAATGCTGGAGAGCATGTGGGCAAATTGGAACACTAATGCATTGCTGGTGGAGTTGTGAACTTATCCAAACATTCTGGAGAACAATATGGAATTATGCCCAAAGGGCTATAAATAACTTCATACCCTTTGACCCAGTAATACCACTTCTAGGTTTGTATCCCAAAAAGACCATAGAAAAGGGAGAAAGACCCAAATATACAAAAATATTTATAGCAGCTCTTTTCGTGGTTGCCAATAATTTGAAATTTAAGGGGTTCCCATCAATTGGGGAATGCCTAAACAAGTTGTGGTATATGCATGTAATGGAATACCATTGTGCTATAAGAAAGGAGGGGCAGACGGTTTTCATATTTACCTGGAGAGGCTTATATAAACTGATGCTGAGTGAGAAGAGTAGAACCAGCAGAAATTTGTATACAATCACAGTCACAACATATGTGTGATGACCAACTATGACAGACTGGACTCTTCTCAGCAATGCAGTGATATAAGCCAATCCCAAAAGACTCATGAAGGAGAGAGACGCCTATATCCAGAGAAATGACTAGAAAGAAATGAGCTTGAATCCTGATGGAAGAAAACTAATCAATCTTTTTTTTTTCCTTTCATTGTTTGGTTTTATTCCTTCTTTACCATTTTCCATCACATCTAGTACAATACGCCTTTGTAACTTGACTAATGTCGATTGTGAAAGTATTTGCAGGTCCTATACTGGATTATATGCCATCGTGGGGGGTGGGAGGAGGGAGGGAAGGGAAATTTTAAACCCAAGGAACTATGGAATTGAATCTTGTAAACTAAAAATAAACAAAGAAATTTAAAAAAAAAACAAAGAAAAGGTGACTCAAGTAAAAAAAAAATTAAGAGCCTACTATGTCCCTGGAACTGAGCTAAGTGTAGGAATACAAATTAAGAGGGTGGGGAATGGGAAGTGGGGAAAAGATAACTATTCTCAAAGAGTTTATATTCTAAAGGAAGAGAGAACATGTAAATAACTATGTAAAAATAAGACATATAAAAATAAATTGGAGGTATTCTCAGAGGAAAATTGCTTTGCAGCAGGTAGAACTTTAGATGACCCCTGAATGAAGTCAGAGAAGCCAGAAGGTGAAGATGAGGAAGGAGAGAATTTTAAGCGTGGGGGAGGAGGCAACCAGGGAAACATCACTGTAAGGATTAAAGTGCCATGTATGAAGAACAGAAAGGAACAAGCAACAAAGATGACAAAGTATGTGGAGGGAAGTATGTTGGGAAAAGACTGGAAAGATAAGAAGGGACCAGTTTGTAAAGTTTAAGGGATTTATATGTGATTCTGCGAGTGATAGGTAGAGGCACAGACATTTACTGAGTTGGGAATTTGATATGGTCAGAGCTGCACTTTAGGAAAAGGAATTGGACAGTGGAGTGGAGGACCAATGGGAGTGAAAAGGCTGGAGGGCATAAAAGTCAACCAGAAAACCATTGCAATAGTCCAGGTATTGAGGTAATGAGGGTCTCACTAGGACAGTGTCATGTCAGAGGAACAAAGGGGGTCAATATAGAGTTTCTGTGAAGTTAGAAACCATAGGATTTGGCAGAAGTCCTTGGTTATTGGGGAAAGGTAGTGGGGAATGAGAAGTCAATGTTTTCTCCTTGGTAACTGGGAGGATGGTGGTATTCTTGACCATAACAGATCCCTATTACTCATCCCTATAATGCAATTTGTTTAATGAAGTGTTTAGGGTTCTGGACCTGTTGAGTGTAAGATCTGTGTATAAGACATCCACTTTGGGAAGTACAAAAAGGAATTGTACATGAGAGACTGGAAGTCAAGAGAGAAAGTAGGGCTGGACAAAAAGATGCAAGAATCATCTGAATAGAGATAATTGAAATCATGGGAGGTATGTGTCATGTGGAATAATCTGCAAAGAGAAAATAAGATGGCCCAGAACAGAGCTTTGAGGGACACCAATGGTTAACAGGTACAACCTGGTTGAAGATCCTGCAAAGGAAAGTAAGAAGAAACAGTCATTCAGTTAAGAGGAGAGCCAGGAGAAAGTAGTATCAGAAAAACCTAAAGAGAGGATAGAATCACAGGTGAGAGTATGGTTGTAGCAAAGATTACAGAGAAGTCAAGAAGGAAGATTTAGAAGAGGCTATTATAGTTGTTAATAAAGGGGTCAGTGGTTACTTTGGAGAGGACACTGTCACATGAATAGTGGGATCAGAAGCCAGATTGCAGAGAATTAAGAAACATGTGAAATGAAAGTAGCTACTTGTAGAAGGCCTTCTCAAGGAATGTATCCACAAAATGAAAGAGAAACACAAAATTATGACTAAGGAGAATGAACTAATCAAGTAAAGGACATTTGAGGATAGGGGAGATGGGGGAGATAGAACCATAGTCATGGGAATTAAGGAAGCAGCCATTAGACAGGGAGAGATTGAAGATTAATGAAAGAGGGGAAGGCAAGGGGAAAATTTTCTGAAGAAGATGGGATGAAAAGGGCTCTCTTAAGCATGTAGAAGGGTTTGTGTGGCCAAAGAGAAGGTCCAACTCTTTGTGTGGGATAGAGGTTAAGAAGGAAATAGTGGAAGAAGAGGTCTCATTAATGTGAGATGAGGATGACAGGCAAAGAGGGGAATAGTCTTGATTGGTGGCTTTTTTCAGTAAAATATAAGCCAAGATTCTTTGCTGAAAGGTAAGGAGGCCACAGGAGTTTGGAGAAGGAATGGAAAGCTTCAGAAATGGTGCTGTGGTGAATAAGCATGTGAACCAGTTAGGGAGAGTGGAACAGGATTGCTTCATGTAAACAGCAAGCACAATAGCACACCCAGGATGACCTGCTAGAACAAGTACTTTGATCTGCTTTTCTAGGAAGGACTGCTCAAAAATCGGTGAACAATCCTACTTTGTATTACACTCTCTAGTTCAGGGGAAAGGTCAGCACCCTGAATGTCAGAGAAAATACAAGCAAAGAAATTAGCACAAAGACCAACAGACAGGCCACTGACTGCCTGAATCAAAGCAATATTGCTATGCACTTTACATACATACCTGGATGGAGAGAGCCTTTAAATATAACCCTAGCAGATATGGAAGCTCTGGACATACAATCACTCAGAATCTTGACCAAGGAATCCTAAGATCCTTCTCCTAAGTGAGCCCCCAAAGCAAAATACCAACTCAGAGTATATATACACCTCTCAGAGCCAGAAGGCATCATAACCCTCCTGGACTCAGTGCCTAATCAACTTAGTACCAAAAGGTATTGAAGCCTTCCTACAAGCAAGCCTCCTCTCAGCAAACTCCTCCTTAGGCAAATTCCTTCTCCACTGGCATCCAGATGAGGCCTATTAATTGGCAGGGAAGATCTTATTATCCCATTAATATTATACCTAGTCAGAATGAGGGTCTAGTTGAGATGGTATAACATAATTGCATGGTGGACCCAATCACCATGGTTTCATGACTTATGACAGCTTCATTCAGCAGCACTTAAGTAGGAGCAAAGGCAGAAGATGGTGTATGTGTAGAAAATTCAGGGATGAAGGCCTGGGCAAGAACTGTGGTGTGGAAAGATTGCAGCATATAATGAAGACAAAGTACAATTTATGATTTTGCAATGTAGAGGAAGCAGTTTAATGAAAACAAATAGTGATCATCTGATCATAAAGGAATTTCAGAGTTCCCTAAGTAACATCCCTGTGTGTAGCTGAAGTGAGATGGAAGACTTGGTCCTCAGAAATGAGTTGGTTGAGAAAATGAGAGGTAGGATTTCGAAGCATGTATTGATATGGATGTTAATGTCCCTGACTTTGAAGGCAGGAGCTGAGGAAGAGAGAAAGACTACAATCTAAGTGCTGAACTCATTTCGGAAGAAAGGAGAGTTTACTGGAAGTCAGTACATAACTACAACTAGAATCTTGATTATGTGGTAAAAAAGATTGAATAAATTTCAAAGTCTAAAGTGGGAGAGCAATCCAGGGGTGTGGGTGAGTGAAGGAAAACGCTGCCAGACAAGAGATGGAAAGTCTTATTCATAAAATGGCAGCAAGAAGATTGGTGTTGCTGAATTAAAGAAGATGTGCCAGTGAATAAAGGGTAAGAAGACTGGAAAGGTGGGAGGTTATTATGTTATGTGGAACTTACAGTACCAAATAGAGGGTTTGGAGATTGATCTTGGAGGTGAGGAGGAGTCACTGGAGTTTATTGAGTAGAGGAGCATTAGTAAAATTATTTCAGTGACTGTAATGAGAGATGGATTGAAGTGGGGAGATAACTTGAAGCAGATAGACCCACCAGAAGGCTATTGTGTGAAGTGATGTCCAGGTGTGAGGTGACAAGTGCATGGACCAGTTTGTGGGCAGTATTGCAGGAGAGAAAAGAGCATAGTCCTAAGATGTTGAAAAGGTTAAATTGGCAGTCCTTGACCACAGATGGATATGGGGAAGTGGGATGAGAAACAGTAAGGTGTTGAACGTAACACTTGGGTAGCCAGCCTGAAGGACTGGGAGGAGGATTTTGCCTCTTGTGATAATAAGGAAGGAGGAGAAGGATTTAGGGGAAAAGACAATGCGTTTTGACTTGTTTTTGTTTGAATTTTAGATATCTAATGTACATCCAGTTCAAAGTGTCTTAAAAGTAGTTGGAAATGTGAGTTTGGGGATCAGCATAAGGGTTAGGGCAAAATAGATTTGAGAATTGTCAGCACTGAGATCATAATTAAAACCACAGGAACTGATGAAGTCACCATGTGAAATAGTAAAAAGCAAAAGAGAAAAGAAACCAGGATAGAACCATGTGAGACAGCTATGGTAAGAGGGCATAATCTGGATGAAGAGCCAGTAAATGAGACTGAGAAGGAGCAGTCAGCTAGGTAGAAATAGAAGCATGAGAGAATGGTGTCCTGAAAACCTAGAGAGAAGAGCATCAAGGAGGAGAGGGTGGCTAACAGTGTTAATAGATGGAGTGAGGTCGATAAGAATGAGGACTGAGAAAAGGCAATTCAATTTGTCAGTTGGTAACTTTAGAGAGGGCAGTTTTAGTGAAAAGATGAGATTGGAAGCCACTTGGAAGGGGTTAAGAAAAGAATAAGAGGAGAGAATGTGGAGGAATCTATAGTAGATTGCATTTTCAAGGGGTTTAGACAAAATGGCAGAAGAAATAGGGAATGATAATTACCAAGATTAAATTGACGAAGCAAGGATTTTTGAGGATAAGGGAGACATGAGCATGTTTTAGACAGGAAGGAAAGCATCGATAGACAGAGATATTGAAAAAAAGCAATAAGGAGGGGAATGGGGATAAGAGAAAGGGAGAATGACAAAAGAAAGGTCAAAGAAAAGAAGGCATTGGTCAGAAGAAAAATGGACTTTACAAGGACAGGATGAAAAAGAAAGGAGAGGCAGAATAAAATAGGATGGAAGAAAATGCACAATTAGTTATCATAACTATGAATCTGAATGAGATACACTCACCCAAAAAACAGAAGCAGATCACAGAATTGGTTAGAAACCAGAAGCCAACAATATGTTGTTTACAGGAAACACACTTGGAACAGAAAAACACACATAGTGAATATAAAGAACTGGAGCAGAATCTATTATGATTCAACTAAAGTGAAAAAGACAGGGATAGCGACCACAGACAATGAAGCAATATCAGTACTAAACATATATGCACCAAATGGTATAGCATCCATTGTTTAAAACATTTTCTTCTATTTTTTCATTCTTTTGATTTTGTTTCATTTCTTCTTGGAATGTCATAATAGTCATTAGTTTCCACTTATCTAATTCTATTTTTTGAGGAGTTGTTTTCTTCAGGTAGCTTTTTATACCTCACTTTCCATTTGACCATTCCTACTTTTTAGGGAGTTGCTTTCTTCAGCAAAATTTTTTACCCCTTTTTCCATTTGTTGTACTTCCTTTATCAAACTGTTGACTTTTTTCATGATTCTCTTGTATCTGTCTCATTTCTATTCCCAATTTTTTCTACCTCTCCTATTTGATTTTTAAACTCATTTTCGAGGTCTTCAATGATTTCTTTTTGGGCTTCAGTCCAATTCACAGTTTTTCTTTGAGCTTTGCATGTAGTGGTTTTTACTTTGTTGTCTTCTTCTGAGTTTGTGTCTTGATCTTTCCTGTCACCCTAATAATTTTCTATGGTCAGATTATTTTTTGCTTATCTTTTTCAGTCTTTTTCCTTACTTTTAAATTTGAGCAGTGCTCCTGGGGAGGAGGAGGCACTGTTTCTTGTGCTGGTGTTGCCCTGACTCTCACAGGGGAGCCTCATGCCTGGTGCTGTGCTGAAGGGGCAGGGTAGGGTGGGGGTGACTGGTGATTCTGGACATCACATGTCCTATGCTGAGGCATGTCGGGCATTCATGTGCTGCCTTGCTGCTTCCTTGTTGCTGTATATAGGTGTGGGTGGACGTGGACATGGAGGGTGACTGATGCTGCATGGTGCCACAGCAGCTCACCTAGTGTTGTACTGAGGCACATGTGAGGTCCCAGAACTGGCATCATCCTGTTTTCTCTGCTGCTGTGAGGCATATGGCGGGAAGGTTGTATTGCCAATGCAATTTGAACAGCTGCTATCAATATGCAAATATATTTTCAGAATCAAATCACCAAGTATAACAAACACATCTCACTGAAAGCTGACCCCATATAACATTTATTCTGTGCACTGATACCAGATAAGATATCATTATGGAAACGATAAGCAAAGGTTAACAGGGCGACAAAAGTGTTTGCACATATTACCAGCCCAAGAAGCACCACCATCTCAATTTACTTTGACAGCTGGGAGGCTCCTTCATAACAGCTGCTTAAAAGGGGAGTCAGCCAAGTGTCCTTCTGATGAGCTATTCTCTGATTTTCAGCAAATCTCTGCTGTTGCTGCTTTTACTGCTGCTGCTGCTGCCACCAGCCACCTCAACACTCAATGCTCCATGCTTGTTTTCTTGTTCATGTGTTTGCTCTTGTTCATGCTCATTTTTCTTCTTCACACTCACCCTCTCAACATTGTCTCTATACAAAGTTCTTCTTGGCACCTGATTGGCTCAGCAAAGAGAGGCATGAGAGCCAATGTGTGCAGCCCTCATGTGTAGCATCAGCATTGCATGTTAAAAGGGTCCGAGATTGGTGGATAGGGTCACATGGGTCTAGTAATGGACAAGGAAGATCTTCATATTCCATTAATTCTACAAGGGGGTCCAATTGTTGGCATTTCCTGGCTCATCTGGTGCTGCACTGGGCTCAGGGCCTCCCGCTGGCTTGCTGAGGTAGGCTGGCTGTTGGCTTTCCAGACCGTTTCTTCTCCTGGACTGCACTCTCTTTTCACACTAGTGAGACAGACCTTTCCTGCCAACCTTCCAAATGTCTTGGGCTAGAAAATTGTTTCACCCTGTCTTTGTACTGGTTCTATGACTCCAGATTTCATTTCAGCATGCTATTTTTATAGTTGTTTAGAGGTAAAAATAGGACAGTTCGAGCGATTTCCTGTTTACTCTATTTTCTTGGCTTTGGGAACTTAATTTCATCTTAAAAATCCTTTTCAAGATCATCCAGGAATACTTTCTGGCTTTGGATATAGCAGTTGCGATTTCTTCTGAGTTTGTATTTTTGATCTTCTCTATCACCATAGTAACTTTCTTTGGTCAGGATCTTCTTTTGTTGTTTGCTCCTTTTTCCCTGACTAGTTTTTGACTTTTGACTTTATAGGAAGTTGGGCTCTGCTTCTGTGGTGGAGGAGACACTTTTACAAGATTTAGGCTTTTTTCTGGGGATCTGTAAGCTTTTTGAGAGCTCCAGAAACAGTCCCTGTTGCCACTGATTGAGTCACTCCCAAGGCCTGCTACTTGTTTGTTGTGGTGTGGCCTGTGCTGGCATAGCTTTTGCACTACTCTTGCCCTAGTGCAATAGACCTTTCTGGCCAACCTTCCAAGTTGTTTTATGCTAGAAAATTGTTTTACCTCATCCTTTTGTGGGTTCTGCTTCCCCAGAATTTATTTTGAGGCACTACTTAAAGTTGTTTGGAGGGGAATATAGAAGAGCTCATGAAAGTCCCTACCTATTTTCTTCCATCTTGCCTCTGCTTGCACCCCCCTCAAAACTCCCACAACTCAATGCAGTTTGAAGCATGCTTTTTAACTTTCTTTATTTTCCTGGGCATGTTTGTGTGTTTTCCTTTGTAAGATGGCTAATATGAAAACACGTTTTCCACTACTTCACATGTATAATCAATGTCAAATTGTTTATCTTCTCAATGTGTTAGAAGGGGCAGGGTGGAGAAAGAGAATTTAGAACTCAATTTTTTAAATGGATATAAAATGTTTACATGTAATTGGGTAATATTTAATGAAATAAATAGCATATAATAAAAAGAAAAGAAAAGAATAATATTTCAAAGTATTTTCCATGTGTTGATACATTGCTGAGCCTATAGAAATCCTGTGACATAGTATTATCCCCATTTTACAGATGAGGAAACTGAGACTCATAACCTGTGAATTGATTGGTGAAAATTCTCTCAATGGTAGATTCTCCAAAGTAGATCAAAGCTAATCTATCATTGACCGACATGGAGAGATGCAGAAGAGTCAGAGACGGTAAATGATTCCTTCCTGGTTATACACGTAAGTGAAAGTTCTCTTGAAGGGGGTGATATTTGAGGTAAACCCTGAAAGGGAGCAAGGGATTGGCTCCAAGAGGCCAAAGGAAGGACAGCATTCCAGCTATGAGGACAGTTTTGTTCTGTAGTTAGAAGTATGGGGAGGGACTAGACTTGTTATTTCATAGGCATAGGGGCTTGCCATCAGTCAAAGTGCATTTGGTTGCTTGCCATGTGCCAGACATTTTGTTAAGTATTAGCTAAGGAAACTCCCTTGACCAATGCAGGTCAAGTGTCCTCTCTGAAAATGAGAGTCTTAAGAGAATTGCTCTGAACCCCAGAGTCACACAGCCAGGATGTATCAGAGACAGGACCTGACCCCCAGGTCCTCTTGACTCCATAACCAGCTCTGTCTTTCTCCCCACTAAACCACACTTACTCTCAGGCACTATTGTTACTATGCATTTATAGTTTTGTCGTTCTGTCATTTAAATCATGACCCCATTTGGGGTCTTCTTGGCAAAGATACTTGAGAGGTTTGCCATTTTCCTTCTCCAGATGGTTTTACAGATAAAGAAACTGAAGCAAACAGGGTGAATGACTTGCCCGGGGTCACATACTGAATAAGTGTCTGAGGCCAGATTTGAACTCAGGAAGAGGAATCTTCCTGACTACAGGCCCTGTGGCTATAGCCATTGAACTGTTGAAAGTGACATTTTTGAAGGTTAATACTGCTGTGTCCCTCAAATAAGTCTGCCACAACTTGATTTTTAACCCTGATAACAAAGTTCCTGAAATAATCCTTTGCTTTGACCTCTGATAGGTAACTCAGTCACCTCCAGGAAGTACATGCAAAATCATCAAATAAGAACCTCACTCTCAGAGGAGCGCTTGGGAGCACATGCCACAAACCCCCCCCCCCCACCCCGAGGAGAAGCACATATTCCATTCTAAAAGGAACATCTCTTCCTGATGGAGCACACCCTACCCTCCTTTCTGCTGGAGCATCATCTCCCCATCCTGCTGAATGGAAGATTCTCTCTGTGCTCCTCAACACAGTGCTGCCCTTACCTGAGTTCTGCCCAATGTTGGTGTCTATGCAGGACTTTTCCCCTCTCCCTTTTCTCATCTCCTGCATTGTTTACAAAATAAGATTTTCATTGAAGTGACTCCCATTGTTCCATGTGTTATTCTCAGCACCTGGAATCATTAAGAGGTTGTTTTCTGCAACCTTTTGATTGGACCCTGGGCCTTTCCTTAAACATAAACTCGGTCCTGGGACCCAGACTTAGTGTATTAACAGCTGCAGCTACACTGGGAGAGTAGAGCAATATGAGTCCAATTGTGGAAAGCAAGGGTCAATAGGGGAAGCCCATGTCCTCCCAGGAGAGACTCCAGTGTGCCAGAGAACTGTCACAAAGCAATTGGTGCAATAAGCAGTGTCTCAGAACCATGGATGAAGCCAGCAGTTCAGTTGGGCAAGCAATCCTCAGTTGCCCAAAGTCATTAAGGACAACTATACTGGGAAGCTTCTAGAGAAATTTGGAGAGCAATCACCTGCAGGAGTTTCTTCTGTTTGAATAGCATTCTACCTGCCTGTCCAGGGGCCAGCCATTCAGCTTTCAAGTTCTCGTGTCCTAGTGTCCACCTGCTGACTAGAGTAACAGTTAAAAATTGCCTCGAGGGCAAAATTCTGGAGGAATCCTGTGTCCGAGGACCAGGGTTTCCCCCTGTTTCAGGGATAGAGGGTCCAGTAGTTCTGCCCTGAGGAATGGGACTGCCCACTTCTTCCCAGAGGCACTTCAGCAGCAAAACACCTGTGTTTGGAGTGGTGCTGTCAAGTCCAAAAGTCTTATTTTTAACAGCTTTGCAGTTGGAACTTTGACTTTATCTGGTATTTAAGAACCACCTCTTTATTATTAGCTCTTCTCTTGACCATGAAAATCTGGGAACAAATTGAAAATAAAAT
Organism: Gymnobelideus leadbeateri; assembly: GCA_011680675.1. Taxonomy (NCBI): domain Eukaryota; kingdom Metazoa; phylum Chordata; class Mammalia; order Diprotodontia; family Petauridae; genus Gymnobelideus; species Gymnobelideus leadbeateri. The sequence goes on along the minus strand of WOXC01000934.1, from coordinate 346,541 downwards.
AAAATTTCAATTGGGAGGATGTTTTGCATTGCCTCTGTATTATTCTTCTTAACAGAACTTAATTTTTGGTTAACTGGAAGCAAAGTTTTGTTTTGGTAAACTAGAAGCAAAATCACCTTAAAAATTGGAATAGATTATGCATATTTATAAGCTCTAAGGGATGCCCGAAGTGCAAGTATTGCAATGAATTGGTGTTGTATAATAAAGAACCTGCACTTAATTGTAAAGAAGAAATTCAGTGGAGGATAGATTCATTCTTTAGATATTCTGCAATTATTGGAAAAGAAAGCCAAGAAAGAGAAAGAAAGAGCCACATTTTATCATAGTATGGCAGAAAAACAAAACTAAAGGAAAGGTGCAGTTTTGAAGGGCTTTAATCAAAGTCCACCGGAAAGATATTAAAAGGAGAGAAAGTTTAAGCAAATAGGGAATGAGAAGAGAAGAAAAGGGGTGCGACATCAGTAAAGTTGGGGTTTATTTACTCTGGCAGGGTGAATAGAGGGCTTGCAGGTAAAGGATTTGGAGTCTGGGAAACAGAAGTTTGCGGGAAGGTTTTGTTGTCATTGAAAAAGAAGAATAGGAGAAACTATTATTATTATTATTATTATTTGCTTTTTGGAGGGAGGAAGGCAGGGCAACTGGGGTTGACTTGCCCAAGCTCACACAGTTAGTAAGTGTTAAGTGTCTGAGGCGAGATTTGAACTCAGGTCCTCCTGATTCCAGGGCTGGTGCTCTACTCACTGTGCCACCTATCCGCCCCGATTATTCTTTATGATGTGGAAAATACAGAAAGATTTGTAGCATAGAATTATTTGAGGATAGTATACCAAAATTCTGTCTTCGAAGGACCATTAGAAGGGTTTATTTTAGGCCTTTTGCAAGGAAAGTACATTCATAATTTCACTACTACATAATAGAGGTTATTTTTTCAGTTTCCATGTTTTGGAAAAATTTTCATGAATCCTAAAAGAAGGGACTGAGAATACAAGACTGTCATTTTTCATTTTTGGAAATAGACTGACTGAAAAGTAGCAGACCCTATAATTTGAAGCTCTAGCAGTAAACACCCCTTGGGGAAATGAGGATTATATGTGATACCATTTGTAAATATCGATCTAGATGTGAAATAATTTATTCTAGGCTCAGTTTAAGTGAGGTGGGTTCTCCTGTTAAGATAACCATGATGTTTGACAGTAAGTGAATCAGTCCTTAACATAAAATTATGCTTAATAGTTGACATTAAGGCAAGAACAGCAAAACAAGTCAAATTAGATCAAAATTACACTACAATGGTCTGGAATCAAACAGTATATAAGGCCAAAACTAAGAAGATGAATGAAGGGATTTTCTGGGCAAGATAATTTGGAGATTCATTCAAGTGAATAGATGTCATTTGCCTGGCAATACACTTTGTTTCATGTTTTAAATCCATAATTTTCATATGTTATTATGCTTCTAATTTTTCTTGTATTGTGAATTTTGGGAAACCAATGTGTAAGAAATGCTGTTAAGAAAATAATGCAATTGTGTCATTGCAAAATCAAACTAGTTTTGATGTGGATGCCATGAAATTGTTTATTAAGTTATTAAATCTATTGTCATACTGTTAACACCTATCGAGTGTTTAATTGGGAATATTTTAAAAGGGAATAATTATAATTATTTATTATGTAGGGAATGTTTTTTTTGTTTTTGTTTTTGTTTTGTTTCTTTTTTTTACACAAGGTCATGAAAATAGTCTTATTTGTAAAATTTTCACATTTCTTTGTCACTTCTAATTGGGCAAGGCCATAAGATAAGGCTCTGTGAAAGAGAACTTGTTGAATATGAAATTCTAACATAATGAATTGGCTTACTGAGAAACCATGATGCCCTCTTCCATCCATCACAAATTCTCATAGCCAAAGTGGCATGTTTCCCACCCGGTTAATTCTGAGGCTAGCTAGGATACAATATGAATAATATGTAACTCTGCTGTATGACTAGCTGTTCCAAAATGTGAACTATGACTCTTTGTTGTTCATTTGTGTCTGACTCTTCATGACCCCATGGACCATAGCAGACTCTTTTATCTGCTATCATTTCCCCCAATTGGTCCAAGCTCATGCTTGTTGCTTCCATGACACTATCTATCCATCTTACCCTGCCATGGGCTGGTCAGTGTCCAGCACTTAGCATGATCCAGAGACGTGAATAAGAAATGACCAGGCCATGTGGGTAGTTCAAGGAAGAACGATGAACTCCATTTGTTGATTCTTAGGACAAGGTTTTTGTAGAGCAGAAGAGTCAAAGGAAGGGGACTCAAGTTTTCTTATCATTACCTTAGTCTGTTATATCCTGGAAGTAGCACAGAAAAGATAATTTGATAAGGATTTGTTACCTAAGAGACTAAAGTCTTAAGGCCTTTGATCTGGGTCTCAGGTACCTGCTAATGCAGCCATAGTCACAAATGGATACAATTGAGGGCAAACTTCAAAGCCAAAGCTGCAGTCCTCAAAAGACATCATGTTTAGAGCTGACCACCCAAAGATACCTGAGTACTGAATCAAATATTTTAGCTCTTAATAACTAAATCTTGAGGTATAGCCTATTGATCTCAGAACTGATGTAATGTCCTTATAAGTGTAACCCATAACAAAGAACTCAGGGGCTAACTTAACAAAACGTTGCTTCTCAGAGAGCTTTTGTTTTAAAGTGCACTGTTAGGATTTAATATCTGAGTCCTGAGCCAGGACTCTTTGGCTCCCCACATAATTTCCCTCCTTTTAAGGAAAAGTTTAAAAGCATGTAATTTAGTGCCTAAAGATTTAATATTGTTTGTTATTTTCGTATAATGCAAGGTCTGCCTATACAACAGACTATTATAATGATAAATATGGGAAGTAGATGCATAGAGATTTTTTCAATGTATCAGTAATTATTTTTGTAATTCCTACTGGGCCAATGCCAGGAATCTCACTATGTTCAATATTTTAATAATGTAATTGAAAGCTTTTTATTTGCAAGGTGATGTTCAAATTATGGGGAGTCAATATGGCAGTGTATAAACAGGAATTCCTCGCAGCTCTGGCTCCCACCTCCCCCAACTAATGTAAAAATGACTAGACAAACTTTGGAGCTACAGAACCCACAAAATGACACAGAGAAGCTAACATCGCACTGAGGGCACCCCAGCAGGGCGGCAGAAAGCAGCCAGTGCAGGCTCTGGGAGCCAAGCCCAGCCCTGCTACAGCTGTAAGTCTTAGCCCCAGGGAGGGCCTGACCAGCAGCCACCTGGAGGGAATTCAGATCACCAGCAGCTGTGGTGGTTTTCAGAAGTATCAAGCCATAGATGCCAAGGACAAAGTGAGAGGTCAGTGCAGCGTGGACTTTTGGGACCTGGGAATTCAGAGTGCATTCAGAGCTTTGCCCCAAGGGCAGGCCAAGAAGCTGCTGAAGCTCTGTGACAGTGCAGCCACTGCAACGTGGCAGCTTCAGCTTCTGGCCTGCAGAGTATAGGGAGACCAAGCAACCAGTCTTATCAAAGCTGGACTACTTATATTTCTACATGGAAAAAAACAATAATTGTAACTTATGAAACTTTTCTGAGTATGAGAATAACTGAAGGGAATAGAAATGTATATATGTGTGTATGTATTTGTATATATATAGATAGATAGATAGATAGATAGATATAGATATATAGATATATAGATATATATAGATATATATGTGTGTGTGTGTGTGTGTATACATACATATATATGTCTATATAGGAGGGTATGTGGGCATATGAATACATATGTGAGTGTGAGTATATATGTCTACATGTATACAAAGACAGAGGGCACAGGACCAATTGAATAGGAAGAGATGATACTTAAAAGGTGAAAATAAGAGGTGAGAGAGGAATATAAAGAGAGTAGATGGGGATAGACAGAATGGGGTAAATTATCTCATACAGAAGAGGCAAGGGAAAACTGTTACAATGGAGGGGAGGAACAGGAAGGCAAAAGGGAATGAGTCAACCTTAATCACATTGAATCTGGCTTAGGGAGGGAATGACATGCATACTAAATAGGGTATCTTACCCTATAGGAAATTACAGGGGAAGGGGAAACAATGCTTCTCTTTATTGAAGTATAGCTACAAGGGTAATCATATAAAATTGAAGGACAATAATTTTGCTCTGTCTATATAAATTAGCCTTATTAAATTAAATGAATGGGAGTTTCCACAGTTACAGGAAATGATAAAAATATTTTTAAGTTTTAAGTTTTTTGAATGGAAATATAGTCATTGACTACTGCCTTTTCATTTCCGAGGGATGTTACAGGGAGAGGACTCTCCATTTTTAAAATACATGATTACATAGTATCTTGTATTATGGGAAATATCATTCTGAAAAGTCCATTCTTGAAGAAATGGCAAAAATAAAAATTAAATTAGAGGCTTCTAGTAATACACTGAAAGTTTTCATTCCCATTTCTCATTCACCTTAAATAGATATGTGAATCATAGTTATGATAAATTGTTAAACTTCAACCTAAAAAGAACTGTAATGCTGACATATTACTCAAAAATTAAATTTAAGTTTTAGGTTCAAGAAAACTCAACTTTCATGTTCAAATCATTTAGATCACATATTTATTTTTTTGACCCTGTCCCTTTTCAATAGTGTGTGCTTCTAACTACCCTCTCCCCCAGTCTGTCCTCCGTTCTATCATCCCCCCTCTTATCCCCTTTCCCCCTACTTTCCTGTAAGGTAAGATACCCAATTTGGAGTGTATGTTATTCCCTCCTTAAGCCAAATTCAATGAGACTAACTTTGACCCATTCCCTTTTGCCTTCCTGTTCTTCCCCTCCAATGTAGCAGTTTTCTCTTGTCTCTTTTAAATGAGGTGATTTACCCTATTCTATCTCTCCCTATCTCCTTCCATTATATTCCTCTCTCACCTCTTAATTTTATTTTTCAGATATCATCCCTTCCTATTCAACTGATCCTGTGTCCTCTGTCTATATATACATGTACACACACACACACACACATACACACACACATATATATATACACTCACATATGAATTTATACACACATATACCCTCCTATATAAACATATATATGTATATAAATATATATACATATTTAATTCCAATTTCTAATTAATTTATAATCCTACTTCACATTTTTCCTTGAATGGAGGTACAGTCAGAAGGAGTGGAAGAGAAGGTGACATTTTATAATACGTCTAATAAGTCTGTAAAGTTTAATAGTCTAATAGGTCTGTAAAGTTTAAATGCCTTGTCTGTGATGCACTCAAAGGGCACTGAGCACATTTCAACAGACTGAACATAAAACACGAGGCAGACAGCCTCCAGTGGTTTAACCCTTCTGTTGAGGGATGGGAGGGGGCAGTCTAACTTCTCCCATGCTTAGTTGACAGCTTACAAATGTCTGGTCTATTCAAATAACAATTAAGTTCTGTTACATCATTCACAGAAGCACAACAAAGCAGTTTTCCAAATTATATTTTACTTACATTCAATTTCCTAACTTAAGCAATCTTTTCTTTCCATGAGCAAGAAGCAAGACAGTTCTTAAAATTCAGATTGTAAGCTAGCTTTCAAATATATCCCAAACTGGTTTTCCTTCTCTAACCTGTGGTTTTGAGATAGAAAGTGGGCAGAGGAGGTGGGATTTTATTTGGGGCTTGCAAAGAAGTCATCAGGACTGGGAGTGAGTCACCAGGAACAGGAAGACCTTTTTAGGGATATAATCTCCCTGTGAAGTGAGGGATGTTGGTTCCTATTTTTCCCTTCCTTTGCTCTTTCCCTCATACACATATATGGCAATGCTCTAAAATTTATCTATATCCTTCTCATGCTCACAGCAGAAACATGGATATATTACTTAATTCCTGGCAGGAACTGATAAACAAAAGCAATATTAATAATTTCTGCATTGTGTTGTTTGAATGGATATAATGTTGAATCCCACCTAACACTTATATATAGTCTATTATAAAAATGGATCGAAGTCTCATCTTCTCCTTGCCAAGTCATTCAAAAACTCTAATTAACATCCATACTTGAGTTCGAGAGTTTGATGTCATTTACAGCTAAATTGATAATGTCAAACACGTCATTTCAAAAAGTTATTTCTAACTTGATTTATACTTAACCTTAATTTGTAAAATTCCTAGTATCTAATTAGACATTCTGAAAAAACCTTAATGTTTTAGTTTTTCCCTGATTTACACAAACTTTTCTGATTTCATGGACCAGGAAAGAGTTCTTACGCACCAGATAAATTTACACTGCAAACCTGTTCCCCGTCACTCCTTTGGAATTTCACTCATACTACTTTCTAATTAGCTTTGGCTCCTTTTTTTCCCCTTTCTCTCTCTCTTTTTAACAAATGCTTTATTAACTTCTGGTTTACATCATTCATTTCCATCAGATTTTGAGTTACAATTTTCCCCCCATATTTCCTCTACCCACTGCCCCAGAATAGCAGTCCCACAAGATATCACCTCATCCAATCTGCTCTCTCCCATATTTTCTCGTATACCCCCTTCGACTTTACCATTACGGAAAGATGAAACTTTGTGCCCCAATGCCTGCACATTTTATCACCCAATTACATGCAAAATAGAATTAATAATAGTATTTATATATATTTGAAACATTTAATTTTAAAACTTTGAATTCCAGATCCATTTCCTTCGTCCCTTGTCACCCACTCCTTCTGGGAAGATCCGCAATTCAGTATATGTTGTACATGTATAGCTATGCAAAACATTACCATAGTAGATATATTGTAAAAGACTGCTTATATTTCCCTCCCACCCATCCCACCTCCCGCCTAGTCCATTCCCTACTTTGATCCTGTCTCTCTTTGAAAGTGGGTACTTCCAACCTCCCATCCCCCCAGAATGCCCTCCCTTCCATCATCCCTCCTCTCATTCCCCCCCCCCCCCTACTTTCCAGCATGGTGAGATATCCCATTTAGTATGTATGACATTCTCTCCCTGAGCCAAATTCAAAGAGAATATGGTTTTGTCTTTTTGCCTTCCTGTTCTTCCCCTGCCCTGAAACCACTTCCCCTTGCTTCTTTTACATGAGATAGTTTACCCTACCCTGTCTCTTCCCATGTCCTCTTGCCACTTTCCTCTCTCACCTTATAAGTTCACCCCTTAAGTATCATCCCTCCCCACCAAATTCAATCAGTGCCCTCTATCCATGTATACCTGTAAACATATATACACACATTCACATATGTATTCATACGCCCATAAACCCTTCTTCAATTATTTTCATAATGAGGAAGGTTTCATCAGTCACAGTTATTGTTTTTCCATGTAGGAATGTAAATAGTTGAACTTTGATAAGTTCCTTTTAATTTCTTTTCCCTGATTACCTTCTCAAGCATCTCTTGCTTCTTGTGTCTGAATGTCAATTTTCTATTCAACTCTGTTTTTTTCCTCAAGAATGCTTGAAAGTCCTCTCTTCCACTGAATGGCCATATTTTCCCCTGAAACGAAACACACAGTTTTGCTGGGTAGGTGATACTTGGTTTTAATCCCAAGTCTTTTGCCCTGCAGAATTTCATATTCCATGCCTTTCAATCCCTCAGTGTAGAAAACTGCGAGATCCTGTGCTATTCTGATTGTGTTTCCACAATATTGAAATTGTTTCTTCCTGGCTGCTTGTAGTATTTCCTTCTTGATCTGGGAATTCTGAAACCTGGCTATAATATTCCTAGGAGTTTTCTTTTTGGGATCTTTTTCAGGATACGATGGATGGATTTTTTCAATCTCTATTTCACCCTCTGGCTCTAAAACATCAGGGAAAGTTTCCTTGAGAATTTCTTGAAGGGTGATTTCTAGGTTCTTTATTTGATCATGGCTTTTAGGTAGTCCAATAATTTTTAAGTTATCTCTCCTGGATCTATTTTCCAGGTCAGTGGTTTTTCCCATGAGATATTTCACATTGCCTTCTATTCTTTCATTTGTTTTGATCTGTTTAACAGCATCTTGATTTCTCATAAAGTCACTAGCTTCCATTTGCTCCAGCCTAACTCTGAAGGAAGGAATCTCCTCGGTGAGCTTTTGAGATTCTTTTTATCCATCTGGCAAAGTCGGCATTTTAAGTCATTCTTCTCCTCATTGCCCATTTGAGCCTCCTTTTCCATTTGAGTTAGTCTATTTTTTAGGTGTTATTTTCCTCCGTCAGGCTGTTGACTTTCATTTCATACTTTTCCTGCATCCTTCTCATTTCTCTTCCCAATTTTTCCTCCATTTCTCTTATTTGGTTTTTTAAATCTTTCTTAAGGTCATCTATGGCCTGAAACCTGATCATATTTTCATTTGGGGCTTTTGGTTCAGGATTTCTGACCTCTCAGTTCTCCTCTTGTTCCATGGTTCAGTCCTATTTGCCCTCAAAATAGGAGTCTAATGTTGCCTTTTTCTTTTTATTTTGTTTCCTTTGTCTAGACATGTTGTACTTAATTACTTGACTTTTGGGCTTGTTGCCACAGTAGGACTCTGCCACCAGACAGAAGAGTTTCCATCCCAAATGTTGGGGTCTTCACAACTTCTGGAGGTATTAGTTGGTTGGCCTCTGTGAAGCCTCCACATGCTCTGGCAAGCTGGATATCCACCCCAAGACCTCCCCCCCAGACTGCAATCCAGATCCAGGGACGTTAAAGCAACAGCTATTACCCCCCAAGACTGATTGCTGGATCTCCCTACAGTTTGCAGGCCATGAGCTGAAGCTGCAACTGAGGCTGAAAAATGGCACCTGTGTCCCAGCTCTTCAGGTGTTTCTTGCCCCTGGGGGAAGAAGCTGATGCACTCCCCCAATCCCAAAGTCCATAGGGCACTAACCTCTCACTTGGTCCTAGACATGTCTGTGTTGATAATTCTGGAATCACCACAGCAGCTGGTGTTCTGTGGTCCCTCCAGCAGGCTACTGGCCAGGCCACCCTGGGGCTACAACCACAGCTCATTCATGCCTGGGTGGGCTCCCAGAACGCTGCACTGACCACTCCCAGAGTGCTTCGCTGCCCGCTCCCTGCAGGGCCGCTGGGCTGTCCTCAACGGAAGGTTAGCTTTTCTGTGTCTTTCTTTGGGTGCTGGAGATTCAGGAGTTATTTAGAGTCCCCTTTTACAATATTTTGAAGTGTTGTGGATGAGAGCTCCTTGGAAGTGCTGTTTCTATTCTGCCATCTTGCCTCACCCCCAAGATCACCTATAAGCTGTGCTTGATAATGCTTGTCTCACCCCAAATATCAGTATGTGAAAATTCTCATGAATGTAAATATTTGGTTGTCATGGGCAGCTCAGTGTCCAGCACTTAGCATGATCCAGAGATGTGAATAAGAAATGACCAGGCCATGTGGGTAGTTCAAGGAAGAATGATGAACTCCATTTATTGATTCTCAGGATAAGGTTTTTATAGAGCAAAGAGACGAAGGAAGGAATGGAAGAGATATCATTATCTTAGTCTGTCATATCCTGGAAGCAGCATGGCAGTAAGGCCTTTTGATCCCTAGGTGCCAGAAAGTCTTTGGAAAAGTCAGTTATCTCCTATCATATGCAGTTATATCTCAAAGGATGCTCTTGAGAGGTGGCTTCAAAGCCTAAAGCCAAAGCCACATCATCAAGTACATCTGCATAGGAACTGACTTCCTGCAAATGTTTTGAACAACTAAAGTTTTTGGGGCAGAGCCTTAGATCTAGGTCTTGGGTACTTCTTAATGCAACCACAGTCATAAACAAATATAATTGAGAGCAAACTTCAAAGCTGAAGTGCAATCCTCAAAAGATATCATGTTTAGAGCTGGCCACCCAAAGATACCAGAGTGCAGAACAGATAAAAGTCCTGGCTCAGGCCTCTTTGTCTCCCAACATCCCCCCCCCCCCTTTTAAGGAGAAGTTTAAAGCCATGTAATTCAGTGCCAAAAGTTCTAATATTGTGAATTATACTTTTTATAATACAAGGTACAAATATACAACAGACTATTATAATGATCAATATAGGAAGCAAATGCATACTAAGAGCTACCATATTCTGAAATGGAGAATTTTTTTTTCAATTTTTCAATAACTGTTTTTGTAACTCCTACTGGGTCAATCCCAGGAGTCTCACTATGTTCAATATCTTAATAATTTGATTGAAAGCTTTTTATATCCAAGGTGATAATTGAAATTATGCCATGCTCCCAATAAGTGGGCTCTGATTCTTTCCCATGTGATATTGGGATGAGAGGAATTATATTAGTGGTAACACAAATATATGTCTATTTTTAATCACATCTGAGTAACAGTTGAGTTTTTAATGCATTTAACTCATACCTAAGCATAATATTAATTGTTGTAGCAAATCGATCTTATACAATGGATCCTTATCTATATTATGTTTTGTCTTAAAGGCTGCAGAATCATTTTTTGATAATTTATTAACCTATTGTGCAGTATAGATTGCAAACACAGCAGTTGGAACCATTAACAATATTAGGACAGTGAATACAGTAACAGGAATCTGACAAACCTTTTTCCCCCTTTTTAAAGACATCAGCTATGTATATACCCTCAATGTTTAATATCAAGCATCAGTAAAATTAGTTGGAAAAAAGCAAAATAAGGATTGTTCAACAAGATCTCTACTAGATATACATATAGCAAAAGTAAAATCAATGCAATTAAAAGTTCATACATAGATAGGTTTATCCACAATTATATTGGAGAGGTAGTCTGGTCTTGAGTTTTCAAAGGCAAAGTAACATTCCTTGCAAATTCATTTACAAATGGAGCAGTTTGTATACCACTTAAAATAGAAGACATGGTTGCTGACATTAAGAGGGAGGCAATTAGTCCTGTGATTTAAAAAGTCCAAAAGTCAGTTATTACTAGAAAATCAGATATTTCTTGAAGTGCGGGATTCTCTGAAGTCTGTCATTGTGTAATGTTCTATTAGAAGGCTGTATCATTCTGTGAAAAGGTGGGATGCCCAGTCATTTCTTCTGGGGTTGTCCTTGTGAGGAATACTCTGGTCCTCTTCTCTTTTTCTGCATCTGCTGGAACACGCCTGGACATTCTGTGTTGGCATCTCCAGTGGTCGTTCAGTATCTAAAAAAATATAAGCACAACCTTGCCTCTACATAATTAAGGGGCAAGTCTTTTCCATTATTTTATTTGGGAATGTGTACTTTTTCAAATTGTTACTCTTCTGGTTTTAGTGATGCTTAAAAATTTTAGGGTATATAAGGCAGTAGCTAATTGCCCTTGTGATATATAGGTCCAAATCCAAATCACCTTATCATTTTTGTTAATAGATTTTATAGAAAGATTGAAATGATTTGCCAGTGTAGGCAAGAGCATTATCGGGTTTTGTTTCTTTAGGAGTATCTACAAAATGAAGAACAATGGAAGTAGATTGAAAAAACAATGATTCTCTTTATTGAAGTTTAGCTACAGGAGTAATCAATCATATAAAACTGAAGGACAATAATGTTGCTCTGTCCATATAATATAGCTTTATTAAGTTAAATTAATGGGAGGTTTCACAGTTATAGAAAATTATAAAAATGTTTTTAAGTTTTAAATTGTTTGAATGGAAATATAGTCATTGACTGTTGCCTTTTTATTTCTGAGGGATGTTATGGAGAGAGGACTCTCCATTATTTAAATACACAAGTACATATTATCTTATATTAGGGAAAAATGTCATTCAAAAAAAGTCAATTCTTAAAGAAATGGCAACAATAAAAATGCATTAGAGGCCTCTAGTAATACATTGAAAATTTTCGTTCCCATTTCTCATTCACCTTAAATAGGCATGTAAGTCAAAGTTATAAATTGTTAATCTTCAATCTAAAAAGAACCATAATGCTGACATATGACTCAAAAAATTTAATTTAAGTTTTAGATTCAAGAAAACTCAACTTTCACATTCAAACTGTTTAGATCACAAATTTAAACTGATTGATATTACATATCTCACTCCAAATATCAGTATGTGCAAATTCTTATGAATGAAAATATTTGGTAGTTGATATTCTCAATTCTTATTTAGCTTTAAACAGAAACTATTTTTCCAACGTTAAAAGTTACCAAAACAAAAGTGTATGAGAAAAAAGTTTTCACTTTTCACATGGATATATTGTAAGTTTCTAAAGTAGTAACATCCTTTTGCCAAAGACTATTGTAGGATTAAGAGAGGTGAAAGAGAGAAAAGGTATGTGAGGAAGGCATTTTGTGCATGATTTAACTATTCACCTGGCCTGTTCTGGAGTAAACATGAATATCCTTAAGTTTTGAATGCAGAGATAAAGGACGAAGAAATGTTTGTAAGTTTGCATTGTTAATTTATCAGGTTGTTTGCCTTGTTGAATGGGCTCAGGCAAAGATGTATGAGAGTAAACATGAGAAATCTAAAAAGGACTTTCTCCACCTCTAACCACTTGTTGCAACTGAAAAAAATAGATATAACTTTTGATTGTTGAAATCTATCTCAGTGTTCCTTACATTATCAAAATAATATTTACTATCCATAAAAATGTTAAGAAGTTGAAATTGTTCCTTAAAAAGACATATAATAAACATTTCATTCTTTTGGGTAAATGAGGAGTAGAAATAATTTCTGTTATCTGTTTGTTTTAGCCCTCAGTAAAAAAGCCTTATCCTCTTTTAAGAGAGGAGAAAAAGACGTTATTTTGGAAATGACTCATTGTTGATTGGAATGTAAAATTGTATTATCCCCTATTTCCTCCATACACTGGCTATAGGATCAGGCCAGGAAGGGTCTGCCTTAATTAGCATTTCAATTTGGGCTTCACCATAAGGTTACTGAATATGTACAGGGAGGGAGGCTCTAGGTTGTTATACATTAGCATAACTACAAATTGAGTGTAGGTAACACTGATTTTTTGGCTTTGATGAGGGACATAAGTACACTCTTAAGATGTTTTGTTGCCTGTGTATGGCCCCAAAGGGAATGAAAGGTGTCCTCAGTACACTGATTTCTATAGGGCTGTTACTATCTATCCTATAGACTTGGCACTGCTGAATGGCATTTTCAACAATTTTAAGTTGTTCTTCTTGTTTTGTTAAGGTTCAAGGAGAATGGAGGTTTGGTTCTCCCCTTAGGGTATTAAATAAGTAAGTGAGTTGATGTGTTCTTTACCCAATTTATATCTCTTAATGCTTTTTTGAAAATCATTTAAAGTTTTCACATTATCTCTTTGAATTACCATATTTTTGAGGCTCAATAATTTTTCTCTTATTTTATGTCCTAAATAATTGTATGGGGTGACAACTAAATTTTATGACTAACCAATATTAAGATAAACTAACCTGAGTGGCTTGAAGTATTTATTGCTAGCTTTACTACTTGTACTTGAAGTGTAGGACTAGAGTCCTGACTGACAAACAAAAGTATGAGAGAGCTAAAAGAGCTTAAGTACATTCTAAGACCATCCCAATTAGGGGTGGCTGAGTTACACAAATTTATGATTCCCATAATGGTCTAATCATTGTATGAGAAAGAAATTTTCTTAATTTGATAAATGATAAATACAATAAGGCAAGAAAGATGACAAAGTGTCTATTGAAATTATGATCCAGAATATCTGTGTTTTCTTTATCATTAACAATCCATAACATGGTATATCCCCAGAAAATCATAAGAAAAAGTCTCATTACTTAAGTTAATACCTCAAATTGAGGATCTTGTCCTTAAGGGATATAAAGTAGACTTTGTTAACATGAGGACAGGTATTCTCACAGACAAAGTTGGGTCTCTTTGGAAATTATAATCTCTGGATGCCTGTTTTAAATCCTACTCCCAGCCTCATCTGGGCTCTGGAGTGGCTGACATAGAAAGAGCTTTTGTTTTGTTTTGTTTTTGTAAAATTAGGCAAAGTAGCCTGTTTGATTAATTCAGATTTTAACCAAAATAAGATATTAAATGATTACCAGAGGTCAGTGAGCATTCTCTATTTTCCTGACTTATTACTTAACAAAAACTAATTTAAGTATCACAAAGTGTTTTAGCCAAAGGAGAGAAGAAAAAATATGTAATTGCATTTCAAAAATTAAAAGCTGATCACCATATTTTTTAAAAAGCTCTTATTTCTAAAATTCCTTTAGTCAATGAGAATATCTTAAGGTGAATTTTAAGTGGTTTTTATAAACTTCTATACATTTTCTAATTTTAGTTAAAAATATTAAAATTTCAAATAACCTAACGTAGAAAGAGTTCATATCCTTTACTGATTACTTGGTCTGATCATAGGAATCAGGCCTAAGCAGAAAAAAAAAAAATAGAACTATGTAAATATGGTCTTAAATGCTTTTTATCTTAAACAGCAATTTTTACCAATCCCAACTTAGAGCTAATTACAGTTAATTTTATTCTCATATAGCTGTAATAAACAATAAAGATGTACTTGGTGTTTTAATACATAAGGAATGTTATTTAACATTTTTCTTTCTCAAATTTAAACATCCTGATGTAATAGCCAATTGTTATTAATCTTTTGCAACTTTTTGGCAGGTTAGGTTCATTATTTAAGAATTGCATTACTAAAACAAGTTCCTAACCTAGTCTGATGATTTTTCCTATTGAGATAGTTTCCAGGGGTCTTGACATTATTAAAAAAATGAGAAGAATTGATATAGACCAGGGGCTTTAAGTGGTGCTCCTGCTTTGCTAAAAGTCATATATGCAAAGGAAAGTAATAAAGTTTTTATCTAGTTTCCTCTTTTCCCGATATGGTAATCAATTAACAACTCTAGGTTTTAACATTGACACTAAAATGATCAATTTTACAAGTTCCATAAGTGACAGCCAAATTATTTTAGATGTAGCAAAAACATTAAACTTCAGATGAAGTCAGTTGTATTCCTAGATCATATAAAATCATTGATAAAAAGGATGGATTGTCTTATATGGTACAGACAACTATTGGTTTCTTATCAGTGGCAGGGCTCAGAACTTTTAATTGCTAGGCCCCCACAGTAAATGGGGTCCCTTTCCCCTCCTTCCTTTGCTCAGTGGGGGAAGGTTAGTTTGCAAGTGTGGAGGAAAGGTGGAACACTCTTTTCCTAATCTGATCCATGATGAAAGAAGTTAATACAAATGTATTGAGGTACCCTCTAGACTCGAAGGGGGAAGGGAGTAACCTCCTTTTGTGACTACAGGTAAATTTGTGACTACCTGGTTTTCTATACAGCAGATATAAACATTATGAGACAGGGTTTAGCAGAACTTACAAAGTAACATGACTGTTTCTACATAAATTTTGTTCCTCTATGTTTCTAGTTTCAATAAAAATCAGATAAAATTTTTGTTTTATCTAACTCCATTTCTGGCTAACAATGATTATCCAATCTGTACTATATAATAGAATTTTACCACAACTCAGTAAGACCACAATAACACAATGACATTATATTAGTTGAATTTTCTTGTTCCTTTTTTTAAACAAATGCTTTATTAACTTCTGTTTTACATCATTCATTTCCAACAGATTTTGAGTTACAATCATTCCCCCCCCCCCTGTTTTTCCCCTACCCACCCTCCCAGAATAGCAGTCCCGCAAGATATCGCTTCCTCCAATCTGCTCTCTCCCATACCCCCTTCAACTTTTCCATTACAGGAAGGTGAATCTTTGTGTCCCAATGCCTGCACATCTTATCTCCCAATTACAAGCAAAAGAGTATCAATAATAGTATTTATATATGTTTGAAACATTTAATATTAAGACCTTGAATTTCAGATCTGTTTCGTTCCTCCCTTGTCACCCATTCCCTCTGGGGAGATAAGTAATTCAGTATATGTTATACATGTCTAGCTATGGAAAACATTATCATAGTAGATATATTGTACAAGGCTGCTTATATTGCCCTCCCACTCATCCCGCCCCCCCACCTGGTCCATTCCCTAAATGATCTTGTCCCTCTTCTATTGTGGGTACTTCCAACCTCCCCCCGCCCCAAGGATGCCCTCCCATCCATCATCCCTCCTCCCATCCCCCTTCCCGCTATTCTGCTGTAGGTTGAGATATCCCATTTAGTATGTATGTCATTCTCTCCCTGAACCAAATTCTATGAGAATGTGGTTTTGCCTTTTTGCCTTCCTATTCTCCCCCTCCCTAGCAACCACTTCCCCTTCCTTCTTCTACATGAGATAGTTAACCCTACCTTGTCTCTCCCCATCTCCTCTTGCCAGTTTCCTCTCTCACCTCATAATTTCACCCCTTGAGTATCCTCCTTCCCAACAAATTCAACCTGTGCCCTCTATCCATTTATAACTGTAACCATATACATGCACATTCACATATGTTTTCATATGACCACACACGCTTCTTACATTATTTTCATAGTGAGAAAGATGCCCTCAGTCACAGTTATTGTTTTTCCATATAGGAATGTAAATAGGTTAACTTTGATAAGTTCTTTTTTATTTCTTTTCCCTGATTACCTTCTCAGGCTTCTCTTGCTTCTTGTGTCTGGATGTCAAATTTTCTATTCAATTCTATTTTTTTCCTAAAGAATGCTTGAAAGTCCTCTATTCCACTGAATGACCATATTTTCTCCTGAAACAAAATGGTCAATTTTGCTGGGTAGGTGACCCTTGGGTTCGTTCCCAGCTCTTTTGCCCTCTGGAATATTGTATTCCATGCCCTTCAACCCATCAGTGTAGAAGCTGCCAGGTCCTGTGCTATTCTGATTGTCTTTCCACAGTATTGAAATTTTTTCTTCCTGGCTGCTTGTATTATTTTCTCCTTGATCTGGGAATTCTGGAACCTGGCTATAATATTCCTGGGAGTTTTCTTTTTGGGATATTTTTCAGGAGGTGATTGCTGGATTCTTTCAACCTCTATTTTGCCCTCTGGATCTAAAACATCAGGGCAATTTTCCTTGAGAATTTCTTGAAGGGTGATTTCTAGGTTCTTTCTTTGATCATGGCTTTCTGGGTAGTCCAATAATTTTTAAATTGTCTCTCCTGGATCTATTCTCCAGGTCAGTGGTTTTTCCCATGAGATATTTCACATTGCCTTCTAATCTTTCATTTGTTTGGATCTGCATAACAGCATCTTGATTTCTCATAAAGTCATTAGGTTCCATTTGCTCCAGTCTAACTCTGAGGGAATGAATCTTCTCAGTGAACTTTTGAGATTCTTTTTCCATCTGGCAAATTCGACTTTTTAAGGCATTCTTCTCCTCATTGCCCTTTTGGACCTCCTTTGGCATTTGAATTAGTCTGTTTTTTAAGGTGTTGTTTTCCTCAGTCAGGCTTTTGACCCTCATTTCATACTTTCCCTGAATCCTTCTCATTTCTCTCTCTACTTTTTTCCTCCACTTCTCTTATTTGATTTTAAAGTCCTTCTTAAGGTCCTCTATGGCGTGCAACCCGCTCATGTTTTCCCCTGGGGCTTTTGGAGCAGGACTTCTGACCTCACAGTCCTTTTCCCGCTCTATGCCCCCACAATAGGAGTCTAGGGTTGCATTTTTCTGTTTAATTTCTTTCCTTTGCCTTGGCATGTTGCCACTTAATTACTTGACTTTTGGGCTTGTTGCCACACTATGGCTCTGCTGCCAGACAGGGATTTTCGTCCCTAACGTGTGGGGGACAACTTCCATTTCTGGAAGCTGGAAACCCACCCACGACTTCCACTCCAGATCACAATCCAGATCCAGGGAGGTTAAAGCAAGAGTGATTACCCGCCAAGACTGATCGCTGGATCTCCCTACAGTTCGCAGGCCAGGAGCTGGAGCTGCCTTTGAAAAACTACAAAATGGCGTGTCTCCTCAGCATCTTCTAGCCCCCAGGGGAGGAAGCTGATGCATTCCCCAAATACTGGTCCCAAAGTCCATGGGGCACTAACCTCTCACTTTGTCCTAGGCATGTCTATGTTGACAATTCTGTAATCGCCACAGATGCTGGTGTTCTGGGGTCTCTCCAGCCAGCTGCTGGCCCTGCCACCCTGGGGATAAAACCTCGGCTCACAGGGACCTGGGCTCAGCTCGGCTCCCCGTGCTCTGCGAGCTGAGTGCTGCTGGCTCCCAGACTGCTGCGCTGGTCCTTCCTGCAGGGCTTCTGGGCTGTACTCAGTGGGAGGTTAGCTTCTCTGTGTCGTTCTGAGGATGCTGGGGCTCCAGAAGTTGTTCAGAGTTCCCTTTTACATGGTTTGGAGGAAATCTGGGGGCAGAGTGGCTTGGATGAGCTGTTTCTACTCTGCCATCTTGGCCCTGCCCCTCTGAATTTTCAAATCATCACATGAAATATAATTGATAGAGACTTTAGGCTTTTTACTCCTCTATTCAGAGTTGCAGAGGATTTGTCTCCTCTTTTTCAGAGTTGCAAAGTCTGAATTGTGGATTCAGATTGCCTAATAACTGTGGGGCAGCATGTTCGGCCCCAGGGCTGCTGTTTGTAGAGCCTTTTATCATTCATCCTCCCTTTATTTACATTGAGGAGTGTGATTTAAAATCCTTCAGCACTCTCTCCTCTAGTGGCAAGAGACTTTTAAAGAAAGTTTTTAGCTAATTTAAACTATACTGTGAACTTCAATGATGTCTATTTTTTTCTAAAGCAAAAGGCTTTTAACGTCCAGGTACAGTATGGAAAAGCTGGACAAAGTCCAGTGGCGCCAATTTTCCGGACTATGCTAGAGTTAAAACCCTTTACTCCTAAAGTTTTTCAGGTCTTTATATGTTCTAATTTTGCCTTAGTGCCAAATAAAATTAACCTTTGTTTGGATCCTGATACACAACACTTTTTTTGAGAGGATGCAGGAGAATGGTTAAATGCTTGCTATTATTGCCTCTTTAATCTGGGGGGAAAACTTCCCTTTTTACTTTTTTACTATTTTTATTAATATTATTTTTAACAACCTTTCCCACAATCGAACTTGGCCAGAATTGGATGGGAGGAAAGGAGGCCCTTAAACCTTAAAACTTCTGTTCACATTTTTCATGCAAGTAATTTATTTTTTTTCTAATTTTTATCCTGATAAATTTTTTTATACTTTTCTTGACTTGCTATAAATACTGTATAAAGACAACTGCATTACACTTAATTGTTTGTGCCACCTTTGGCACTTTCAAACCTGATGTTAAACATATCTTTAATATATTCCATAGGAAAAAAAAGCAGAAATTGGGAAATGCTGGGTTTCCTTCTTTTCCTAGTTTCTTAGTTATCTGTTTTCCTTCTGTATCCCATTTTATTACACCACCCTTTGGAAACCCAGGGCTACACTGTTCCAAACACACTAAATAAAATTCCTCTAACTGTTCCTTCGTAATAACAAACCCTCTTTCTTTCACTACTTTCTTTAATACTTGAAAATACTGCTCCTGAACTTTGAACTGTACCCTATGCATTTGACCCATAGTGATAGAAAGCTTAAAAATCCCTGTATCAGTCGGGCTCAGTTGGCGGACGGCTCGGCCGCCATCGCGCTATGGAGACAGTGAGCTCCGGGCTCGAGGGGCTCCCCAGCTCTTTGGAACAGCCCGCAGCCTGGGACAACCGGCTGTTCCTTGCGAAAGGTGGGATTTTTCTTGGTACAGTTGCTGCTACAGGAATGCTCGCTGGCTTTGTTACAACTTTGTCACTGGCAAAAAAAGAAAAGCCCTCAGTTGTTCAATAAGGGAATTACTGCCACAGCTGCTTTACCAGAGAGTGGTTCTTCTCTTGCCTTGCGACCATTAGGTTGGGGCTCACTTTATGCATGGTGTGGAGTTGGTGTAATCAGTTTTGCAGTCTGGAAAGCTTTAGGAGTTCACAGTATGAAAGACTTTCAGAGTAAAATGCAATCAATATTTCCAGTGATTCCCAAGAACCCGGGGTCATCTGTCGAGTGGGAGGAAGCACTGGAATCCAAATGAGATGAGCATGAAAGAATTCCAGAGTGACTGTTATGGGGAAAGTAACTTGGAAATGCCACAATAACCCTCCTCTTTAAAGGAAAAAGATCAAATTGATTTCTACCCAGAAAAGTGAACAAATCATTGATGGAACATGAACTCTGTGGCTGTCAGCATCTTCACTGTAGTCTTTGAAAACTCAAAGTCATTCTGCATTTGCTTAATTTTGGTATCAAATGGGAGAGGTCCATGTTTTCCAAGGTTTGGAGGTTTGTTTCAAAGAGTATTAGTCCTTGGTAAGTGAATAGCTTCCCTTTGTGGAGGGTATATTAGTATAGAAAGTTAGATATATTTCTATAAACTTTAAAAGCAAGTCTCTTATTTGATAAGCCAAATTTTATGATAAATATTCAAACAGGAATTTTTATAAACATTTGTTACTTCTCATCACCAGGTTGGAAAACCAAGCTAAAAATTAAATTTTCATAATTTTAAAAATAGCTTTAAAAATTTTAGACCATAAGCTCCTTGAGACTAGGGACTGTTTTTTGTCTTCTTTGTATCCCAAGAGCTTAGTATAGTGCCTGGCACATAGAAGGGGCTTAATGAATCCTACTTGACTGTCGTGGCACTAGTTAATAATGAAATAATAGTAGCTCATTCTTTTAAATTAAATAAGTTCATTCCAGGAATCCCCCAGGTTGTTGTGTGATTTTCTGGCTATACCTGACACTTTAAGAACCAACTGAACTGCCCAAGCATTCACCTCTTGGTGCACATCATAATGTTAGATCATTTGTTTGAAATGATTTTTCATTTGTTTTGTGATCTTTGTTCACTCATTCAGTGCTCCACTTAAAGTCCATTTGTCATATTTCTATATGTCTTGATGCTTTGAGGGAAATAAAAACCAGCAAGAGTTTAATGTAATTTGAGAATAATTTGATGTCTTTGTTATGCTGTCTTTGGTATGAAGTGTAATTTTGTGAGATAATTTGATGCTAGATTCCTGAATGCTACCTATTAGATTATAATTTTGCCTCAGCATCAAAGTGTAAGTAGCATAATGTTGCACCCACCCACCTAACAAATATGTTTAACCAAAAACTCATATGCACTGAGTCTAACGTTCAATATTTAGTCTAATAATTCTAATGAATTTTCTGTGAGTAATTTTCTAAGGAATTCATCATTAAGAAAACACTCTGTTCCTCTGTGGTCTCTTACAGAAACGAATGGAGGAGAGTGCCTGATTGCAATCATTGTATTTATCAGAGACTTAAAAGTTTTTAGAAGAACAAGAAAAATATTTTAATCTTCCAGAGAAACTACATCTGGTTGAAAAAGCAATTTTGAAGTTTCTTTATGATTGCTTAAGCTCTAATTAGTCAGCTATCAGGTCTAATAAAGCACATTTGAAATTTATTTGTTATTATGAAACCTTTTAGTTCTAATAAAAAATAAAAAAATTAAATGTCAAGTGCAAAAATAAAAAATCCCTGTATCAGCCTGGTAGAATAGAATGACTAAAAATTGATTGAAAAAAGTTCCCTTACCCTGTGACTTGTGATTTTTGGAGCTCATTCTGCTTGTAAGGGCCATCTCTGCTGTGGACCTTCCTTTCAGGTTGCTATGTCTCCCGTGTGAGCTCCATTTGCCGTGGGCAGCTCAGTGTCCAGCACTTAGCATGATCCGGAGACGTGAATAAGAAATGACCAGGCCATGTGGGTAGTTCGAGGAAGAATGATGAACTCCATTTATTGATTCCCAGGACAAGGTTTTATAGAGCAAAGAGACAAAGGAAGGAAAGGAAAAGATATCATTATCTTAGTCTGTCATATCCTGGAAATAGCATGTGGCAGAAAGGCCTTTTGATCCCTAGGTGCCAGAAAGTCTTAGGAAGTCAGTTATCTCCTATCATATGCAGTTATATCTCAAAGGATGCTCTTGAGAGCTGGCTTCAAAGCCTAAAGCCAAAGCCACATCATCAAGTACATCTTCATAGGAACTGACTTCCTGAAAATGTTTTGAACAACTAAAGTTTTGGGGCAGAGCTTTAGATCTAGGTCTTGGGTACTTCTTAATGCAGCCACAGTCATAAACAGATACAATTGAGAGCAAGCTTCAAAGCTGAAGTGCAATCCTCAAAAGACATGATGTTTAGAGCTGGCCACCCAAAGATACTAGAGTGCAGAATCAGATAAAAGTCCTGGCCCAGGCCTCTTTGGCTCCCAACATTTGGTAGTTGATATTCTCAATTCTTTTTTAGCTTTAAACAGCAAAGGTTATCCTTTTTCCAAAGACTGGAATGGCTTTATGAGAAGGCAAGATACTATAAAACTATATACTATAAAACAGATCCAAACTAATGAAAAAATAGAAGGCAATGTGAAAAACGAAATTTTTGGACTACCTGAAAGCCATGATCAAAAAAGAACCAAGAAATCATCCTTCAACAAATTCTCAAGGAAAATTGCCGTGATGCTTTGGAACAAGAGGGCAAAATAGAGGTTGAAAGAATCCACCCATCACCTCTTGAAAAAGATCCCAAAAAGTAAACTCCTAGGAATATTATAGCCAAATTCAAGAGTTCTCAGGTCAAGGAGAAAATACTGCAAGCAGTCAGGAAGAAACAATTTTAGTATTGTGGAAACACAATCAGGATAACACAAGACATAGCAGCTTCTACATGAAGGGATTGAAGGGCTTCGAATATGATATTCTAGAGGTCAAAGAGCTAGGACTAAAACCAAGAATCACCTACCCAGCAAAACTGTGTATAATGCTACAGGGAAACATATTGTCATTTAATGAAATAGAGGATTTTGAAGCATTGTTGATGAAAAAACCAGAGCTGAACAGAAAATTTGACTTTCAAATATAAGAAGCAAGAGAAGCATGAGAAGGTAAACAGGAAAAAAAATCATAAGGAACTTACTGAAGTTGAACTCTTTACATTCCTACATGGAAAAATGATAATTGTAACTCATAAGACTTTTCTCAGTATGAGGATAGCTGAAGGGAATATGTATGTATGTATGTAAGTATGTATGTATGTGTATATATATGTATATATAGGAAGATATATATGTATATAAATATATATGTGAGTTTGGGCATTTGTATGTTCATGAATACATAGACAGAGGGCACAGGATGAGTTGAATATTAAAGGATGATATATAAAAATTAAAATTGAGGTGTGAGGAATTTGTTGGGAGAAGAAGAAAGGGAGAGTTAGATTAGGGTAAATTATCTGGTAATTTACTAGGTTTAATAAATTATCTAGTAATTTACTAGACTAAAATCTAAGTGGAAAATGTTTAACAAAAATTCAACCTATGCCCTCTACCCATGTATAACTGTAACCATCTACATGCACATTCACATATGTGTTCATATGACCACAGCCTTCTTCCATTATTTTCATAGTGAGAAAGATATCATCAGTCACAGTTATTGCTTTTCCATATAGGAATGTAAATAGTTCAACTTTGATACGTTTCTTTGGATTTCTTTTCCCTGATTACCTTCTCAGGTATCTCTTGCTTCTTGTGTTTGGATGTCAAATTTTTTACTCAACTCTGGTTTTTTCCTCAAGAATGCTTGAAAGTCCTCTATTCCACTGAATGACCATATTTTCCCCTGAAACAAAATACTCAGTTTTGCTGGGTAGGTGACCCTTGGGTTCATTCCCAGTTCTTTTGCCCTCTGGAATATCATATTCCATGCCCTTCGATCCCTCAGTGTAGAAGCTGCCAGGTCCTGGGCTATTCTGATTATGTTTCCACAATATTGAAATTGTTTCTTCCTGGCTGCTTGTAGTATTTTCTCCTTGATCTGGGAATTCTGGAACCTGGCTATAATATTCCTGGGAGTTTTCTTTTTGGGATCTTTTTCAGGAGGTGATCTGTGGATTCTTTCAACCTCTATTTTGCCCTCTGGATCTTAAACTTCAGGGCAATTTTCCTTGAGAGTTTCTTGAAGGGTGATTTCTAGGTTCTTTCTTTGATCATGGCTTTCTGGGTAGTCCAATAATTTTTAAATTCTCTCTCCTGGATCTATTCTCCAGGTCAGTGGTTTTTCCCATGAGATATTTCACATTGCCTTCTAATCTTTCACTTGTTTGGATCTGCTTAACAGCATCTTGATTTCTCATAAAGTCATTAGGTTCCATTTGCTCCAGTCTAACTCTGAAGGAATGAATCTCCTCAGTGAGCTTTTGATATTCTTTTTCCATCTGGCAAATTCGACTTTTTAAGGCATTCTTTTCCTCATTGCCTTTTTGGGCCTCCTTTGCCATTTGAGTTAGTCTATTTTTTAAGGTGTTGTTTTCCTCAGTCAGGCTGTTGACCCTCATTTCATACTTTTCCTGCATCCTTCTCATTTCTCTTCCCAATTTTTCCTCCACTTCTCTTATTTGATTTTGAAAGTCCTTCTTAAGGTCCTCTATGGCCTCTAACCTGATCATATTTTCCTTTGGGGCTTTTGGAGCAGGATTTCTTACCTCAAAGTCCTCTGACTGTCCCATGCTTTGATCCTCTTTGCCTCCAAAATAGAGTCTAATGTTTCATTTTTCTGTTTATTTTTTTTCCTTTGCCTTGGCATGTTGCCACTTAATTACTTGACTTTTGGGCTTGTTGCCACAGTAGAACTCTGCCACCATACAGGGGAGCTTCGTCCTGGACATGTGGGGGGGGCAACTTCCGTTTCTGGCAAGCTGGAAACCCGCCCCACCACCTCCCCCCCCCCCAGATCACAATCCAGATCCAGACAATTTAAAGCAAGAGCGATTAACCCCTAGACTGATAGCTGGATCTCCCTACAGTTCGCAGGCCAGGAGCTGGAGCTGCCACTGAAAACTGTAAAATGGTGTGTCTCCTCAGCGGCTTCTAGCCCCCAGGGGAGGAAGCTGACGGGTTCCCCAAATACTGGTCCTAAAGTCCATAGGTCACTAACCTCTCACTTTGTCCTAGGCATGTCTGTGTTGACCATTCTGTAATCGCCACAGATGCTGGTGTTCTGGGGTCCCTCCCGCCGGCTGTTGCCCTGGCTGTCCTGGGGCTAAAACCATGGGACCTAGGCTCAGCTCTCCGAGTGCTTCGAGTTGCGCTGCCAGCTCCCAGATCGCTGCGCTGGCCTTTCTTGCAGGGCTGCTGGGCTGTCCTCAGCAGGAGTTTAGCTTCTCTGTGTCGTTCTTTAGGTTCTGGGGCTCAAGAATTTGTTCAGATTCCCCTTTTACATAGTTTGGAGGTAATCTGGGGGAAGAGAGCCTTGGAGGTGCTGTTTCTACTCTGCCATCTTGGCTCCACCCCCCAGAAGCAAATATTTTTGAAATGGGATAGAGTCAAAAGAGAAAATAGAATAAGTGTGGGGTGGAATAGGATGGAGTTAAATACAATCTTTCACAATATAACTACTATGGAAGTGATTTGGGTAACTCCATATGTACTATCTACATTGAATTGCTTATTTTCCCAGTGGGGGTGGGTAAGGAGGGAAGAAAGGGAAAAAAATCTGGAACTCAAAGTATTAAATGTTTAAAAATTGTTTTTTACATGCATCTGGGAAATAAGATACACAGGTACTGGGGTATAGAAACCCATCTTGCCCTACTAGAAAGTTAGGGGAGTGAAGGGGGAGGATATGAGAGAACAGATTGGGGGAAGGGATATTCAGTAGGCTTGCTATTTTAAAAGCCTCCCCGTTTTTATTCTGCAAAGCAGGTATTCGAGTGGCTGTCAGATGAGCACCTCCAAGGTAGCTTTTCTGATTTCCACTGGGAAGGTATATCTGTTTATAAGACTAAACTGTCTTTTCACCCTAGAACATGGGAGGTTCAGCTAGAACATTAAAAATTCCCCTGGGGTGCATAGTAAGCCATTTTAGAGTAGCCTATCAGGATGGGGCAGATTATGGGGTCACCCTGAAGAAGTGGAAACTCATTTCTTATTGCATGAATGAGTGGCCCAAGTTTGGGGTGCGCTGGCCCCCTCAGGGAAGTTTCAATAAGCAAGTTATCCAATCACTGTGGCGGGTGGTCATAGGAAATCCGGGACATCCAGATCAGTTCCCTTATAGTGAGGTCTGGCTAGACCTCATCACCCATCCCCCTCTCTGGCTTAAGGACTGTTCTTTCCAAAGGGGTATCTGAATCCTTGTGGCCCACCCGTTCTCAGACACTCCTAAGTCACAAACTCCCAAACAACCCCTACAGGATCATATCGAGAAGCATAATTTCCCACTACCTTACAATCCTCGATCCCCTCACTCCGCCTCTTTTCCTAACTCCTCCTGGCTTCCAACCTCCCCGAGTCCCTTTTCACCCCCTCATTCCTGGACTGGGGCACACTACCAGCTTCCAAAAGGATCCTCTTCTGCTTTAGCCATCCTTCCCCTCAGGTAATCCATTAACTCAGAAGGAGTCCCCCTTCTAGTGTATGTTCCCTTCTCCACTTCAGATATTTACAATTGGAAAATTCAACCCCTCCCCCCGTTTCAGAAAAACCTCAGGCTCTTATTAACGTCCTTGAGTCTGTCTTCCAAATGCATCACCCCACTTGGGAGGACTGTCAACAGCTCTTAACCACTCTATTCACCACTGAAGAGTGAGGTAGAATTAAACAGGCAGCCAGAAAAGCTGTCCTGGGCTCTGAGGGTGGTCATTGGAGGAACAGCAGCTCAAAAACCAGCTAACCTGACTAAAGTTTCAGGAATCCCTTGGAGCTTTCCTGGAGTGCTTATATGAGGCTTACAGAACTTATACTCCTATTAACCCTGAGGCTCCTGAAAATGCCCGAGCCCTAAATATTGCTTTTGTTTCCCAGTCCGCCCCTGATATTAAAATGAAACTCCAGAAACAGGAGGATTTTGAGGCCATGGTTATATCCCAGCTGGTAGAAATTGCTCAAAAGGTTTATGACAACAGGGACAGCCCCTCTGACAAAACAGACACGAAATTTATCTGGGTCGTTGTGGCTGCACCTCAGACTCCCAAATGGGGTAGCCTAGTGGGCGCTACATCACGTGGCACCCAAACCCCCCTTGCCAGGCACCAATGCACCTATTGTAAGAGTTAGGCCATTGGGAAAATGAATGTCCCAGAAAAAAGCCTTGGGAGCAACCTCACTTTCCACTCCAAAGGTTCTAGAACTCTCTGATTGACAGTCTAGTGATTTTCTCACTAGACCCCCATGAACCCCGGGTTTGTCTAAAAATTGGGGAGCATGCTGTCAATTTCCTAGTGGACAGCAGTGCTTTGTGCAGCGTTCTGACTCAACCACTTGGCCCCCTCACTTCCAAGACCTCCCCTGTCCAAGGGGCCACTGGAGAGACATTATCCTGCCCATGGACCTCAGATAGGGTAGTGGATTTGGGAAAAGTCACCATAACCCACTCCTTCCTGGTTATGCTTGACTGCCCTTACCCACTCCTAGGCCAGGACTTGTTACAACAGCTTCAAGCTACTATTTCCTTCAGTCAAGGCCCCTCTGCCTCCCTAGCAATTTCTCCATCTTGGTCACCATGCCCCTAGCTACTGAGTTTCTACTCCAGGAAACCAACTATCCTTCTAACACATCCCCTTTGTTAGCAAGCCTCCTTGAATCACACCCTGGGATGTGGGCAGAGACCAACCCCCCTGGCCTAGCCTCACATCATCCTCCTGTAGCTGTGCAGCTCCTTACTACCACCTCCCCTATCTCTGTCTACCAATATCCCGTGTCCTCCGAGGCCCATCGAGGCATTGTGATTCACATTTCCCGGCTTCAGGAGGAGGGAATTCTAATACCCTGTCAATCCACATGGAACTCTCCCCTCCTACCCATCTGAAAAACCGGCACCTCTGACTTTAGGCCCGTTCAGGGTCTTCCAGAGGTAAACAAGTAGGTGGAGACTATTCACTGGACTATCCCAAACCCCTATACTCTCCTTAGCCTCCTTTCCCCTTCTCATTGTGTCTACACTGTCCTGGATCTCAAAGATGCCTTCTTCTCTATTCCCCTAGCCCCTGCTAGTCAACCCTTATTTGCTTTCAACTGGATAGACCCTGAGGGTGGGTATTCTGGCCAGTTAACCTGGACATGTCTACCCCAGGGTTTCAAGAACTCCCCTACCCTCCCCTACCCTGAGGCCTTCCATAAAGACCTTACCCCTTCCCGAAAATCCCACCCCTTCTGCTCCCTAATTCAGTATGTTGAAGACCCCCTCCTTGGGGCTCCTACTAAAAGTGCTTGTTTATTGGCCACCTCCGACCTTCTTTCTCTCTTGCAGTCTTTGGGTTACCGGGTTTCTTCTAAGAAAGCCCAAATCTGTTTGTCCCTGGTCCCCTATCTTGGTTACATTCTCTCAGGGAGCACTCGATCCCTTTCCCCCTCCCGAATCCAAACCATTCTAGACTTACCAACCCTAAAAACTAAAAAACAGGTTCAATAATTTTTGGGTACAGTAGGTTACTACCGGCTCTGGATTTTGGGTTTTGCAGAAATTGCTAAACCTCTTTATTCTGCTGGACCCCTTTCTTGGTCAGGCACAGAGCAAAAGTCTTTTGATACCCTTAAGGCTGGCTTGGCCTCAGCACCTGCCTTAGCCCTACCTGATATTACCAAGCCTTTCCATCTTTTTGTTGCTGAATCTAATGGGGTGGCTAAAAGAGTCCTCACTCAAACCCTGGGCCCCTGTTGCTGCCCTGTGGCCTACCTTTCCAAAGGTCTAGATTCAGTGGCTGCTGGCTGGCCCCCTTGCCTCCTGTCCGTCACTGCAATGGCCCTCCTTGTTAAGGAAGCTGATCAACTCTCCTTGGGTCAGCCCCCTTCCATCTCTGCCCCCCATTCTGTGGAGACTCTCCTCCATAGCAATCCTACCTGCTGGCTATCTAAATTCCAACTAACCCAATACCAGGCTCTCCTCCTAGAACAGCCACCTGCAGATGGGGGTACTGGAGCCGAGTCTTAAGGGAAGCCAGGGAGGCCAGAAGGCAGAGCTAAAAAAGAAGAACATTCTAGGCATGGGAGGATAGCCAGTGAAAAGGCCTGGAATATGGATCCAGAGTCAGGTACAATGATCAGTCAGAAGGCTAATGTTTCATGGAAGAGAGTGAAGTGTGAAACAACAGGAAAGGTTAAAAGAGCCAGATAGTCAGGGGCTTTGAAAGATTTGTATTGGGACCTGGATATAATAGGGAGCCACTAGAGTTCACTGAGCAGGGGGTGACATGGCTATACCTATATTTTAGGAAGGTCACTTTGGAATACACTAGAGTGGGGAGACACTTGAGGCAGGCAGACCCAGCAGGAGGTTATTGGAATAGTCCAGGAATGAGGGGATGATGGCCTGCACCACAGTGGCAGTGTTGTAAGTAGAAAACCATGAAGATCTGGGGAACTGTTTTAAAGCAGGAACAAGACTTTTCAACAGAGTGGTGATTCAGGGTGAGTGTGAGTGAGGAGTCCAGCATGACTCCAGGGTTATGAGGCTGGATGACTGACTAGGAGGACTGTGGTGCCCATGAGTGTGATAGGGAAATATAAAAGAGGAGAGGGCTGGGGTGCACAAGATAATAAGTTCCACATTGTCTATGTTCAAGTGGAGATGCTTACAAGACATTGTGTTCGACATTTGCCAAAGGCACTTGGTGACATGAGACTGAAGCTTGTGAGAAAGGTTAGAGCTGGAAATAAACATCTGGGAGTCAACTGCCTAGAGATGATCACTGAACCCACTGGAGCTTAGGGCATCACCAAGTGAGAGAAGAGGGCTCAGGACAGGCCACTGGGGGACACTCATCGTTTGTGGGTTTGACTTTGGTGAAGGCCCAGCAAAGGAACCTGAGAAGGAGCCATCAGATGAATAGGAGGAGAACCAGGAGAGAGCAGGGTCACAAAACCCTAGAGAGAAGGCCCTATCCAGGAAGAGGGTGACCAACCATATCAGAGGCTACCTCTCTAGATGAAAAAAGATGAGGATGAAGAAAAGACCATTGGATCTAGCAATTCAGAGATAACTGGTGACTCTGGAGAGAGCTGTTTCATTTAATAATAACATCAGAAGCCACATGTGTTGTGTTTCCTATTAGAATGTAAGCTCCTCAGTAACATGGAATTTCTTTTCTGTTTCTATTCCCAGACCTTAGACATTGCTTTGTACAGAGTAAACACCTAATATATGCTTCAATCCTTCCTTCACTGAGTGCAGCTGCAATCTCCAAGGAGCTCAGCTGAGAAAGTGGGGAATGATATTGGATGATAGCCTGAGATTGCTAGGATTTGGAATGGCTAGGGATGGTAGGGTCAAGTGAGAATTATTTTTTCCATTATAACTGATTTTAGACTTAAATGCAAAATAAAAAAGGAAAAATTGTCATGCACACAGAAGAACATAGGAGAAGATTCAGTAAAAAACAATATATTTTTATTGCAAGAAACCCCATATAATAAATACTACACATTCTTTTCAAAGCTGTCCATTTTTACTTCTGTGTATTGGAATACAATTGGAATACACTTCTTTTGTCCTCTGCTGTTCACTTTTTACTTTTTTTCCCTTTCTTCCACCTGCCCCCCCCCCAGGAAGGGTACAATTAAATATGATTATACAAATATATACACACATACATACACATACATATATGTATATTTAGATATCCCTATATATATATATATATATATATATATATATATATATACACATATACACTCAAACACATATCTGTAAGACCTCATTATGCTTATTTCCACTTATCATCTATCTATATTTAGCAAGATATCATCTTCCTTTATAAGTCCAAGTATTTTTATATTGTTCTAAATCCACCAGCTTATCATTTCCTGCAAAACAATATTCTAACCCAATTACATTCTGTCTGGGAGATTGTCTATGATAATATTCCCACCTCCCCAGTTTACCTGCATTCCCTTTATTCTTGGCTACATTATTTATCTAGGAATAATTTAATTTAAAATAATCAAAATTATCCATTTTACACTTCACTGTTGCTCTCTGCATATACTACAATTTAAGATCTGATACTGCTGAACCTAGTTCCTTCCTAATTTTTCCCCCTGGATTTCAGGAAGTTCCTGACTCTCAGCTTTTCCAAATGAACTCTGTTATTTTTTTCTGACTCTTTAAGATAAATTTTTAGTAATTTATTTAGGATGGTATTCTACAAATAGATTAGTTGGATAAAATTGCAATTTTTATATTAGTTTACCCCACCCATGTACAATAATATCAGTTCTTCCTCTCTCAAGTGAGGACTATTAAAGCATGAGAGTGACAAAGGCACGTTTGTAGACAATACAGAAGGTGTCAGGAGATAGTGAAACATCAAAGTTTGGAGAATCAGTAGGAATGATAGAGGGGACAATGTGCTGGAGAAGAGACAATGGAGAGTGATTGAGGTCACATAGAGAGAGGTCTCTCATGGCAAAGGAAGTGTCATCTCTTCCTGTTAGAGAGAAGTGAAGGAGTGGATACTGGAGAAGATATCTGAGTAATGTGACATGAGAAGAAGGGGAGAAGAAGGAGCTCTTAGCAAATGACTTCATTTTATTCAGTGAAATGAGAGATAAGGGCCTCATCTGAGAGGGAGAGGGAGGGATACCATAGAAGACTTAAGGAGGGATGAGAAGATTTGGAATGGTTGTTTTAGTAAGTGGATGAACTAGTTAATTAGGGAGGTCTTAAACCACTACCTGGCTACAGTGAGGACTAAGGTGAGATCAAGTAATAAAAATTCATAGTGGACCCAGATCTACAGTAGTCAGTAGAGATTAATTTAGCACTTACTATAAGCCAGCCATGGTGCTAAGTCCTGACGATACAAAGAATGGCAAAAGACAGTTCCTTCCATCAAGGACAACACAATCTAATGGGGAACACAACATGCCACTAAATCAGTACCAATAAATAATATATGGAATAACTGGGAAATAATTAACAGGGAAGTCACTGTTATTAAGAGTGATTAGGGCTTTCATGGGGCAGAGCCACAATGGTGGCAAAGAAGCAGGAAAACTCCATATACTCCCCCCATAATCACCTCAAATACTTATAAAATGACTCTAAACAAACTTTAGGGCTAGAGAACCCACAAAGTGACAGAGAAAAACAAATCTCCTGGTGATGGCAGCCGGCCAGGTGGACAGGAATGGATTTTCGCAGCCTGCTAGCAGCATAGTCCAGTCCTGAGGGAGTCTGAGGTTTTAGCCTCAGGGAGGCCAGGCCATACATGGATAGCTCTAGCTATTTTGGGAGAGTGGATCACCAGCAGCTTTGGAGGTTTCCAGAATTATCAAGCCATAAATGCCAAAGACAAAGTGAGAAGTCAGGGTAGGCTTTGGAAACAGGGAGCCTGGGAGTGTGGTCAGGCTTCTGCCCTAGAGGGAGTAGTTGTTTGAAGAGGGACTAAGCGACCATTCTGAGGGGTAACCGCTCTTGCATTAACCTGCTTGGATCTGGATCTTGGTCTTGAGTGGAGGTCCTGGGGTTTGTGACCAGGTGCTGGAGCCGGTGGATGCTTCAGAGAGGGCACTCAACTAATAGGTCCAGCATCTGCAAAAACACCAACAATTTGGGACAAAGCTTTCCTCTCTTGTAGTAGAGTTTTACTGTGTCCAAAAGCTCAAAAGTCAAGTAATTGAGTGACAACATGAGCAAGGAAAGGAAGCAAATCAAGCACAGCAACCTTACTTGAGATTCCTATTTTGAGGACAAAAAAGATGAAAGCATGGAACAGGAAGAAGACAACAAAGTCAGAACTTCTGTACCAAAAACTTCCAAGAAAAATATGAATAGGAGATGGGCCACAGAGGAGCTTAAGAAGGATTTTGAAAACCAAATAAGAATAGTGGAAGAAAAATTGGGAAGAGAAATAAGAATGATGCGATGAAATTATGAAATGATAGTCAAGGACCTGACTGAAGAAAATTAACATCTTAAAAAATAGACTAATGCAAATGGCAAAAGAGCCTCAAAAAGCCAATGAGGTTAACAATGGCTTAAAAAGTCAAATTTGCCTGATGGAAAAAGAATCTCAATAGCTCACTGAAGAGAATTGTTCCTTCAGAATTAGATCGGAGCAAATGGAAGCTAGTGACTTTATGAGAAATCAAGACACTGTTAAAAAGATCCAAACAAAAATGTATAAGGCAATGTGAAATAACCCATCAGAAAAAACCCTGACCTGGAAAATAGATTCAGGAGAGATAATTTAAAAAATATTGGACTATCTGAAAGCAATGATCAAAAAAGAACCTTGAAATCGTCATTCAAGAAATTCTCAAGGAAAATTGACCTGATATTCTAAAACCAGAGGGCAAAATAGAGGTTGTAAGAACCCACCAATCCCCTCTTGAAAAAGATCCCAAAAAGAAACTTCTTAGGAATATTATAGCCAGATTCCAGAGCTCCCACATCAAGGAGAAAACATAACAAGCAGCCAAGAAGAACCAATTTGAATATCATGGAAACACAGCCATTATAGCACAGGATCTGGCAGCTTCTGCATCAAGGGACTGAAAGACTTGAAATGTGAAATTCCTGAGACAAAAGGGGAGCTGGGATTAAAACCAAGAATCACCTACCCAGAAAAACTGAGTATCATGTTTCAGGGGAAAATATGGCCATTCAATGAAATAACGAACTTTCAAACATTCATGATGAAAAAACCAGAGCTGAAAAGAAAAATTGACATTCAGATACAAGAAGCAAGAGAAGCATGAGATGGTAAAAAGGGAAATAAAAACATAAGGAGCTCATCAAAATCTAACTATTTACATTCCTACATGTAAAAATGATAATTGAAAATTATGAGACTTTTCTCAGTATGAGAAGAGTTGAAGGGGATAGAAATGTGTGTGTGTGTGTGTGTGTGTGTGTGTGTGTGTGTGTATACATATACATGTGCATATACGTTTTAGGGGGGAGGGAACTTAGAAGCACACTCATTTGGAAAGAGTCAAAGTAGAGAATAGAACAAGTATGGGGTGGGATAGGATGGAGGGAAATATAGTCAGTCTTTCACAGTATATACACTACGGAAATATTTTGTGTAGCTACACGTTTACAACTTATATTGAACTGCTCATCTTCTGAGTATAGGTGGGTGATGAGGGAGGAAGGGAAAGAATCTAGAATTCAATGTTTTAAAAACAAATATTATATATATATATATATATATATATATATTTGTATTCAACTGATAATGAAGATATACAGGCACTGGGGTATAGAGATCCATCATAGAGTAGAGAGCAGATTGGGGGATTGGGTATACTGTGGGATCACTGTTTTGGGGTGGTGGGTAAAGGAAAGACAGGGAGAAAATTTGTAACTCAAAATCTTGTGGAAATGAATGATATAAAATACAAGTAAACATAAAATTTAGTTTCAAAAACAAAAGAGTGATTAAGAAAGGTTTCCTGTGGAAGGCAGAATTTCAGCTTCAACTGGAAGGAAAGTAGGGAGGTCTGCAGATACAAATGAGCAGGTGGGGCATTCTAAACATGAGGGATAGCCAGAAAAAATGCCTGGAGACAAGAGATGAGTGTTTTATTCCTAGAGCAGCAAGGAGACCAGAATCACTAGATCCATGAGTACATTGTAGAGTATAAGGTGAAAGATAACTGAAAAGGTAAGTGGGCAATAGGTTACCAGTGACTTTAAAGGCCCAAAAGAGTATTTTGTATTTGATCCTAGAAATGATTGGGAGCCACTGGAAAATGCCAGAGCTGAAAGAGATCTTGAATCCCAGAATGTCACTGCTTCACGGGAACCTCTGACTATAAAGAGAGAGCATATAAAGAGCGAGAGGCATATAAAGAGAGAGAAGTGAGAGGGTCTTGAGAACACTTGAGACTGCTGATGAAAGGGTGTTTTCCTAAACCCACACAGTTTGTGCTAGAGATCTTCCCAGTTAGGGAATGGAATTGAGATCGAGTCTGTTGATACAGTTGCTTGGGATCTTTAATCCTTCAAAGCTACCTAAGACGAGATTCTTCTTCCCACCATCTGACCTGGCAGAACGTGGAGTGTGTAGGGTTCAAATATAGTCTCCCTAATCCTGAAGGGAGGCTCCACTCCTGGTGATTTATAGCAATAACTGAATTACAAAGGCAAAAGGAATTTTTTCACTTGCCAGGTATCACAAATGAATCCAGGTAAGCCCAGCAGAATTTAACCCCCCACCATTGTAGGAGTAACTGGTGTTATCTAGTTTGGCTGAATCACTGTAAATTATTGATGAAGTGAATCAATTAGTCATTGTAAAAACGATAGCATAAACACACCGTGAAGTCCCCTGTGTCCAAAAGCTCCATGCCCAGACCCCATAATGCTTCCCCTGGCATGTTCAAAGATGGGGGTCTCACATGTTTCCCAGGGGAAATACAAATCAAGTCAGCCACCGCACCGTTGATGGAATATAATCTCTCTACAGTCAAAATATACTGTTCAGCAAGCGAGGAACAGCTACTTCAAATAACTGCTTGCCATGGTGACAGGTCGTTGCCAAGGATACCTGGAAGCTTGAGTTGCCCACACACAGGCTATCTCCTTAAGAGTTCTCCATTATATCGGAACCAAGATGGCGGAGTAGAAACAGCTCATCCAAGAAGCTCTGCCCCCAGATTCCCTCCAAACTATGTAAAAGGGGACTCTGAACAACTTCTGGAGCCCCAGCACCCACAGAACGACACAGAGAAGCTAACCTCCCACTGAGGACAGCCCAGAAGTCCTGCAGGAAGGACCAGCGCAGCAGTCTGGGAGCTGGCAGTGCGCAGCTTGCAGAGCGCGGGGAGCTGAGCCGAGCCAAGCAGGGCCCAGGTCCCCGTGAGCCGAGGTTTTATCCCCAGGGTGGCAGGGCCAGCAGCCAGCTGGAGAAACCCCAGAACACCAGCAGCTGTGGCGATTCCAGAATAATCAACATAGACATGCCTAGGACAAAGTGAGAGGTTAGTGCCCTATGGATTTTGGGACCAGTATTTGGGGAACACGTCAGCTTCCTCCCCTGGGGGCTAGAAGCTGCTGAGGAGACACGCCATTTTGTAGTTTTCAGAGGCAGCTCCAGCTCCTGGCCTGCGAACTGTAGGGAGATCCAGGGATCAGTCTTGGTTGGTAATCACTCTTGCTTTAACCTTCCTGCATCTGGATTGTGATCTGGGGTGGAGGTCGTGGGTGGGTTTCCAGCTTCCAGAGACAGAAACTGTCCCCCACATGTTCGGGCCGAAAATTCCCGTCTGTCGGCAGAGCCATAGTGTGGCAACAAGCCCAAAAGTCAAGTAATTAAGTGGCAACATGCCAAGGCAAAGAAAACAGAAAAAATGCAACCCTAGACTCCTATTTTGGGGGAATAGAATGGGAAAAGGACTGTGAGGTCAGAAGTCCTGCTCCAAAAGCCCCAGGGGAAAACATGAGCAGGTTGCAGGCCATAGAGGACCTTAAGAAGGACTTTAAAAATCAAATAAGAGAAGTGGAGGAAAAATTGGAAAGAGAAATGAGAAGGATGCAGGAAAAGTATGAAATGAGGGTAAACAGCCTGACAGAGGAAAGCAACGTACCCAGCAAAACTGAGTGTTTTGTTTCAGGGGAAAATATGGTCATTCAGTGGAATAGAGGACTTTCAAGCATTCTTGAGGAAAAAACCAGAATTGAACAGAAAATTTGACATCCAGACACAAGAAGGAAGAGATGCCTGAGAAGGTAATCAGGGAAAAGAAATCAAAAAGAACTTATCAAAGTTGAACTATTTACATTCCCATATGGAAAAGCAATAACTGTGACTGATGATATCTTTCTCACTATGAAAATAATGGAAGAAGGGGGTGTGGTCATATGAATACATATGTGAATGTGTGTGTATATGGTTACAGTTATATATGGATAGAGGGCATAGGTTGATTTTGTTGGGAAGGGAGAATACTCAAGGGATGAAATTATGAGGTGAGAGAGGAAAGTGGCAGGAGGAGATGGGGAGAGACAGGGTAGGGTAAACTATCTCATGTAGAGGAAGCAGGGGGAAGTGGTTGCAGGGGAGGGGAAGAATAGGAAGGCAAAAAGGCAAAACCACATTCTCATTGAATTTGGTTCAGGGAGAGAATGACATACATACTAAATGGGATATCTCAACCTACAGCAGAATAGGGGGAAGGGGGGTGAGAGGAGGGATGATGGATGGGAGGGCATCCTTGGGGGGAGGGGAGGTTGGAAGTACCTACTGTAGAAGAGGGACAGGATCATGTAGGGAATGGACCAGGTGGGGGGTGGTATGAGTGGGAGGGAATTTTAAGCACCCTTGTACAATATATCTTCTATGATAATGTTTTGCATAGCTAGACATGTACATCATATACTGAATTACTTATCTCCCCAGAGGGAATGGGTGACAAGGGAGGAAAGAAATGGATCTGAA
Source organism: Gymnobelideus leadbeateri (assembly GCA_011680675.1). NCBI lineage: Eukaryota > Metazoa > Chordata > Mammalia > Diprotodontia > Petauridae > Gymnobelideus > Gymnobelideus leadbeateri. The sequence continues at coordinate 309,272 of WOXC01000934.1, read as the reverse complement.
ATTCAAGGTCTTAATATTAAAGGTTTCAAATATATATAAATACTATTATTAATAAAAAAGAGTTCTCCATTATGATCCCTAGGCCAGGAGGAGAAGAAGGCTTCTTCCCAGCTTTGGCCTGGACAGCCAGCTGGGAACAGACCTATATCACCAGGGCCTAAAAATATCAGGAGGTACCCACTCATACACATGTACATACACACAGGCATATATATATATATATATATATATATATATATATATATATATATATATATATATACAGAGAGAGAGAGAGAGAGGGAGAGACAAAGAGAGACAGAGAGAGACAGAGTAAAGAAAATAAAGACAGAGATAGAGATTCAGAGACAGAGACAGTCAGAGTCAGAGCTAGGGAAAGAGAAATATGTATATGCTGACTACAGAGTAGCATGCAGAAGAAGACATGTAAAACAAGCAGTTGCTGCTATGAGACATGAATCAGGGAAGGGCGCAAACATCACCCATGGCACTCTGGTGACCTCATTGATCTTCACCTACCCCGGAGAGAAGAAACTGAGGCACAACAAAGTTAAGCTGTTGCCCAGGGTCACACAGCTACTAAGAATCAGAGACATTGGAACCTGAGTCCTCTGACTCCAGAGCAGCCAGAGTTCTTTCCAGAATACAATTTGTCTCCCAGAGAAGCTTTTGCCACTAAACCATGGCTTTTAAATCTCCACAAAGAAAGAGTAAAGGAACTTAAGCTTGAATGTGAGCAACCAGGTTAATAACCTAACAAATATAGGACAGCCTGTATTTTTGCCTGGTGAAAAATGCAAAGTGCAAAGGATTTGCCCTTGATCGCAGTGCCTGGCATATACTCAGCAGGCACTTAATAAATGCTTGTTTGATTGACTGGGTCCATAAAAGTCAAGAAAACTCTTCTTTCTTCTACAGTGGTCTCATCTGTCCACCACAGTCTATCCTTAGGTTTATGTCTCCCATCCACCAAGTTGAAAGCCTTTGGGATAAGCAAAATGCACACATCACCTTCTATTGGGCTCCACTGTACACCATGTTAATTTCCTTAGGTCTCCTTGTTAGTGTGATGATGCTTGGGAGTGGCTATAGTCTGATCCCAGACCCAGGCAGTGGAGGTCATGGTGGAGGCAGCAGCAGGAACAACAGTAGCATCACTGGTTGCTTCTGCACCTCTGGGCCCACAGGCAGTGGGGGATGGAGTGCCTGATACAAACCCCTTGACAGCTGGAACAGAATACCCAACCCTACCCCCATCCCCACTAGTAAAGTTAAGTATTGGGGTAGCTAGGTGGCACAGTGAGTAGAGCGCTGGCCCTGGAGTCAGAAGGACCTGATTTCGGATCCGGCCTCAGACACTTAACCCACACAAACAAAAACCTAGCCGTGTGACCTTGGGCAAGTTACTTAATCCCAATTGCCCTAAAAAAGGGGAGGGGGGGCGGCTAGGTGGCGCAGTGAGTAAGAGCGCTGGCCTCGGAGTTGGGATGACCCGAGATCAAATCCGGCCTCAGAAAATGAGCACCCACACATAAATAATGACTAGCCGTGTAACCTTGAGCAAGTTACTTAACCCCAATTGCTAAAAAAAGAAAGTTAAGTATTTGGCTGGGAAGATTAGCAAACAACAACAACAAAAAAAAAAAAAACCTTAGACTATAAAATATTACTTTGGTGACAAAGAAGATTAAATCATACAAAATCAGTAGCAGACAACAGTCAAAGCTCCTACATCAAAAGCTTCCAAGAAAAATATGAATTGGTTTCAGGCCATGGATGAGCTCAAAAAGGATTTTGAAAATCAAGCAAGAGAAGCAGAGGAAAATTTGGGAAGAGGAATGAGAATGATTCAAGAATATCATGAAAAACTAGTCAACAAGTTGGTAAAGGAGATACAAAGGAATACTGAAGAAAATAACACCTTAATAGACAGACTAATCCAAATAGCAAAATAGGTTTAAAAAAGTCAATGAAGAGAAGAATGACTTAAAAATAACAGAATTGACCAAATGAAAAAGGTAGTCTAAAGGCTCAATGAAAATTTAAAAAAAATCCTTAAAAACAGAAATGGAGAAAATGGATGATAATGACTTTATGAGGAATCAAGAAATTATAAAGGCCAAAAGAATGAAAAAATAGAAGATAATGTAAAATATCTCCTCGGAAAAATAATTGACATGGAAAGTAGATTCAGGAGAGACCATTTGAAAATCATTGGAGTACCTGAAAGCCATGATAAAAAAAAAAGAACATAGACATCATCTTTCAAGAAATCATCAAGGAAATCTGCCCTGATATTCTTCAACCAGAGAGCAAAACAGAAATGTAAAGAATCCAAAAATCACCTCTAGAGAGATCCTCAAAGGAAACCAGAAAAATTCTAGCCAAATTCCAGAGTTTCCAGATGAAGGAGAAAATATTGCAAGCAGCCAGAAAAAAACAATTTGAGTAATATGGAAAGACAATCAGGATAACACAAGATCTAGCAGCTTCTACAATAAGGAATCAAAGGGGTCGGAAAATGATATTCCCGAGGTCAGAGGAGAGGAGCTAGGATTGAAACCAAGAATCACCTCCCCAGCAAAAATTAGTTTAATACTCAATTGGGGTAAATGGATATTCAATGAAATAGAGAACTTTCAAGCATTCTTGTTGAAAAGAATAGAACTCATTAGATCATCTGAGTTTCAAATACAAGAATCAAGAGAAACATGAAAAGGTAAACAGGAAAGAGAAAGCATAAGGGCCTCATTAAAGTTAAATTGTTTACATTCTTACCTGGAAAGATGATATTGGTAACTCATGAGACCTTTCTCAGTATTAGGGGAGTTGGGGGAGATAGATAGATGGATGGATGGATAGATAAATGGCAAAGGGTGAGTTGAATATGAAAAGATGATATCTAAAAACTTAAGAGCTTAGAGAGGAAAATATTGGGAGAAGGAGGAAGGGAAAGATAGTATGGGGTAAATTATCTCACTAAAAAGGGCAAGAAAAAGCTTTCAAAATGTAAGTGAAGAGGGGGAATGAGTAACCCTTACTCTCATTGGATATAGATTAAGAAGGGAATAACATACACACTCAGTTGGGTATCTGACCCTACAGGAAAGTAAGGGGGAAGGGAATAAAAAGGGGGATGATAGAAAGAAGGGCAGATGGGGGGGTAGTCAGAAGCAAACACTTTTGAAAAAGGACAGCCCCAAACCCATCATTTACTGAAGGAGAGCTTTGTATTGCCAGCCATGAATGAATAAATGAATGAATGAATGGTCATTTGTAAAGCATTTAGTGCTTAGTGTTCTCAGTAGACAATCATTAATCAGTACTGAAGCCTTTGACCTCAGATTGAAGTTAATCCCGCTCTAGCCAGATTTCCTACTGAAAAGAGGTTTTAAATGCCTCTAGGCTTTCCTGGGACAAAGCACCTGGTGCTGATTCCATTCCAGCTGATATTTACAAGGTGGCAAGTTCACTACTGATACAAAAGGTCAATGAAACTTTCTGGTCTATTTGGCAAGAAGAGGTAATGCCCTAGGAGTTCAAGGATGCCTCCATTATCCATCTCTATAAAGGCACAGGAAATAGATATTCCTTTGACAATTGCAATATTGCCTTTGACTTATACGTGGCAATATTCTTGCCAGAGTCCTGTTTAATAGGCTGACCTTTCTCCTAGAAGATCGTCATTTACCTGAGAGCCAGTGTGGCTTTAGTAAGGGCTGCAAAATAGTCGAAATGGAGATTACTGTCCAACAACACCAAGAGAAATGCCAGGAGCAGAATAGAGGTCTGTACACAATGTTTGTAGGTCTGACCAAGGCCTTTGATACTGTCAGCCACGAGGACTTATGGGAAATTATGTCAGAAATTGGTTGCCTGGAGAAATTCATGAGCATTTCACATCAATTTGATCATGGCATGGTTCCCCCAGTTGGGGATAATGGATAATGCTCTTGTGCTTTCCCAGTTGCCAGTGGAGTGAAATAATGTTGAGTGTTTGCCCCAAGTTTTTGAGCATGATATTTTCAGGCATGTTGTCAAATGCCATCAGTGAAGACAAAGAGCATCAAGGTCAGCTGCCCCAGGGATGGTAAATTCTTCAACCTGAAAAGGCTACAAGCAAAGACCAAAGTGGAGGGAGTGTTTGTGCATCATTTTCTGTTTGCAGGTGATTATGCACTCTGTGCAGTGACTGAAGCTGAGTTGCACCAAAGTATGGATCTATTCAGTTCTGTCTGTGCTTATTTTGGACTAACAGTTAACAGTGTAATGGCAAGCAAAGGAGTACTCAGCTCCTTGTTTAAGTTCTTCAAATGTCTTTGACCCTCACCTGGGATTATATTAAGTCTTTGTTAGAGACAGAACCTGTGAAGCCCACAGTGGGAGGAACTTGCTGAAAGACCATATAAAAGCAGGACCACAAGATAGGACCTAGCAGAACTGAGGGGGAGACACTTGTGTTGTCTGGCACTCTGTTTAGATAAACAGTCTGTGTTGATTTGTGTTTGTGTTACTTTGTTAGACAGAAGCACCCTGTCTGTTGACTTGTGTTGATTTCACAGGCAGAAAGTGATTTGAGAAGATAGTGGATATTGTTTAACTCTGCTAAGCTTGATTTGTGTATATATTGCTGTGGCTCTGTTAAGTTTTCTCTTCCCAGAAATAGAGACTACAAAGGGCTTGAGCTAGACTGGTCACTGTGAGTTTGTATCTGGAGCAGGAACTGGAACAGGAGCTGGGAGCTGCCTACCTGTGAATCCAGGTGATGATTGGGTGAATTCAGGCAAGACCTGGGAGCATGGAAGAGGAACCATGGAGTTTAGGAATCAGCCTCAAGTCAAGATGAATGGACCTTTCCTTGGCTACTTAGTGCTGACTGACGAGATCCTGATTTACTGTGACCTATGGTGGGAGGATGTTGCATTTTGTACTTTGTACCCCTTAAGTATGATTGAGTTAAGGATAACTGGAAGCTAGTCTCCAGTCAAAATGAAAGAAGACTTTAGATGGGTACTTTGCATTGACTGATTCAGACTGAGACTTCTTGATTGATATCTTTTGTTTAAGAATTTGTGGCCACATTAGCAGTAAGTTGTTGTGTTATATCACTGTGAATGTTGAACTTTGGTTTCTGTGAATGTTTTGCTTTAGTTTGTTGTTGAACAAATAGAGAGCTCACTACACTATGTGATCAGAACCTTAAAGGTATTCACAGCAGCAGTCCTGGGGAGAGCTGTTTCTGTTTAACTTTACAAACACCAATAAAATACAGGTGCTCCATCAGCCAGCACCAGGCCTTCCATAAATGGAACCATTGGTTACAGCAAATGAAGAAGTTTTGAATGCCCTGGATAAGTTCACTTATATTAGAATTGTACTGATAAGATACCAGACATTGAGGTCCTTTCTCAAACTAAAGTGCCACACATGCAAACTCTACTTCAGAGAGCACAGTTCTGATGACTAGCCATGTTGTTGGAATGTGAAAAGTATGCTTGCCAAAAAGATTATTTTATGGAGAACTGACACAAGGCAAGCGTTCACGTGGTGGTTAGAAGAAGCAGTACAATGACACTCTCAAAGTCTCTCTCTAGAACTTTTAAATTGATTATGTAATATGAGAGACACTAGCACAGGACAGCCCAGCATGGGGCAACCACATCAGAGAAGGTGCTGTGCTCTATGAGCAGAGCAGAATTGAAGTACCTCAAAAGAAATGTAAGATGCTTAAATTTAGAGTCCACCCCAAATGCTCACATGGACTATTTGTTCCCCACCTGTGGTAGAACATTCTGAGTTCTTATTGGTCTGAAAGGCCACAGTCAGACACACTGTAACATGGCTCTAACACAATGTTGTCATTTTGGTCCTCTTTTAGAATGAAGGACAACAACCAACCAACCAATCAAGACAGAAGGGAAGGAAGCTCAGGACAGAGCCCAGTGGGACATTTATGGTTACCAGGAATGACCTGGATGAAGATCCAGGTAAAGATACAGAGAAACAGTGATCATGATGTGGTGCTCAGGGGCAGTTATGGTCTTTTACCTTTATTTCTATTTCCAAACCTTAGTACAGTGTCTGGCACAGAATAGGCACTTAATAAATGTTTGTTGACCAATAAAAAGGAGATCCTGGAGAAAATAGTGCCACAAAACATAGATAAATGTATCAAGAGAAAGGTGAACAATGGTGTTAAAAGACACAAAGTTATGGGGAAAGGTGAGGACTGAGAAAAGAACATTAGATTTGGCATCTTAGAAATGGTTACTGACATTAGTGAGAGAAGATTCAGTCAAATAATGATGGAAGAAAGTAGATTGTAGAGAGTCAAGAAGAGAGGAAAGCAAATGGAGGTGACTATTATAAAAAGCCTTTCCAAGGAGTTTAGCCACAGAAGGGAGATGATATCTGGGATGATAATTAGAAGGGATGAATGGATCCAGGGAGAAATTTTTTTTTGCTTTTTTGGGGGGGGCAGTTGGGGTTAAGTAACTTGCCCAAGGTCACACGGCTAGGTTTTTGAGAGATTTTTTTTAAAGATGGGGGAGGCATACATATGTTTGTGGGCATGGAGAAACAGCCAGTACACAGGGAGATAATGAAGTGAGAGAGTGGGGATGGCAAAGGAAGTAGTTTTCTGGAGGAAATTGGCTGGAAGGTGTCCACTTGGGCAGGAAGAGAGAGGTTTAGCTCAACTATGTGTGAGAGGGGAGTGGAGCGGGAGACGGTGGCAGAAGTCATCTGAGTAATGTGAGAGTAAAAGGAGGGGCGAAGAAAGGGCTCTCAAGGAATGACCTCATTGTTTTCAGTGAGATATGAGGCAAGGTTCTCAGCTGAGAGGGTGGGTGGGTGTGGGAAGTAGCCATGGGACATTTGAGGAGAGATGACTTTTTTTCAACGGCCATTGTGGTGGGTGGGATAGTAAGTTAATAAGAGAAGTATGTAAAAATTGTCTCGGGGCTCCAGAAGTAGCTCTTTCACATTTAGGGGAAAACTAATTGCTGTTTGAGAAGAAAGAAGTATGGATCAAACCTATGTTGTGGAGAAATACTGGTAGACCTTAGTCCTATCACATAAGACATAGAATTGAAATTTAAAAATACCTTGTTAATTTGAAACCAACCCTTTACCAACTCACTGTCAGTGGTTTTCAGACCAAGAGAAAGAAGTGAAATGGCATTTTGGGCCATGCTTTTCATTATTCTGATAACACAGCAAAGCAGCTGTGGGAAGAATGAGGTTTTCTGGGAAGTGATCTCCCTGGACTCAGGTTTTGTAACGTATCTGCCTTTTTTTTCCTTTGATGATGATACAGCATCCATTGTTGTCTATGGTGATGATAGACGACCAGTGTGGGTCAGGATGCAACCTACCATGGTACCTGTAATGTTATGTGAAGGATCACAGGATGCTTATGCCTGGGTTGGGTGATTTTTCAGATGTCTCTCTTTCTTTGTGGCCCCATTTGGGTTTTCTTGACAAAGATATTGCAGTGGTTTCCCTGCTCATTTGACAGATGAGGGTAAAGTGACTTTCCCAGGGTCACACAGATTATAAGAGTCTGAGACCAGATTTAAACTCAGGAAGATGAGTCCCCTTGACTCTAGGCCCAGCACTCTAGCTACTGTGCAGCCTAGATGCTGGTAGTTGTGCTTCCATGTCCCCATGGGGACCCTCTGATGCATATGGATGATTATATTTGGTTGATACCTGAGAGGATATCTGGCAGAGCTCTCCAGTATCTTTGGTGCTGAAGTGATAGTTTTATATTCTGTTGTTATCTAACCTAACCTGTTATATAAACCCTTGATAACTCATTTCAGCGAAAGGTCAAACTGGGAAAAGGACTTCTCACATGAAGGAGAGAGAGAAAAGAGAGAGGGGGGGGGGGAAGAGAGGATATAGACAGGAAATCCACCAAAGAATTCAATTCAGGCCAATATGTAGCTGTTCAATATTCACCAGGTGAAACTGGATAGGTTTTGGAAATAACTTTACTTCTGACGTTTAAAAAAGAAACTTAGCTCTCATCCTTTTAGTCTTAGAACTTCTAGAGGGATAAGGGTGCACTAGGGAGATGACAGGATAAGAGGCAGCAGAATCTGATAGATTCACTGCTCAATTCTGAGTCTGGAAAATCTGGGTTCACATCCTACCTGACTGGCTGTGGACACTTAATAGCTATGTGACCTCAGACCATGCCCATCACCACTGTTAACATAATTTAACTCAGCCAGTCTCTAACCTGGGAATTCTCAGAGCAGCACAAAGCTAGCCTAAAGACAGGAGAGCCAGTAATCAAGTAGTTGTGTAATTAATTAGTTATTTCATTCTAACTAACAGATTTGCAGTACAGTGATTCTCCTGATCACAATTCCACCTTAAAGTAATAGAGGTTTTATATATGCATCACAAAAGGGAAGGGAGGTAGCAAAGGTGAATTTCAAACAGCTGTTTGCAGGGCCTGGGTGGTTTCCCACCACAAGGTCAGTAGTTCACACTATAGATGTCCTAGATTCCTGTGAGAACAGTATTGTTTCAGGTCCTTGGGGTGTTGTTAGTTGGTGGTCACGGGACAGGTGTTGTGGGATGCAAGCAGGTTCTACCCTCTTTGATTCACTTCACTTAAGGTCCACAGGCACAAGAATGCAGTGATTCTGAGATCTATGTCAAGAGTTGGATCATTTCGAGCTGCATTGCAAGCTTCTGACTCACAGTTCAGGAGAGGCAGTTCAGAAAAAATCTAATCTCTTAGTATATGCATTACATATATCATAGCTATTAATATGAAAATCATCATTTCCTTCACACCACTCTGTAAAATGAGAATATTTGGCTAGTTTGACTAGTAGGTCCCTTCCAACCCTATATCTCTGAGTGTGATTTGGGGCAAATCCCTTGACCTTCCTGGGCTCCATTTTACTCTATAGCAGAAGGAGATTGGACTCTGAGGTTGTTTGAGCTGGAAGATTAAGTCCTGTGGACCCATCTGGTGGCTCAATGTAAGAACACACATAAGATACATGAAGGGGAGACTGTTCAGGATGGAGGGCATGGTCCAATGACAAGAATAGTGAAATGTGGAGTTAGAGGAGCCAGATGGGCATCCCAGCTCTACTACCATTACACAAACTCTTCCTTGACTCTCCCCCAATGTCTGATTTTTGTGTACACTAAGGTTAATTTTTCTTTTACATTACACTTGGGCTTCCCTGCTTTGACACTGGTAAAGACTTGGCCAAAACTGGCTAGTTACTTAATAAATATCCTTCCCAGTTAAGACCAGCCACTTTTCTTGTACACATTTCCTCCAAGTTTTTTTTTTCCTTGTCAGTGGGTTATAATAACACTTTGTCTGGTGCATGGCCTCTGGGCTTGGTTGCTGGCCCATTTCCTTGGACTCAGCTGTTTGGTAATCCTATGACATGTCTGCCTCTCTCTCATCCAAGTAGTACAACATGATCATTGGTCTCCCCAGCTTCTCAAGGCAGTGGTGGCCTGGGAGACAGTCTCTGGGCCGATCCTCCACCTTCCACCACATATCATCTGTATTTATTGAGCAGTTTGAGTCACCTAAGGTCTCCATGCCCTAGGCAAGTTTCTGAGAGTAGAAATTGCAGGCAGAGACTGTGTCGATGGAGATTTCCCTTCTCCAGGAGTGCCCCATAGCCCCCAGGTGTCCAGTGCCTATCACTACAGCTGTGGGATCAAGAGGCCTTCTTCTCAGATTCTAGGGCTCCTGGCTAGATGTCTGGGCCACCTTAGTAGCTCTGGGTTCTCTGGGTGATGCTCCTCGTGTGTAGGGCAGCTTCCTGGAGCTTGGGAGGATCCACAGCCTTTTGCCTGAACTGTCCTTCATTGAAGGGAGGAGTTGCCTGGCAGAAATTTACTTGTTTCCTCCAAGGCAGGTGGGACCTGGGACAGGCATGGGTGCATGCATGGGTGCCTCCATGTCCCTCCCAGGTCCCGGTTTGATTTGTCTCCCCTTGCCTGCAGAAAGGAGGCTGAGACCAGCCTTGCCCCAGACCAGCCCTGTCCTCTTCTGCTCTGGGGGTTGTCAGGAATCCAAGTCTCATTCAGGGGCTGGTGGTCTGCTGCTGTTGCTGTAGCTACTGTGCTGTTCCATTATGTGGAGGCCAGGACAGCCCCTCTGCCTCCCTTCCCTCCACCTCCCAGTTTTCCATAAAGGGGGTGAACCCAACAATCCAGGTTGACTTCAGATGCCCCACACCAGGCCATCCAGCCCCAGCAGCCTGCCCTCAGCAACCTGGGATCTGGCTCAGCCCCAGGCCCTCCTCCAAGGGTAAGACGCACTTCGGAACCCTCCCCTCCCCAAGCTGGGGCATGGGAGCTGAGAAAAATGACTAGGAGGGCTCCCCTGGCTCTGGCTGTGACATCACAGAGCCTCCTCACCTCTCTTTGCCCTCCTTCCTCTGCTCTGGATGGAGACTGGTCCTGCCCCTACTGTGATGTCACCATACTCTCCTCTCCCAAACTTGACCCAAGTCACCCCGCTTTGTTTGAGGAGGACGAGAAGGAGAATGAGGGGGTGAGGAGGATGAGGAGGACAAGCACTAGATAAAGAATAAGAGGTGGAGGAAAAGGAGAAGGAGAAGGAGGAGGAGTGAGGTTCCTTTTCCCCTGGGTCTGGAGGGGGGTCCAAGAGGAGCTGGAGATCTTCCTGGCCCAAACCTCCTCCCTCACAACACCTCTCCCTCCCTCAGGGAACCCAGAAGTTCCTACCCTTTCCTACATGGGTGTGCATGAGATTATTTGTTCAGCCATTACACAATTGATAGGCTTCCCTCAATTTCCAATTCTTTGCTCCCATAAAAGAGTTGCTGTGAATGTTTTTGTACATACAGGTCTTTTTCTCTTTTTCCTTTTATCTTTTTGGGGATACAGATTGAGTAGTGGTGTTCCTAGGTCAAAGGATTTTATATCCCTTTGGACATAATTCCAAATTGCTCTACAGAATGGTTCAATCCGTTCACAACTCCACCAACAGTGCATTAATGTTTCATTCTTCCACATCCCCTCCAACATTTGTCATTTTCCTTTGTTATCCTATTAGCTAATCTAATGTGTATGAGGTAGTATCTCAGAATTGTTTTGATTTACATTTCTTCAGTCAAGAATGAATTAGAGCATTTTTTCACATGCCTATAGATAGCTTTGATTACTCCATCTGAAAACTGTCTATAATTTTTATCATTTATCAATTAGGAAATGGCTCTTATTTTTTATAAATTTAGCTCAGTTCTCCATATGTTTCAGGAATGAGACCTTTATCAGAGAAATTTGTTTCAAAATTTTTTTCAGGGTTGGAGCCAAGATGGCAGAGTAAAAGCAGGAACTTTTTTGTGCTCCCTCTCCAGCCATCTACAATACCTGTAAAATATGACTCTGAACAAATTTTAGAGCTACAGAAGCCACAAAGTGAGATAGAGAAACAAATCTCCTGGTAAAGATAGCATGTCAGACAGCCAGTAAGGGTCTATCACACCAGGCTGAGAGCCAAGCACAGTCCTGCATGAGCCATTATGGCCCAAAATTGGGAAAGCCCCGACCAGCAGAGCACAGACTGGCTGGAGCAGACTTCAGGACAGTGAATCACTAGCAGTTGTGGCAGTTTCCAGAATTCTCAACCCATAAATAACAAAGAGAAAGTAAAAGGTCTGTGGGGAACTCTGCTGGAACTGAGAGAGAAGAGTATAGTCTGGTTCCTGCCACCAGGACTGCAGACTTGATGGCAGCTGCACGTGTTGTTGCTGCTGCTTCTGCCTCCTGGCCTACAGAATATAGGGGGATCAAGTGACAGTCCAGAGGGCATTTGCAGGAATTTCTTTGGTGGCACTGAGGCAAGATTCGCCTGCTTTGCCCTGCTTGGATCTGGGTTGCAGTCTTGGATGATGGTCCTGGGATAAAGAGTTTTGGTGTGGCAGAATTTGTTGAGGCTATGGAGAGAAAGTCTTCTTCACAGTTCTGAGGCAGGGGCCTGTAAAAAAAACTGACAACAGGGGTTAGAGTCAAGATGTCAGAGTAGAAACAGGACTTCTGCAGGTCTCCTGTTCTCACCTCCTCCAATTCATGTAAAATGTGATTCTGAACAAAATTTAGAGCTACAGAACCCAAAAAATGACAGACAGAAGGTAACCTCCCTCTGAGGACAGCCTGGCAGGCTGGCAGTAATGGATCAGCACAGTGCACTAGCAGCTGAGCCCAGCCCAGAGCAAGCCAGGGGTTTTAGCCCCAGGGCAGGCCTGACTAGTCACTGGCTGGAGGGACTCCAGATCACCAGCAGCTGTGGCAGTTTCCAGAATTATCAACCCATAGATGCTAAGGACAAAGTGAGAGGTCAATGTAGTGTGCACTTTGGGATCCAATAGTTGGGAGTGCAGTAGAGGAAGGAGGTCCTGTGGTATGTGGCCAGATTGCCAGAGTATGTGGAGGCTTCACAGAAAGCACCCAACTAATTACATTTGGCATCTGAGAAACCCCCAGCATTTGGTATGAAGCTCCCCTGTATAGTAGCAGAGGCTAACTATGGCAAAAAGCCCAAAAGTCAAGTAATTGAGTGGCAAATTGAGCAAATGGGGGAAGCAAAGTAAACAGAGCAACCCAAATTTGTACTACTATTTTGGGAACAAAAAGGATCAAAGCATGGAAGAGGAGAAAGACACATCAGAAATCCTGCACCAAAAACTTCCAAGAAAAATACAAGCTGGTTACAGGCCATAGAGAACAATAAGAAGGATTTTGAAAAGCAAACAAGAGAAGTGGAAGAAAATTGCAAAGAGAAATGAGAACAAGGCAAGAAAATTATGAAATGAGAGTCAATAACGTAAGTGAAGAAAATAAGACCTTAAAAAGTAGACTAATTCAAAATGGCAAAAGAGGCTCAAAAAGGCAATGAGGAGAAGAATGCCTTAAAAAGTCGAATTTGCCAGATGGAAAAAGAATCTCAAAACCTCACTGAAGAGAATCATTCCTTCAAAATTAGATCGGAGCAAATGTAAGCTAGTGACTTCATGAGAAATTAAGATACTGTTAAACAGATCTAAACAAATGAAAAAAAAATAGAAGGCCACATGAGATATCTCACTGGGAAAACCACTGACTTGGGAAATAGATCCAGTAGAGATAATTTAATAAGTATTGGACTACCTGAAAGCCATGATAAATAAAAGAACCTAGAGGACATCCTACAAGAAATTTTCAAGGAAAAGTACACTGATGTTTTAGAACCAGAGGAAAAAATTAAGGTTGAAGGAATGTGCCAATCACCTCCTGAAAATGATCCCCAAAAGAAAACTCTTAGCAATATTATAGCCAGGTTCCAGAAGTCCCAGAACAAGGAGAAAATATTATAAGCAGCCAGGAAGAAACAATTTGAATACTGTGGAAACTCAATCAGCATAACAGAGGATCTGGCAGCTTCTACACTGAGGGATTGAAGGGCTTGTAATATGATATTCCGGAGGTCAAAGGAGCTGGGATTAAAACCAAGAATCACCTACCCAGTAAAACTGAGTATCACGTTTCAAGGAAAAATATAGTCATTCAGTGGAATAGAGTACTTTAAGCATTCTTGATGAAAAAAACAGAGCTGAATAGAAAATTCGACACTCAGATACACGAAGCAAGAGAAACATGAGAAGGTAAAGAGGGAAAATAAATCATAAGGAACTTATAAAGGTTGAGCTATCTACATTCCTCCATGGAAAAAACAATAATTTGAACTGATGAAACTTTTCTCAGTATGAAAATAATTGAAGTAAATATATATATAGTATATATCAGAGGGCATATGGGAGTATGAATACATATGTGAATGTGCGTATATGTTTACAGATATACATAGATAGAGGGCACAGGACCAATTTAATAGGAAGGGATGATACTGAAAAGGTGAAATTAATAGGTGAGGGAGGAATATAATGAGAAAAGACGGGGAGAGACAGGATAGGGTAAAATATCTCATATAGAAGAGGTAAGGGAAAATGTTTACAATGGAGGGGAAGAACTGGAAGGCAAAAGGGAATGGGTCAACCTCATTTCCATTGAATTTGGTTAAGGGAGGGTATGACACACATATCAAATCCGGTATCTCACCCTACTGGAGAGCAGAAGGGAAGGGGCTGAGAGGGGGTACGATGAAAGGAAGGGCATGCTGGGGGGGAGGGAAGTTGGAAGCACCCACATTTGAAAAGATATACAGGCACAGTGCCATAGAGATCCACCATGCCTTACTGGAAAAGTCAAAGGGGGTGTGGGGGAAGGTATGAGAGAGTGCAGATTAGAGGAGGGCATATCCTGTGCGACCACTATTTTGGGGCGGTGGGTAAGGGATAATGGGGAGAACATTTGTAACTCTAAATCTGGTGGAAATGAATGATGTAAACAAGAAGTTAATAAAGTATTTTTAAAAAAGAATCAGAAGATGGTGGAGTAGAAACAGCACGTCCAAGGCACTCTCCCCCCAGTTTACCTCCAAACTATGTAAAAGGAGACTCTGAAAAACTTCTGGAGCCCCAGCACCCACAGAACGACACAGACAAGCTAACCTTCCGCTGAGGACAGCCCAGCGGCCCTGCAGGAGGGACCAGCGCAGCGGTCTGGGAGCCGGCAGCGCAGCGCACAGTGTGGAGAGCCTAGCCCAGGTCTGTGTGAGCCATGGTTTTAGCCCCAGTGTGGCTGGGCCAGAAGCCAGCTGGAGGGACCCCAGAACACCAGCAGCTGTGGTGATTCCAGAATTATCAAGACAGCCATGCCTAGGACAAAGTGAGAGGTTAGTGCCCTTTGGACTTTGGGACCAGTACTTGGGGAAGACGTCAGCTTCCTCCCCTGGGGACTAGAAGCTGCTGAGGAGACACAACATTTTGTAGTTTTCAGTGGCAACTCCAGCTCCTGGCCTGCAAACTGTAGGGAGATCCAGCGATCAGTCTTGGCGGTCAATCGCTCTTGCTTTAACCTCCCTGGATCTGGATTGTGATCTGGGGTCGAGGTCGTGGGGTGGATATCCAGCTTGCCAGAAATGGAAGATGTCCCCCCACACATTCGGGATGGAAGCTCCCCTGTCCAGTGGCAGAGCCATAGTGTGGCAACAAGCCCAAAAGTCAAGTAATTAAGTGGCAACATGCCAAGGCAAAGGAAACAAATTAAACAGAAAATTGAAACATTAGACTCCTATTTTGGGGGCAAAGAGGATCAAAGCATAGAACAGGAAGAGGACTGTGAGGTCAGAAATCCTACTCCAAAAGGCCCAAAGGAAAATATGAGCGGGTTACAGGACATAGAGGACCTTAAGAAGGACTTTCAAAATCAAATAAGAGAAGTGGAGGAAAAATTGGGAAGAGAAATGAGAAGAATGCAGGAAAAGTATGGAATGAGGGTCAACAGCATGACTGAGGAAAACAACACCTTAAAAATAGACAAACTCAAATGGCAAAGGAGACCCAAAAGGGCAATGAGGAGAAGAATGCCTTAAAAAGTCGAATTTGCCAGATGGAAAAAGAATCTCAAAAGTTCACTGAGAAGATTCATTCCCTCAGAGTTAGACTGGGGCAAATGGAAGCTAATGACTTTATGAGACATCAAGATACTGTTAAGCAGATCCAAACAAATGAAAGATTAGAAGGCAATATGAAATATCTCATTGGAAAAACCACTCACCTGGAAAATAGAGCCAGGAGAGACAATTTAAAAATTATTGGACTACCCAGAAATCCATGATCAAAGAAAGAACCTAGAAATCACCCTTCAAGAAATTCTCAAGGAAAATTGCCTTGATGTTTTAGATCCAGATGGCAAAATAGAGATTGAAAGAATCCACCAATCACCTCCTGAAAAAGATCCCAAAAAGAAAACTCCCAGGAATATTATAGCCAAGTCCCAGAATCCCCAGATCAAGGAGAAAATACTACAAGCAGCCAGGAAGAAACAATTTCAATACTGTGGAAACACAGTCAGGATAGCACAGGACCTGGCAGCTTCTACTCTGAGGGATTGAAGGGCATGGAATACGATATTCCGGAGGGCAAAAGAGCTGGGAATGAACCCAAGGATCACCTACCCAGCAAAACTGAGTATTTTGTTTCAGGGGAAAATATGGTCATTCAGTGGAATAGAGGACTTTCAAGCATTCTTGAGGAAAACACCAGAGTTGAATAGAAAATTTGACATCCAGACACAAGAAGCAAGAGATGCCTGGGAAGGTAATCAGGGAAAAGAAATCAAAAAGAACTTATCAAAGTTGACCTATTTACATTCCTACATCGAAAAACAATAACTGTGACTGATGAAACCTTTCTCAGTATGAAAATAATGGAAGAAGGGTGTATGGTCATATCAATACATATGTGAATGTGTGTATATATGTTTACAGCTATACATGGATAGAGGGCATAGGTTGAATTTGTTGGGAAGGGAGGATACTCAAGGGGTGAAATTATGAGGTGAGAGAGGAAAGTGGCAAGAGGAGATGGGGAGAGACAGGGTAGGGTAAACTATCTCATGTAGAAGAAGCAAGGGGAAGTGGTTGCAAGGGAGGGGGAGAATAGGAAGGACAAAAGGCAAAACCACATTCTCATTGAATTTGGTTCAGGGAGAGAATCACATACATACTAAATGGGATATCTCAACCTACAGCAGAATAGGGGGAAGGGTGATGAGAGGGGGGATGATATAGGAGAGGGCATTCTTGGGGGGAGGGGAGGTTGGAAGTACCCACTATAGAAGAGGGACAGGTTCAAGTAGGGAATGGACCAGTTGGGGGTTCGATGGGTGGGAGGGAATTATAAGCAGCCTTGTACAATATATCTACTAGGGTAATGTTTTGCGTAGCTAGACATGTACAACATATACTGAATTACTTATCTTCCCAGAGGGAATGGGTGACAAGGGAGGAAGGGAATGGATCTGAAATCCTAGGTCTTAAAATTAAATGTTTCAAATATATATAAATACTATTATTAATACTCTTTTGCTTGTAGTTGGGATATAAGATGTGCAGGCATTGGGGCACAGAGACTCACCTTGCTCTAATGGAAAAGTAGAAGGTGTTATGGGAGAAGATATGGGAGAGAGCAGATTGGAGGAAGCGATATCTTGTGGGACTGCTATTCTGGGAGGGTGGGTAGGGGAAAAACGAGGGAAAAATTGTAACTCAAAATCTGTTGGAAATGAATGATGTAAAACAGAAGTTAATAAAGCATTTGTTTAATTAAAAAAACAAAATAAAATAAAATAGCCTTGGAAAATTACTAGTACAAATGCATGTAAATGATTGAAATATTACTTTGGATATAGAAAATTGGCGATGAACAAAATCTATCCTTTAGAAAATAAATAAGTTTTGAATATAAAGTGATTATAAGCTCCTTGAGAAAGGGAACTCCTTCATTTTTACATATCTATTTCATCAAAACCCAGCACAGTATGTCTGGCATGCAGGAAGTACCTAATAAATGATTAGCAATTATTTTGTCTACGAATTCGGAATTGTACTTGAATTACTTTTGCCATTTAATAAACTAGCATCTATTTCCTTTAAAAAAAGAAGCAAGAGAAGCATGGGAAGGTAAAAAGGGAAAAGAAATCATAAAGAACTTATCAAAGTTGAACTATTTACATAACTACATGGAAAAACAATAACTTTTATGAAACTTTTCTCAGTATGAAAATAGTTGAAGGGAATATAAACTTAAATATATATATATATATATATATATATATATATATATATATATATATGTCTACATAGGAGGGTATATGGGCATATGAATACATATGTGAATGTGTGTATATATGTGTACAGGTATACATAGATAGAGGGCACAGCACCAATTTATAATGAGAAGATATGGGGAGAGACAGAATGGGGTAAACTATCTCATATAGAAGAGGCAAGGGGAAATGGTTACAATGGAGGGGAGGAAGAGGAAGGGAGAAGGGAATGGGTCAACCTTATTCTCATTGAATTTGGCTTAGGGAGGGTATGACATACACACTTATTAGGGTATGTCACCCTGCTGGAGAGTAGGGGGCAAGGGGATTAGAGGAGACATGATGGAAGAGAGGGCAGGCTAAGGAGAAGGGACTTTGGAAGCACCCTCTTTTGAAAAGGGACAGAATCAAAGTAGAGAATAGTACAAGTGGGAGGTGGGATAGGAGAAAGAGAAACATAGTCAGTCTTTCACAATATATCCACTATGGAAATGTTTTGCATAGCTACACATGTACAACCTATGCTGAATTGCTTATTTTCCCAATAAGGGAATTATGACAAGGGGGATAGGGAATGAATATGGAATTTAAAGGTTTAAAATCAAACATGTTATATGTGTTTGTGTGTATATATATATATATATATATATATATATATATGATAATATATATATATATATATATATATATATATACACACTAATATCATTACTATTTTACATGTAATTGGGAAATAATACATATAGACACTAGGGCATATGTATCCACCATGCCCTATTGCAAATTCAAAGGGGTTATGGGGCAAGATATGGGAGAGAAAGATTGGAGGAGGGGATATTTTGGGGTGGTGGGTAGGGGAAAATGGGGGGAATATTTAACTCAAAATCTTGCAGAAATTAATGATGTAAACTAGAAGTTAATAAAGCATTTGATTTAAAAAAAAAAACAGAAAAAAGAGGAAAAAAACTGACAACTGTGCAAAACCCCAGCAATTTGGAACACAATACTTTCCATTCTGGAAGCAGAATTCTATTGTGGCATAGACCTCAAAAGTCAAATAACTGGCTGGCAAGATGAGAAAACAGAGGAATCTCAATCAGTCTCTAGAATCCTTTTTTGGGAACAAAGAGGATTAAAACATCCACCCAGAAGATGACAACAAAGTCAAAATTCTTGCATCAAAAGCTTCCAGGGAAAATATGAACTGGTCACAGGCCTTCCTCAAGAAGGATTTGGAAATCTAGTAAGAGAAGTAGAGGAAAAAATTGAAAGAGAAATGAGAATGATGGAAGACAATAATGAGAAAGGAGTCAACAGCCTGACTGAAGAAAATTATGCCACAAAAATAGACTAATTCAATTGGAAAAAGAGGTCCAAAAAAAACCAATGAGAAGAATGTCTTAAAAACCAGAATTGGTCAGATGGAAAAGGAATTTCAAAAATTCACTGAAGAGAATAATTTCTTCAAAATTAGATTGGAGCAAATGGAAGCTAATGGCTTTATGAGAAATCAAGATACTCTAGAAGAGATCCAAATGAATGAACAAATAGAAGGCAATGTGCAATATCACATTGGTAAAACCATGCACCTGGAAAATAGATTCAGGAGAGATCACTTAAATTTATTGGACTACCTGAATGCCATGATGAAAAAAAGAGCCTCGACATCATCTTTCAAGAACTTCTCAAGGAAAATTGTCCTGATATTCTAGAAACAGGAGCCAACATAAAAATAAAAAATTCATCAATCACCTCTTGAAAAAGACCACAAAAAGAAAACTCAATATATACTTATATATAATAGAACTATTATAGCCAAATTCCAGAGTTCTCAGGTCAAGGAGAAAATACTGCAAGCAGGCAGGAAGAAATAGTTTGAGTATTGTGGAAACACAATCAGGAGACCACAAGATCTAGCAGCTTCTACATTAAAGGATCAAAGGGCTTGGAATATGATATTCCAGGGTTCAAAGAAGCTAGCATTAAAGCCAAGCATCACATATCCAGCAAACCCTAGTAAAAATATTGCAGGGGAAAACATGGAATCCAATGAAAGAGAGGAGTTTCAAAGTTGGATGATGAAGTAGAAAGCCAGAATGCAAAGAGTTAAGCAAGGAGTGAGAGGGAAAGTAGAGGCACCTGTTGCCAATGACTTTCTCCAGAATTGTAGTTGCAAAAAGGCAGGAGAACCAAGTGGTGGGTGGATCAAATGAGGTTCTTTGAGGTTTGGGGAACTTTGAGTATGCATAGGGAAGCAGCCAGCAGACAAGTAGAGATTGAAGATTAGTGAATGTGTGGGTGATAAAAATGGAAGTCTGCTGGGTGATAGGATGAGGTGAGATCTCTTGTACATACAGAAGAGTTTGCTTTGGTGAAGAGACGGGCCTACTTATTATGTGAGACTGGAGTGAAGGAGGAGATAGTGGCAGAAAGCATGTGGGTAATGTGAGATGAGACAGTGGAGAGAGGGGGAGCTCTCAGCAAATGTCCTCAATGTCTTTAGTAAACTCTGAGGAAAGGTCCTCAGTTGATAGGGCAGAGGAAGGGGAATTATGGGAGGTTTGAAGAGAGATGAAATAAATTTGTAATAGCTTTTGTAGTGAGTGGGATCATGAGCTAATTAGGGAGGTATAAAAAGGATTTCCTTGCTGCAGGGAAAGCCCAGTTGAGGTTACATAATGTAAAATCGTAGAGGACTCAGTCATCATCATTTCCTGAATTTCTCTAGTTTCACTTCCCAGCATGTGTGAAGAACCAAAAGCAGTTTAGAGTTCAACTAGTTCACCAAGAGTTCAAGATGGAGAAGGGAGGAGAGTGTAGCTAGGGGAGGGGTGATGGTGTGGGAAAGAACTGAGGGGTTGGGGGTTTGGGGTTGTGATGAGTTTGACATTGCAAGGCAGAGGGAGGAGTAGAATGGTGATGATTCTGATCAGATGGGAGCATTTCATTTGATATTTCTTGAACATAGAGGTGTCTAATTTGTGGGTGATGGCAAGTCTAAGAGTATGACCTTCTTTGTGTGTGGTTGAAGTAGGGTAACAGATTATGTGAAATGAGTAAACTGAGGCAATCTGTGAAGTTAGGGTGTTAGAGAGACTATCAACATATATGTTGAAGTCCCCTAACAATGAGGTAGATGCAATGCTTGAGGAAAATAGAGCAAGCAGGATGCAGGATGTGAGAAATGAGATAAGATTTGGATGTGACCAGCCAGAAAAAATTGATCAAAGAAGAATATGCATCAACTCTCCCCCCACCCACCATTGACTTACCTGTGTGCTTTCACAAAGCATTCTCTTACCTGACATTCCCCTTTGCTTGTCCCTTTGCTCATCTGTATGGACTCCAGAGCAGGGCCCCTCTTCTCCCTTTCCTGTTCTCCTTGTTTCTTTGTATGACAAAGGTACCTCTGGATTCCCTGATATCCCAGGCATTCCAGAGCTGTGTCTGCTCATCCTCCCCTGTCCCCTCTCCCATCGAGCTATATATAGTTCAGACACCTAACCCTAATAATTGCTCTGCCTCCCTTAGGGGAGCAGGCCCGCTTGTGTGCATCACCCCCAATAAATGACTTTCTTTAACTTGAAGTGAATAAGTATCCAAGTAAATTTCTTTCAGGACAATAAGACCCATGCATCTTTACTCCATCATTTCTGGTGGCACTCCCAACATTCTTGAGGTGCACCCTGAACTTATCACTAATATGAAGGTAGAGGTTGGGGAGAAGAGAGAGACTGTTAGTAGACACTGAACACATTAAGGAAAGAAGGGCAATGTCCTGGAGGTGTGTAGACAACAGCCACCAGATATTTGACTGAGTGGTAGATGCAGATTGAGTGATCCTCAGAGGAGAATCTATTGAGTGATGGTTGAGAAGGAGAGCCTGGAAGTGGCAGTGGAAAACAAAGAATATTCAGACTCTCTATTTCAGGCAGGTTTTCAATGTCCATAGAGGTGTAGCTCTAGGGTACAGTTTCCTCAGGGCTTTAACCAGTTCTGGCAAAGGGATAAGTTCTGGGAATGGAAGGAATGGTGTTATTCTCCTTCTTCCAAGTCAGTAGTCCAGAGTGGAGACTTGATGGAATAGCTTTTCTCTTCTTCCCTGGGAAGGACTGATTGAATGCCATTTTCTTCCGTTACCTTAAAGGCAGGAGCCTGGCATCTGGTGGAATGGTATTTCTCCTGTTGCTCATGGATGCTGCAGATGAAGCATCAATTCCTTTTATATCTTTGATTTGAGAAATTTCTCATTTTAATTAATTAATTAGAGATTACTGCAAAGATTTTTTTTCCCCAAATTGCCTGTTTCCTTTCTCATTTTAACTGCATTAGGTCTTTTTGTGCAAAAATTTTCAATTTTATATAAATGAAATTGTTCATTTTCTCTTTTGGGACTGTCTCTGTAAGTTATGTAGCCATGAACATTTCCCCTAATTTAATAATTGGTTATTAATATTATAGAAAAAATCACTTTTCTCAACAAGAAAATTAAATTTGGAAGTAGAAAAGCCAGCCTTTTTTCTGAGGGTAACGATCACAACTGTAAATTTCCTTCAAAACAAAGATATTATTTATTTCCTGAACATTTTTGAATGCTTTGGTTGGGCAAATAAAAACCTAACCCCAAAGGAGGATAAAACCAGCTCAATGCTGTTACCACAGCTATGAAGGCTTGTCCTGTATCGGAAGACTTTTGATACAATGAGGATTTTAATATATACTTTTGATGATATTTTAGTTTGAGTTCATATTGACACTGAAGGAATTCAGTACTCTCTTCATTTCATAAACTGAAGGTTTTAATTAGTTCCATTCTGCCTTTTTCAAGAGGAAGGAGATGTAACATGGTATAAAATTCAATAAAAATGTGGCTTTTAATGAACTGGAGGCTTGCGTCTGAGATGTGATAATCATTAAATATCATATTTTTGACCAAAGTCTGAATTAATCAAACAGACTGCTTTGCCTAACTTTAAATATGCCTTTTCCCGTGTCGGCAACTTCAGAGACCATTTGGGACTGGAAGTGGGATTTCCCTTACCTTGGGACATACTCCTTATGGGAGGAAATCAGACATCCTGAGACCATAAATTGCAAATGGACCCTTCTCCATTTGTTGTCTTCATAGTTTGCATTTACAACCAAGAAACTTCCTTTCTCTCTACATGGATAATAACATATGGAAATCATAACTTTGTGTGACACAGTCACCCTGAATTGGCATGGTCTTAATGGGTAATTAAGCTTTCTCTGTCTTTTGTTCAGCAGCAGACCTAGTCTGTCTCCTTGCACAAGTTAGCTAGTTTTAAGGGAATAAATGCTGTAACTGTATATCACCTATCCTGTTGCCTCCTTTAACCAAACATTTTTTTTGACGTTATCAGATGAAACACTAAAAATGTAAGATCTGCAATGGCCACAAGACTAGGATCTCAACTATATTCCTGTGTGCCCTGAAACTTTCATTATGATGCAATGTTCCATGTGTCTACAAGATGGCACCAAAAAGTTGCTAAATTTAGCGATTTCAATTTTGACCGCTAGATGACACAAAAGAGCAAACCATAATACTTTTTCATTATCTTTTCCTGACCATGAGATGGCAGAAAAGGACTCTAACATAATCTTCAATAACAGTAAATTGGTTTAAAAAATTGTTATAAGCCGACTGCATTGAACACTCTGTCTGCTCTGGGTGTTAGGAGTCCAAAGATAAAAAGGAAACAGTCCCTGCGCTCAGAGAAAAGTAGGTCCTATTGATGGAGACCACCACTGTATGAGTGATACAAAACTCAATACTCTAGGCCTTAAAAAGAGGAAGAAGACAAGTCTCACCATTTCTTTCCAGAGGTGAAAGGTCCAGAGTGACGGCAGCATGAATTTATTTTCAGACATTTTCAATGTATTGATTCATTTCACTGAATTTTTTTCAAGTTTTTTTTTCTTCTGTAGGATGGCTCTGTGTATATTTTTGTTCAGTTTTTCATTCATGTGAAACCCTTTGTGACCCCATTTTCGGTTTTCTTATCAGTAATACTGGAGTGCTTTGCCATTTCCTTCCCTAGCTCATTTTACAGGCAAAGAAACAGGATTAAGCGATTTACCAAGGTCACATAGCTACTAAGTATCTGAGCTGGATTTGAACTCAGGTTTTGGTGACTCCAGGCACAGAGCCTCTATCCACTGAGCGACTTAGTTGCCCTGATCTCTCTACAGTAAAGCACTATACCAACT
This sequence comes from Gymnobelideus leadbeateri, assembly GCA_011680675.1. Classification (NCBI taxonomy): domain Eukaryota; kingdom Metazoa; phylum Chordata; class Mammalia; order Diprotodontia; family Petauridae; genus Gymnobelideus; species Gymnobelideus leadbeateri. Next base: position 285,308 of record WOXC01000934.1, on the reverse strand, counting down.
TTCTAGAAGAGAAGAATAAAGTAATGGAGAAATCACTCCCCACAACTTCAAGGGGCCAAAGCAGACAACTCACAGGAGCTTTGAGTCTCAGGCTTAAAAAAGATGAGAGTCATCCTCTCATTCCCTGCCTGAGACATAATGAATCCTCTCTGTTCTGTGAATCCCTGGCAAGAGGCTATTTATTCAGTCTCTTCTTGGAGTCCTACACTAATGCGGGACTCACTACCTCCCAGACTAGGTCGTTCCACTTTGGAAAGTTCAGTTTTTCATTGTTTGTTTGTTTGTTTAACTAAGAAAAGGATTTTTTTTTCTTTTAAAAATGCATTTATTTTTTAATTTGCAGCATTCACTTCCACTAGATTTTGAGCTCCAAATTTTCTCCCTATTTCTCCCCTCCTCCCACCCCAAGACAGCATGCAACTTCCCCTAATATGACCTCCCTTCTATCACCCTTGCCCCCTTCTCTTATTCCCTTCTCTTCTATTTTCTTGTAGAGCAAGATAGATTTCTATACACCATTGCCTGTATATCTTATTTCCCATTTGCCCGTAAAAAAAAAAAAACAGTTTTTAACATTGGTTTTAAAACTTTGAGTTTCAAATTGTCCCCCTTCTTCCTTGCCCACCCACCCTCATCGAAAAGACAAGCACATCAGTTTAGGTTATTCCTGTGTAGTCATTCAGAACACTTCCATATTAGTCATGTTGTGAAAGACTAACTATAATTCCCTCCATCCTATCCCAACCCCCCCCCATTTGTTCAGGTCTCTCCTTTGACCCTGTCCCTGCTAAAAAGTGTTTGCTTCTGATTACCCCTTCCTCCCATTTTCCCTCCCTTCTATCACCCCCACTTTATTATCCCCTTCCCCCCCTTTCTTGTAGGGTAAGAGATTTCCATACCCAATTGAGTATGTACGTTATTCCCTCCTTAAGAAAAATCCAGTGAGAATAAGGTTAACTCATAACCCCTCACCTCACTCCTCTTCCCCTCCGTTGTAAAAGCTTTTTCTTGCCTTTTTAAGTGAGATAACTTCCCCCCTTCTACCTCTCCCTTTCTCCTTCTACCAGTACATTCCTCTCTTACCTGCTTGATTTTATTTTTTAGCTATCGCCCCTTCATATTTAACTTACCTTGTGCCCTCTGTCTCTGTCTGTCTATTGTGTGTGTGTATGTGTGTGTGTGTGTGTGTGTGTGTGTGTGTGTGTGTGTGTAATATATTTTATATACACACATATTTCCCTCCAACTACCGTAATACTGAGAAAGGTCTCATGAGTTACAAATATAATTTTTTCCATGTAGGAATGTAAGCAGTTCAACTTTAACAAGTCCCTTATGGTTTTTCTTTCCTGTTTACCTTTTCATGGTTCTCTCTTTTCTGCTTTGCTTTTTGGAAGGGAGAAGGCAGGGCAGTTGGATTAAGGTCACATGGCTAGTAAGTGTTAAGTGTTTGAGGCCATCTTTAAATTCAGGTCCTCCTGACTTCAGGGGCGGTGCTCTATTCACTGTGCCACCTATCTACCCCTTCATGCTTCTCTTCATTATTTTATTTCAGAGTCAAAATTTCTATTCAGCTCTGGTCTTTACATCAAGAATGCTTGAAAGTTCTCTATTTCATTGAATTCCATTTTTACCCGGGAGTATTATACTCAGTTTTGTTGTGAAGGTGATTCTTGTTTCTAATCCTTGCTCCTTTGACCTCCTGAATATCATATTCCAAGCACTCTAATCTTGTATTATCCTGCTTGTATTTCCACAATATTTGAAATGTTTCTTTCTAGCTGCTTGCAATATTTTCTCCTTAGCCTGGGAACTCTGAAATTTGGCTACAATATTACTAGGTGTTTTAATTTTGGAATCTCTTTCAGGAGGTGATCGGTGGAATCTTTCAGTTTCTATTTTATGATCTGGTTCTAGAATATCAGGGCAATTTTCCTTGATAATTTCTTGAAAGATGATGTCTAGGCTTTTTTTTTTTTTTGCATCATGGCTATCAGGTAGTCCAATAATATTTAAAATATCTCTCTTGGATCTATTTTCCAGGTCAATAGTTTTTCCAAAGAGATATTTCACATTGTCTTCTTTTTTTTATTCTTTTGGTTTTGTTTTGTAATTTCTTGATTTCCCATTAAGTTAGTAGGTTTTATGTGCTCCATTCTAATTTTAAGTACTTATTTTCTTTATTGAGTTTCTGGACCTCCTTTTCCATTTGAGCAGTTCTGCTTTTTATAAGTCATTGTTTTCTTCATTGGATTTTTATATCTCTTTTGCCATTTGGGTTATTCTATTTTTAAGGTGTTATTTCCTTTGGCATTTTTTGGCTCTCCTTTACTAAGCTGTTGACTTGCTTTTCATGATTTTCTTGCATCTCTCTCATTTGTCTTCCCAATTTTTCCTCTACTTCTCTTACTCGATTTTCAACATCCCTTTTGAGCTCTTCCATGGCCTGTGACCAACTGATATTTTTCTTGGAGGCTTCATAGGTAAGAGTTTTGACTTTATTGTCTTCTTCTGGTTGTATGTTTTGACCTTCCTTGTCACCAAAATAAGATTCTATGGTCTGCTTTTTCCCCACAGTTAGTTCATTTTCCCAGCCATTACTTGACTTTTTAGCTCTTTGTTAAGGTAGGATTCTGCTTCCATTGTGGAGTGTGTACAGTCCCAAGCTTCAGGGGTTTTCTGCAGCTGTTTTCAGAGATATTACTAGAGACTTATAAATTTTCAGTTTTTCCAAAGTTTTGTGATCAAAGGAGAACTGTTTACTCCTCTCATAGTCTGTGCTCTGGTCTGAGAGTGACCACAAGCCCTCATCTCTGCCTTGGTATATTGAAGAGGATTCCCTCTGGCACTCTAGTGCTCCACCTCGCTGCAGGACCACCACACAGGAGTGTGACCTAGATTGAAGCAGGGCAAAGCAAGAGAATCCTGCCTCAGCATGAGGAAAGAGATCCCTTCAATCCCTGTTTGATCATCTGCTAGATCCCCTCACTGTCTATGGGCCAAGAGTTCTGGAAGCATCCACTGTTGATGTTGTCCTTGTCCCCACTCTATGCCTTAGGACAAACCATCATCCTCTCTCACTCAGGTGCAACAGACCTTTCCTACTGACCTTGTAAATTGTCTTTGGCATATGTGGGATGAGAAGTCTGGAAACTATCACAGCTGCCAGTGTTTCAGTGCCCTGAGGGCGGTCCAGGTTTCCTAGGACCACCATCCATGCCAGTGTGGCCCACACTGGACTGTTCTCTTCTCTCAGACTGGTGCAACAGAACTTTCCTGTCTCCTTTCCATATTGTTTTGGGCTGTAAATTTGTATCAATCTGTTATTTTGTGGGCTCTTCTGCTCTAGAATTTGTTTAGTCATTTTTTTTTAAACTGGTAAGAGAACTTAAGCAATTCCCTGCTTTTATTCTTACATATTGGTGCTGCCACAACTTTTCATTATGCTAAAACAAGCCTCCGTCCCCTATAATCAATACATTAATTAATCAGTCCCAGAAGTATTTATTAAGTACCTACCATGTGCCAGTTTCTTTCTCTTTCCCTTTGATTCTAATTCTCCATTTTGAAGGCATGCCAAATCATATCCCTTTTCCCTGTGACAGCCCTTCAGAGAAGTGAGGACTGCTACCACTGCCTCTGCTGTCCTCTCTTTTCAGAGTGAAGTGCCATAGGTTCATGGAATTTAGAGGTGGCAGGGCCCAATCCCCTCCAATTAAAGTAGAGGAAACAGGCTCAGAGACAGAGATTCAGTGATTTGCCCAGGGTCACAAGGCAATAGAGAGTGGAACTGGAATTCAGACTGAGGCCCTGATTCTACATCCAGGGCTCCTTCTAGCACATGGCCTTCCTCCCTTTAGCTGTTTTTCACAGGGTAAGATTTGCAGGCCCCTCACCATCCCCTTCCATCAAAGTCCTTCCTAACTGTGAAGTCCAGAATTGATTATGATATTCTTGGTGTGGTCTGACCAGGACTATGGAGTTGCTTTTATTCTTGATGTGATTATTTTATCCAGTTCTGTGATAGCCTTGGTGTGGGGGCCATCCAGCTTGGAGATACCTGCTGCTGGTGTCAGTCAGCCATGGATTAAAGGTTGCCTGGGACACAGAGAGGTTAAATGATTGGCTTATGGTCACATGGCCAAGCCAGTAGGAAGGACTTGGACCCAGGTCTTCCTAACTCCAAGACTGGCCCTCTATTGTCTGTCCCAGGTTCCATCACATGCTTCTGGAATCACCATAACTAAAGTGGCTACATGGCTAGGAATAGAGCATTGGACAGACAGCAAGTACACACATGCACATGCACACACACACACACACACACACACACACACACACACACAAACACACACCCTTCTCCAGATGGATAGGCAAGAGTCAGAGCTCCAAACTTCCCACAGGGTTAGAGACCTTTCCTTCTGCTGTCCCTTTGTGAAGCCCTCAAAGCTGAGTAGCACTGACCCTCCTTCCTGCTGCTCCCCACTAGGGATGCTGCCTCTCTAACAGAAGGGGGAAAGTGCCCCAGGGCAGTTCCTACCCTCTTCCCTAGGTCATTCACTCACTGGTAATGGCCTAGAAGGAAGATGAGACACATGGCAGAAGTCAGTGCCTAGGCCCTCCACCAGAATCACAGGGAGTATTTTAAGGTTCTGAGGTAGAAGAATCAAAGTGTGGTAGGAGGACAGACAAAGGAAAGGAGGGAACTGTCTCTGCAGGACTGGACTCTGCCACATCTCTCCTGCTTTCTCTCTGCACAAAGCCACCCATTCTCACACACCTTCACATACAGTCAAACACACACACACACACACACACACACACACACACTCACAATGGAAGACCTATACATATTGCTCAGTGCCTCACAAGCCTGTACTCGATAGGAGACCTCACTCTCTTGATCTGCCGTGTAACTGAGTACTATCCCTGTGTCCTCTGGAAACTTGAGTCTTCAATGGGTTAAGCCTGTCACCAAAGGAGGGCATAAAAATGATCCTGTGGTCAATAACTCACTCAGATACCTTCAAAGACCTTTCATAGTAGACTACAGAGAGTTAAGATGAAAGTGGAAAGCAAATAGAGGTGACTAATGGCCTTTTCAAGGATTTTAGCCTAGCCACAAAAGGGAAATCATATATAGAATGATAATTAGAGGGGATGCGTGGATACAGGTAGAGATATTTTAAAATATAAGAAACATCGATATGTCTGTAAGTAGCTGGGAAAGCAGCCAATACATAGTGAGATATTGAAGTGGGAGAATGGGGATAATAGGGGGAGCAGACTGCTGGAGGAAATGGACTGAAGAAGAAGACTTCTTCAGGTAGAGAAGGCTTTGGCTCAATAAGGAGTAAGTGCATCTCTATGTAAGAGACAGGGATGGAGGAGGAGACAGTGACAGAAGCTATATGAGTGATGTGAGAGGAAGAGGAGAGGAGAAGAAGGAGCTCTTGGGTGGGATGGCCTCAGCATTTTCAGGAAAATATTAACCAAGTTTCTCAACTGAGAGTGTAAGTGATAAGAGCTCTGGGAGGTTTGAGGAGGGATGAAAATTTTCTGAAGAGCCATCGTGGTGACAGGGATAGTGAGTTAATTAGAAAAGTATAAAAATATTGCTTTGTGGCTCCAGGAGCAGCTTTATCATCTTTTGGGGAAAACTTATCAATCTTTTAGTATACAAGGAAGAGGCATGGGTCAAACTCATGTTGTGGAGAAATACTGGCAGCCATTAGTACTATCACACAGGACTTGGAATTGATGTTTAAAAATACTGTGGTGAATTAGACACCAACCTTTGAGCAATTCACTGTCAGTGTTTTTCAGACTTGGAAAAAGTAATGAAATGGCCTCCAACGAGGCCATGTCTTTCATTATTCAGACAACACAGCAAAACAAATGTAGAAAGAATGAGGCTTTTGGGGATCTCTCTGGACCCAGGTATTGGAAAGCACCTGTCTTTTTTCCTTCGATGATGATACAGGATTCCTTGTTGTCTGTGGTTATGACAGATGACCAGTGTGGATCTGGGAACCTCTGATCATGGTACACATAATGTTATTGTTGTTGTTGTTGCTTTTACATATAATGTTTTATAGAACAATGGTAAGGTTGTGCTTGTTTGGGCCATTTTTCAGTTGTGTCTGATTCTTTCTGACCAGATTTGGTTTTCTTGGCAAAGATCCTGCAACGTTTCACCATGTCCTTCTCTACCTCATTCGACTCATTGATCTTCAGATGAGGATCTGAGGCAAAGAGGGCTAAGTGACTTGCCCAAGGTCACACAGCTAAAAGCTGTCTGAGGCCAGATTAGAGCTCAGGAAGACTCATCTTCCTGACTTCAGACACAGGGTGCTGTTCATTGTGCCACCTTGCTGCCCATGGTTGTGCTCCCATATCCTCATGGACTCCCTCTGACGTATTTGTGAGTATTGCTAGAATAGGTGTTTTACTGAGCGGATATCTGGCAGAGTTTATCACTGTCTGGTGCTGAAGTGATTTTTTTTTTTTGTATCTGTTGATATCTCACGTTACCTAAGCTGTTGTGTAAATCCTTGATGAGTCATTTCTGCAGATGGCAAAACTGGGATAAACACTTTGCACATTAGAGAGACAGCAGGATTTAGAGAGGAATTCTGCCAAAGAATTCAGTTCAGGCCAATAAGTTAGGTAAAATGTTCATGATGTGAAACTAGATTGTTTTTGGAAATGACTTTTTGTTTGACATTAAAAAAGGGAACTTAACTTTCATACTTCTTGTCTTAGGACATCTAGAGGGATGAGGGTACACAAGTGAGATGAGAATATGAGAAGCAGCAGAATCTAATGAATACACTACTCAAGTCTGAGTCAGGAAAATCTGGGTTCACATCCTACCTGAGTAACTGTGGACACTTACAAGCCTGTGATCTCAGACAACTCCTATCACCACTCTGGGGGTCAGTTTTTTTCTCTGTAAACAGAGAAGGTTGGATTAATTGACCTTTGAAGTCCCTTCCAACTTTATATCTCTGAGCCTTAGTGTGATTTGGGGCAAGTCGCTTGACTTCCCTGGGCTTCATTTTCCTCTGTAGCAAAAGCAGATTGGATTAGGTCAACTCTGTGGCTCCTTTGGTTCGAAGATTTAAGTCCATGATCCCATGGACCAATTTTGTGACTTGAGGTAAGGACTGAGTGAAGAGGGAATTGAAACAGTAGATAGAGAACACACATAGAGACTTGACGAAGAGACTTTGTTCAGTATGGAGACTAAAGGATAATGGCAAGAATAATGGGATATGGAAGTAGAGGAGCCAGATTGCAGTCCGAACTATTGCTACAAAGACTACATCTAGAGTTCCCCTCAGTGTCTGATTTTGTACATTCCTGGGTTAATTTTTATTTTGCAAAACTATGTTTGGGCTTCCCTGATTTGACACAAGTAAAGTCTTGGCCAAAACTGGCTCATTATTTCACAAATATTCATAGTTAAGACTAGCCTACATATTTCTTCTACATATTTCCTCCAAGTTTTGTCCTCATCAGTGGGCTACACTAACACTCTGCCTGGTGCATGCCCTTTGGCTTTGGTTGCTGGCTTATTTCCTTGGACTCACCTGCTTGGTGAGCCTCTGGCATGGCTGCCTCTCTCTCATCTAAGTAGAAGAGTATGGTCATTGGTCTCTCCAGCCTTTTGCGTCATGGGTAACCTGGGAGACAGTGTTTAGGCTGACTCTCAATACTCGACCACCTACTTTCTGTATTTAGGGAGCTGAATCACCTGAGTTCTCCATGCTCTAGGCAAGTTTTTGAGAGTAGAATTTGAAGGCAGAGAAGGTGCCAATGGAGATATTTTCCTTCTCTGGGAGGCCCCCACAGCCCTCAGGTGTCCAGTCCCTATCCCTCCATCTGTCTGATCAAGATGACTTCTTCTCAGCCTACTCCTCCAGGGAAGGGCAGGATCCTGGAGCCTGGAAGAATCCCTGACCTTCAGTCTCAACACTCCTTCTTCTTTGGAGGGGGAAGTTACCCAGCAACAATTTCCTCAAGTTCCTTCTAGCCTAGGCATGGTCAGAGGCAGATCCATGGCTAGGTGCCCTCTTGTCTCTCGCTGCCCCAGACTGATTTTGTCTGCTCCTGCCTGAAGAAAAGAGGCTGAAACCCACCTCTGCCCCAGACCACTGCTTTCTTTTTCTGCTCTGGAGGTTCAGGAATCCAAGTCTCATTCAGGGTCTACTGCCGCTACAGCTACTGTACTCTTCCCTTATGTGGATTCCAGGACCCCTTGCCCCCCCGCCATCCTTGCTCTCCCTCTCTTGGTTTTCCAGAAAGCGGCTGATCCCTGACAACCCCAAGCTAAGCTCAGCAGCTACATCTCCTTGCCCTAACCCCAGCAGCCTGCCCTCATGAACCTGAGTCACTGTCAGCCTTTGACCCTCCTCCGAGTGGAAAATACACAGCAGACCCCTTCCCTCTCCAGACTGGATGATGCGAGTTGAGAGAGAAGACTGGGAGGGGGTTCCCCCATGTTCTTTGCTTAACGACAGAGAGCTCCTTTCCCTCTCTTCCTCCCCTTCCCTCTGCTCTGGGTGGAGACCAGCCCTGCCCCTACCGTGACATCACTGTACACACCCCTCCCACCCTTGACCTCAGTCAGTCCTCTTCATCTGTGGAGGAGGAGAAAGAGGCAGAGGAGGAAGAGGGGGAGGAGGGTGTTATTTCCCTTTTCCCCTGAGTCTGGAGGGGGCCCATGAGCAGCTGGAGATTTACCTACCCTAACCTGCTACTCCTCCCCTCCCCTACCACACCTCCTTCCCACACCTCCCTACCCCATGTTTTTCTCGATTTCATCATGTGATTTTTATGCACTGATATATGTTCATTTTTTTCCCCAAAGTGTCATACATCCCCGAGTAAAAGGTATATTCCCTCTTCACCCTCCAGAGCCAACATGGGCCATATTTGTTCCAACACTGTGAAGAAAGCAGTGTGAGTCATCATGGAAATTATTACACTTCCCTGGGCAATGACTTCCACACCAATAAGCCATGTGACAGGAGATCACCATCATCCCCTGCAAGAAGCTCTATGACAAGATCATGGGATATCTTACTAATCTAATTAAACACATCCAAAGAGACTGTGAGAAGTATCTCCATCAAACTAAAGGAAGAAAAAAGAGAAAAAAGGGATAACTATGTCCCTGAGGTCTCTGCTTTGAATCAGGAAGTCACTGAAGTGCACCCTAATACTCAAGAAATATTGAAACTCCTGGACTGTGGCAGTTTGTTCAACCAGGAAGCTACCCAGCCCATGCTTGGGATGAAATTCAAAACACTTAGAGGAGCTGTTTAATACTTGCTTTTGCATTCTTAACAATAAAATTGGGAGCTCCTTCCTCCCACAAAAAGGAAAAAAGAGAAAGAGTTGTGTTTTCTATTTCCACTCATTTTTCCTAGAGTTCTGTCATATCTAAAGTTTCTAATATTCTTTTCTTCTCTTTAACTTCTTTTTATTTATTGCATGCATAGATTTGCCTAATTCTGACATGGGGAAATTGGGGTCACCCCTTAGCTTAGTTTTACTGTCTATTTCCTGTGCCAAGTCATTTAACTTTCCTTGAAGAATTTGGATGGGGGCAGAGTCAAGATCGTGGAGTAGAAACAGCACTTCTGAGGAGCTCTTGCCCACAACACTTCAAAATTATGTAAAAGGGGGACTCTGAACGACCTCTGGAGCTCCAGAACCCACAAAATGACACAGAGAAGCTAACCTCCTGCTGAGGACAGCTGGTAGCCCTCTGGGAGCCTAGCCCGGGCCCATGTGAGTCTAAGGTTTTAGCCCCAGGGTGGCTGGACCAGCAGCCGGGTGGAGAGACTCTAGAACATCAGGAGTTGCGGCTTTTCCAGGATTGCCAACACAGAGGTGTCAACTACAAAGTGAGAGGTAAGTGCTCTATGGACTTTGGGACTGGTTGGGAGAATGCATCATCTTCTTCCCCTGGGGGCGAGAAGCCACTGAGGAGCCAGCACAGCTTGCGACACATTGCCACATTGCAGCTTCAGCTCCTGGCCTGCAAACTGTAGGGGGATCTGGTGATCAGTCTGGGGGGTAATCGCTATTATTTTACCCTTCTTGGATCTGGATTGTAGTTTGGGGTGGAGGTCTTGGGGTGTGTAACCAGCTTGCCAGACCATGTGGAGGCTTCACAGAGGTCACCCAACTAATAACTCTAGCAATTGGGAAAACCCAGCATTTGGGATGGAAGCTCCACTGGCTGGTGGCAGAGTCCTACTGTGGCAACAAGACCAAAAGTCAAGTAATTGAGTGGCAACATGCCTAGGCAAAGGAAACAAAATAAACAGAAAAATTCAATGTTAGACTCCTATTTGGGGGGCAAAGAGGATCAAATCATGGAACAGGAGGAGGACTGTAAGTTCAGAAATTCTGCACCAAAATCCCCAAGTGAAAATACAAGCTGGTTACTAGTCATAGAGGACCTTAAGAAGCAGATAAGAAAAGTGGGTGAAAAACTGGGTAGAGAAATGAGAAAGATGCAAGAAAAGTATGAAATTACAGTCAACAGCCTGACTGAGGAAAATAACACCTTGAAAATAAACCAACTGAAAGGTCAAAAGAGGCTCAAAAATGCAATGAGGAGAACACCTTAAAAAGCCAAATTTCCCAGTTGAAAAAAGAATTGCAAAAGCTCACTGAGGAGAATCATTCCTTCAGAATTAGACTGGAGCAAATGTAAGCTAGTGACTTTATGAGAAATCAAGATGCTATTAAGCAGATCCAAATAAATGAAAGAATAGAAGGCAATGTGAAATATCTCTTGGGAAAAACCACTGACCTGGAAAATAGATCCAGGAGAGACAAAATTATTTGAATACCTGAAAAACATGATCAAAGAATGAATCTAGAAACCATCGTTCAAGAAATTCTCAAGGAAAATTGCCCCTATGTTTTAGAACCAGAGGGCAAAATAGAGGTTGAAAGAATCCACACATCACCTCCTGAAAAATATCCCAAAAAGAAAACTCCTAGGAATATTGTAGCCAGGTTCCAGAATTCCCAGATAAAGGAGATAATATTACAAGCAGTCAGGAAGAAACAATTTCAATATTGTGGAAACACAATCAGGATAGCACAGAATCTGGCAGCTTCAACACTGAGGGACTGAAGGGCATGGAATATGATATTCCTGGAAGGGCAATGGAGATGGGATTAAAACCAAAAATCACCTACCCAGCAAAACTGAGTATCATGTTTCAGGGGAAAATATGGTCATTCAGTGGAATAGAGGACTATCAAGCATTCTTGAGGAAAAAACCAGAGTTGAATAGAAAATTTGACATTTAGATGCAAGAAGGAATAGATGCTTGAGAAGGTAAACTGGGAAAATAAATCATTGTGAACTTATCACAGTTGAACTATTTACATTCCTACAGGGTAAAACGATAACTGTAACTGATGTAACTTTTCTCAGTATGAAAATAGTTGAATATGGGTATATGGGCATATGAATACATATTTGAATGTGTGTATATATGTTTTCAGGTATTCATAAATAGGGGGCACAAGTTGAGTTTAGTAGGAAGGGATGATACTTAAAAGGTGAAATTAAGAGGTGAGAGAGGAATATATTGAGAGGAGATGAAAGAGACAGAATGGGTTAAACTATCTCATATAGAAGAAACAATGGAAAATGTTTACAAGGAAGGGGAAGAACAGGAAGGCAAAAAGGCAAAACCTATTCCTCACTGAATTTGGCTCTAGGAGAGAATGACATACATACAAATGGGGTTTTTCACCCTACAGGAGAGTAGGGGAGAAGGGGATGGGAAGGAGGTCAATGGAAGGGAGGGAAGGCTGGGTGGGGAAGTTGGAAGCACCCAGGATCAAAGTAGGGAATAGACCAAGTGGGAGGTGGGATAGGAGGGAGGGAAATATAGTCAGTCTTTTACAATATATCTACTATGGTAATGTTTTGCAAAGCTACACATGTACAGTATGTACTGAGTTACTTATCTCACTTTTAAAACCAAAATTTAAAATACATATATATATATATATATATATAAATACTATGATAAATACTATTGTGCATATAATTGAGAGATAAGATGTGCAGTCATTGAGGCATAAGGCTTCACCTTGCCCTACTGGAAAAGTTGAGGGGGTTATGGGAGAAGAGATGGGAGAGAGCAGATTGGATGAGGGGATATCCTGTGGGACTGCTATTCTTGGGTGGTGGGTAGGGGAGAAATGGGGAAAAACTGTAACTCAAAATCTGGTGGACATGAATGATGTAAACCAGAAGTTAATAAAGCATTTGGAAAAAAAAACAAAAAAAAGAATTTGGATGTTTGCCATTTGGTGCATCTTTGGTTGGTATTAATATTAAATTTTTGTCCCTGGTACCTTTTAGCACAATACAGTTTTTGTGTTATATTCTTTGAATTAGGCATGTTTCAGCTTTTAGTTTGTCTGAGATCATTATTTCTGCCCTTGCCTTTTGTACTTCAGGTAAAGCCTAAGTATGTGTGATGCGGGATGGGGGGCAGGGGATTGTCTGAAATTTCAGGCATTTCTGTACTGCTTTTTGATTTCCAATTCATGTTTATTTTTCTTTCCATTGCCCTTTCTTAGATGCAAATTTTATTTCCTCATGCTCCAGACATGAAAGCATTTAACATTTCTGCTTTTCTGTATTAGATTGTGAGGATTTTATGCCTTAATACATGATGTATTTCTGTGAAGCTGCCATGTACCACTAAGCAAAAGATAAATTCCTTTGTATCTCTATTCAGTTTTCTCCAAAGGTCTATCATATCTAACTTTTCTAAAATTCTAATTGCCTCCTTAATGCCTTTCTTCTTTATTTTTAGTTAGATTTATCTAGTTCTGAGAGGAGAAAGTTGAGGTCACCCACTAAACTAATATCATTTTATTGTCAGTTTTCTCCTGTAAAGCATTTAACTTCTCCTTTTGAAATATGGATGCTATATCATTTGATACATATGTTTAGTATTGACATTGCTTTGTTATCTCTTATTTTTATTTTCAATAAGTGATTGGGGTTTAGTAACTTGCTCCAGGTTACACAGCTAGTTGTTTATGTGTGGGTGCTAAGTATTTAGGCCGGAACTGATCCTGGGAATTGATTCCAGGTCATCCATGCTCTTATCACTGCACCACCTAGTCAACCCTTGCTTTGTTATCTCTTCTGCCTGTTAGCAAGATGTACTTTCTTTTGTCTCTTTTGTCTCTTTTAATGGGAACTATTCATAATTTTTCTTTGTCTGAGATCATGATTGCTACTTCAGCTTTTATTTTTTCTTTTTTGCTTCACCTGAAGCATAATATATTCTTCTCCATTCTTTTAACTTTCATTTTGTCTATTTCTCTTCTTCAAATACATTTCTTGTAAACAACACATTGTAGGATTCTAGGTTTTAATCTACTCTGCTGTCTGTTTCCGTTTTGGGGGGTGAGTTCATCCCCTTCACATTTGCAGTCATGATTCCTAACTGTATTTCCCTCCATCCCGTTTTCCCCTTTTTATAATGTTCTCTCCTTTCCCTCTATCCTTCCCCATTAGTGTTTTGCTTCTGACTACCCCTTCCTCATTGTGCCCTCCCTTCTATCAATTTGTTCTATGTTGATTTATTAGGGTTACTGAGGTTAAACATGTTGTAAAAGTTTGGGTAAATGCTAGAAGCCTCTTTGCATCACTAATTTGTGGCTTTTTAATTCGACTTACAACCTGGAAGGACCAGTGATGGCTTTAGGATAAAGTATGGGTTGAGTTCACTCTGAGATAAGGGCACCATCTAGTGAGCTTCACGGGGACTGAAAGGAAATATTTCTTCTATAATTAGTGGGATCTGTTGACAAAATACTGAAAGAAGGAGATGTTTCCTCTATAATTGTTGGGGTCTTCTGACTGGTGGTGGGGGAGCAGCAATGGTCCCCAGGCAGGATAGTAGGAGGTATAGACACCTGGCCATAGGCCTGAGGCAGGAATCAGAGTCAGGCTTGCAGTGCAGGCAGAAGGCAAGAGGAAGGAGGCCGGGCTCAGCTAGGCTGTGAAACTGAGGGTGGCCTAGGAGTGGTTTAGAAGGTGGTCCGCCCTGCTGGGCTACAGCCGAGTAGTTTGGGTAGAGCTGATGAGGGGCCCACCAGAAGAAGAACTCCCTGGTCTGGGAGGCATAATAATTAGTAGAATATAGGTTCAGGAAGTGCTGAGGGGAAGGGGTGAATCTTTTTGCCCTCTGAAAGGGAATGGTGGGGGGGATAGGACTTAATTGTCTTGGCTGGATTAAGCACCCCTATACATACACCCCTCCTGAGGGAATTAAGGCAATTGAAAATTTTTTTCTCTGCCTGTGGCTGCCCCCCTTTCAGGGAAGTTCTGCTGACTGGAGAAATTAAGGAACGCTGGAAATAGAATGAGAGAAAAGGGGAGAGATAAAGGAAGGCAGACCCTTTAGCTAACCTGGTTAGGTGAGGTGGAGCAAACCATGTGTTTTTAGCCACTCCTTTCCCTCCCCCCTCACTTTCTACAGGCAGGTTTTGCTGGGTAGGTTATTCTTGGTTTTAATCCTAGTTCCTTTGCCCTCCAGAATACCATATTCCAAGCCCTTCAATCCCTCAGTGTAGAAGCTCCCAGATCCTGTGTTGTCCTGATTGTGTTTCCACAATATTCAAATTGTTTCTTCCTGGCTGCTTGTAATATTTTCTCTTTGATCTGGGAACTCTAGAACCTGGCTATAATATTCCTAGGACTTTACTTTTTGGGATCTTTTTCAGGAGGTGATCAGTGGACTCTTTCAATCTCTATTTTGCCCTCTGATTTTAAACATCAGGGATACTTTCCTTCAGAATTTCTTAGAGGATGATTTCTAGGGTTTCTTTTGTTTGTTTGTTTGTTTGTTTTTTATCATGGCTTTCAGGTAGTCCAATAATTTTTTAATTATCTTTCCTGGATCTATTTTCCAGGTCAGTGGTTTTTCCAATGACATATTTCACATTACCTTCTATTTTTTTCATTTGTTTGGATCTGTTTAATAATATCTTGATTTCTCATAAAGTCACTAGCTTCCCTTTGCTCCGATCTAATTCTGAAGGAATGATTCTCTTCAGTGAGTTTTTGAGATTCTTTTTTTCCACCTGGCAAATTCAGCTTTTTAAGGCATTATTCTCCTCATTGGCTTTTTGAGCCTCTTTTGCCATTTGAGTTAGTCTATTTTTTAATGTGTTATTTTCTTCTGTCAGGTTGTTGACTCTCATTTTATAATTTTATTGTATCATTCTCACTTATCTTCCCAATTTTCCCTCCACTTCTTTTATTTGGTTTGCAAAATCCTTTTTAAACTCCTCTATGGCCTGTAACTAGCTCATATTTTTCTTAGAAGCTTTTGGTGCAGGAGTTCTGAGTTCATTGACTTCCTTCAGTTCCATGCCTTGATCCTTTTTGTCCCCCCCCCAAAAGTTATCCAGAGTGGGATCTCTGTGCTTGCTTTGCTTCCCTTGTTTGCTTATGTTGCCACTCAATTACTTGACTTTTGAGCTTTTTGCCACCATAAAACTCTGCTCCCAGAGGGGCGAGCTTTTTCCCAAATTGCTGGGGTTTCCTCAGCTTCTGGAGCTATTAGTTGAGTGCCCTCTCTGAAGTCTCTGAACATTCTCTGGGAAACTGGTCATGCACCTCAAGACCTCCACCCTAGATAGAAATCCAGATCCAAGCAGTTTAAAGAAAGAGCAATTTCCCCTCAGAATGTTTGCTTGGTCCCCCTGCAATCTGCAGATCAGGAGCTCTGAAGGTACCACATGGTGGCTGCATGGCTGTAGAGCCTCAGCTGCTTCTCACTCTGGGTGGAAAGGGTGCACTGCACTCCTGAACTCCCGGTTCACAAAGTCCACACTGCACTGACCTCTCACTTTGTCTTTAGCATCTATGTGATGATAATTCTGGAAACTGCCACAGCTGCTGGTGTTCTGAAGTCCCTCCAGCCAGGGGCTCTTTGTGGCCTCCCTGAGGCCAAAACCTTGGGCTTGAGCATGGCTGTGCTGGGCTCCCAACACACTGTGCTGGCTGCTTCCTGCCTACCTGTTTGTCTGTTCCCTGTGGGAGGTTAGCTTCTCTGTGTCATTTTCTCGTTACTGTAGCTCCAAAGTTTGTTCAGATTCATCTTTTTTTTTTTTTAAGCAATTGGGGTTAAGTAACTTGCTCAAGGTTACACGGCTAGTCATCATTTATGTTTGGGTGCTCATTTTCTGAGGCCGGATCCGATCTCGGGTCATCCCAACTCTGAGGCCGGCGCTCTTACTCACTGCACCACCTAGCCGTCCCTTTAGGGCAATTGGGGTTAAGTAACTTGCCCAAGGTTACAGGGCTAGGTTTTTGTTTGTGTGGATTAAGTGTCGGAGGCCGGCTCCCAACTCAAGTCCTTCTGACTCCAGGGCCGGCGCTCTATTCACTGCGCCACCTAGCCGCCCCTCAGATTCATCTTTTACATGAAATGGAGGAGGTGGAAGTGGGAGCCCCGAGGAATTCTGTTAGGTAGTGATTAGTAAATGCTTTATGTAACTAAGGCATGTACCCTGAAAATGGTGTGATGGAGTGTAAAAGTCGTAAAGGCCTGAGATACTCGGAGGTGCTTTCTGCAAACTTGCAATTAAATTTGCTGAGTTGGCATTGAGAGTGTCTCAACCAACGAGCGTTGTCTCCTCCCCCGACAGCCAGAGGCAGATATAGAGCAGACTCCCAGAAGTGAAGGAGGAGTCATGTAGCAGCCATTGAATAAAACTGTTGAGCTTGATCCTGAGTCCTGATGTTCTGTTGTGCATTCTCCCCGCAGCAAGGGCCACAGGGCGGGAGATGTCTGAAGACCGGGTTAAGGTAAGGTCGGCCAGTCGGCATTGCAGCCCAAGAGAACCACAGCAGAATTCCTGTTTCTACTCCTCCATCCTGGCTCTGCACCCCAGGATGAGTTATTGTTAAACTAATGCAATAAGTTGTAAAGCAGAAATGATCTCGCTCTTTTAATCTGAATTTGTGGTTATTGAACGGCATAAGCAAAAACTTAAACTGAACATAGGAGTGAAGATTTAAATTCCTGAAGTATCTCACTCTTCCAGACTGGGTATAATTAGGGAAGAATAAACAAACTTACATGGAAACTAGGATTCCAGTGCAGAACAGTTATGTTTGTAAAAGAATAACTTATGAACTACCTTGTTTTATGGTTAAAAATGTAAAGAAAAGCAGAAAAATCTGGATAATGGATTTGAGAAATTTGGGAAGATAATAAAAATTTGATTAGAAATATGGCAGGCAGAAAGATTTGTAACTTTATTTTCATAATTAGTAGTTCAATCAAATTTTAGACAGCCCTATCTGAAAGATACTAGTCTATATTTATTTGCCATTTAAGACTTTTGGGGACTGCAAATTTACTACTCTTTTGAGCCTTGATCACAGGAATAGTTGTCATAAAAGCCTAATGGAATGGCTGGGGTTGTAGGCTGAGAACTGATAAAAGTGGATGTCTGCCTGAGAAAGGATTTGAAAATAACATTGGACACTACCAGGTGAGATCTTCAACTCTATTCCTGACTGTTCCTTTTCCTTTTTGGAAACAAAAATCACCACGCAAGTACCCTAAGCCTTGCTTTCAGTACCAAGTGACTACCTGAATGCCTACCAGAGATGACTCATCCCTGGAATCAACCAGAGCTAAGGAAGTTTTCCTTCTGGTAATGTTTGACATTGTCTCTCTTTTTATTTTATGGAAAATTCATCAAAAAGTCATATCTGGGGCCAAATAAATGAAGAAATAAATACAGAGATAACATCCTTCAAAGGAGGAAATGATTAGACCAAGTAATAAGGCAAGGATGTAATGTGATAGATGTCTAGTTGAATAGGATAGTAAAGTTTGAGGAGAGCAGCAGGACCAGACTTAGATGATGCTACTAAGAACTATATGCAGATGTATAATATTGGCTTCCAAAAGCTGTCTATTATGAAAATTTAAGCTTTCAGCATGTTTGGGAATAAGATTAAAGGTTTGGGTTTTTGCACAAGGACTGTATAAGATAATGGTAAGAGTGAAATTAATGTTTTTTGTTAAAGCATCTGTCTGATTATTTTAAATGGGCAGATGAAATGATTTTTCATAGATAGATAAGATAGATATATATCTTTACATTTTATAAGATATACATAAGATAGATCCTTACATTTTAAAAGATTCCTATACCAGGTACAGGACTTAGGTAAAGATTGAAATTTTAAAAATAAATAAATAAAGTGAAAATTCTCTGATGTTTAAAAATGTGGAACCAATTTTAAGTGATTGTAATAATTTATATTAAGTCAGAATTATCTGGTAACGTCTAGATCTGAACCAGGGAAACATAACTCTTTTTGAATTTTATAATTACATGAGGTGTTGTACCCCAATAAAAGCGAGACAGAAGATCCCCAAGATTAAGTTTAAAAAGTGGATTTTATTACCACGGGACACCGCAGGACTGTCGGGGTACATGGTCACCCAAATCAGACAGTGCTTTGGCACAGACAGTGTGCCAGTTTTATAGAGGTTCCATAGCCAGGTTACAGTGATGTAAGCTGAAACTCCAATGATTGGTCAGTGTACACTTGAAACTACAATTAGTGATTGGTCAGTATACATTTGAATTTCCAGCCTGCGAGAAACCCTAGGCTTGGACTCCCACCAACAGATTAATCAAGGGAAAGCAAGGTGTGGTGGTTCTGTCTGTTTACAGATTAAGCAAGGTGGATTTCTCTGTTTTACAAATCAGTGAAGGAAAGGTTGGGTTGCCTCTTTTACAAATCAAGGAAAGGGAAGGTTGTGCTACCTGTTTTACAACTCAAGGAAAGGGAAGGTTGGGCTGCCTATTTTACAACTCAAGGAAAGGGTGAGTGGATTTGTGTCCTACATTCGGGAAGGGCAAAGTGACAATCAGTGGGGGAAGGGCAGAGTGGAGTTGGGTCCAACATTGGTATCTGGGATTCAAAGTGTTGTTTAAAGGAATATTGGGAATAGGTCACAGGGATACAAGGAATTGGATGTTAATTGACATTGGTAATGATTCTGTTAATTGGTATGGTTTGTGTGTGAGTTTTCTTGGTTATCTTAGTGACATAATCTCCGTTCTCAAGGCTACCTAAGAAGTTTAATCTGTGCCTAACTTAATGTAATTATAAAGTTTTGTAAAAATGTGAGAGAACTTTGTTGTATAGCTTGAGCCTAATCCTGTGTGGCTAAGAAAACTGAACTATTTATTATACTATTTGGACCCATCCTTGCATGGTTGGAAAACTAAACCTATCTTTGACTTTGGCATCAAATCCTATATTTCTGGGAATCCCTGACAGGTCTGTCTGGCTGTGCCAGCTTGTGTATATGAACTCTAGCCATCTGAAGATTACCCCTCCTCTGAGCCAAGGCATCTGAAAAAAGAGAACATCAGATGAAGACAGGTTTCCCAAGAGTCTGGACCTGGCCTTTACTGGAACTGCTTCCTTCCTGGAGACCCTGTATTGGGGAGATAAGATTGCAGAGAAAGATTTATCAGCAGTGATTTGAGAAGTTTTCAGAGTGAAAAGAAGAGGGAGGATTGTCTGGGGAGTGAAAACTTCTCAGAATGTGTCCTAGAATTTGGTGTCAGTTTTGACTGTCTACTTCCCCCTTTGTTGCTGCTGTTAATCAGCAACAAGCCCTTTTAGGAGTCTTGGGACCCCCACTAGCTTCAGTTCTTTGTCTTCTTTCCTGCCTCTGTGGGCCCCTCCTCCGGGCCAATGGGAGTCAGGGACAACCCGAGTTCGCCCCGCCCCCAAGCAATGGAAGTGAGGGACAACAGGGGAAATATGCCCCTGCTGTGTTAGGGCTTAAAAACTCTGTTTGCCCCATACTGTGCACCTCCTCTCCCTGATCCATCATGAAGAGGACCACCCTTTTCTCCCAGGGGAAGATAATAAAATTTCCTGCTTTTATCCTGAGCAATCTCCATGTTCTTGATTAAAGTATGAATGGGG
This sequence comes from Gymnobelideus leadbeateri, assembly GCA_011680675.1. Taxonomy (NCBI): domain Eukaryota; kingdom Metazoa; phylum Chordata; class Mammalia; order Diprotodontia; family Petauridae; genus Gymnobelideus; species Gymnobelideus leadbeateri. The sequence goes on along the minus strand of WOXC01000934.1, from coordinate 265,256 downwards.
TTTTTCAACCACACACTGCTATAGGAGTCTCTAGCTTCTCGTTTTCTAAAACGTTTATCTTACTCCCAAACCCTTCACTCTGGTCAGCAGGTTCATATCACACACACACACACACACACACACACACACACACACACACACACACACACACACACATATCTGAACCACTGACTTAGAAGCCCAATACAGTGCTTCTCTAAAACACTCAAATTATTTGACTGTTGGGTGTGTTGTTCAAGGTCCCAACCACTTGAAGCTTTAGCCTTAGCCACCCATTACAAGCCTGGATCATGACCCCAATGGGAGGGTTCTGTTTTGCTGTCCCTCCAAGACACCATGCTCCAAAAAACTCTGCTCCTCCCTGGACTGAAAAGCCACCCAGGCCTGGTTTGCTTTACAGAGGAGCAGCACTACCACAATCCCCCCTAGAAATAAATATGCCCGAAGGAAAAAGGAGCACATTAACTGAGAATTAATGGACTTAACAACAGGCTTTAGGGCCTCTAGTGTATCAGACCCTTAACTACAGGGTCCATTACACTCAGGGGTCTCTCTAGACACTGAGGTTCCACCTGGATCCAGGGTATAAATGGCAATATGGGCCTTCACTTTGTATCACTCAATCCCATACAATGTAATTTTACCTTAATTCTGAACTCCACATGGACTGCTTTCCTAACTGTCTCACTTGTTTCACCTATCCAGCTCCTCTGGAGGAGGCAAAGACCTCTGACCTTTGCCAGTAAGTGAGGCAACTATCTATTCAGATTCTGGGTTGGTATGAGAATCCCAGAAAGGCCTCTTGTTCCATAACAATGCTAGAGGAAAGCATCCATGCCTGGAGGCCCTGTAATACCATGAATTTCACTTACTTTACTGGGAATTCACCCTCTAATACCCCTACATTTACCATTGATTGCTTCCTTCCACAGGAATGTTCTTATGCACATCCACATTATATTACAGCCTTCCTTCTGGATAGGCCTCTGTGTTTTTATCTACACCAAATTCTCCCTGTTTTCAGGGTACCACTCTGATGAAGTGTTTTTCAGTTAAAATGTCCCTCCATGGGCAACAGAAGCTATTTTCCCTGTCCATTGCAGCCTTGTTGATATCCACTGGATCACTATTCTACAGACACCCTGTACCCATCTTTCAGGAACCTCTCAGCAGACCTAGCCATGGGCCTGGAACATACAGGGAAGCTTGTCAGCAGCCTCCAAATGCAGGTTGATTCACTTGCCCCCATCGTATTAGAAAATCACTGGGTGCTGGATGCTCTAATGGTTGGGGGAGGTGGGGTGTGCTGGCCATCACTGGGGAACAATGTTGTTGCTATGTCAACCAATCCTCTCAAAGAGAGGAAGATCTTAGTGCTCTAAATAAGCCAGTGCCAGATTTATGGAATAGGGGCCCAAAGATGCTGAGGCATGTCTCCCTCTCTCCTTTTTTTGATCTACTCTCCTGGTTGCCTCGTAATCTTGACAGCACCCTCTATTCTGTCCTTCCTGATCTGATGTTTTTCTTCTTTATTTCCCTTATGGTCTACCTGGGCATGCAATTTGTAAGTTATTTATTCTCACTTAAAATCAAAATCATATTTCAGATGAATGTTCATCATCAGTCTTCAGAGTCACTCCAACCTTTGTCTGAAAGGAGGGAATGTAAAGGGAAATGTGATTTTCACATCAATCAATCAGATATGTGTAATGAATATTCTAATAATTTAGATTTTTCAGACCTACCATTTCGTTAACAGATTCTGGCCTGGGAGTTAGAGACTCACAATGCAGCTGAGAGTTATCCATCACTCCAGCATTCTTGTGCTTCTATTGTGACTATGACTAATTGTTTCCATATTGTTATGATGAATATAGAAATATGTACCAGAAAGAGAAGTCAAGGATAAATAGTTGTTGTTTGGGCTACAATTCTATGCCAAATAATTCAATTTTATTCTTACATCTCAAATTACAATAATCAAAGTCTTCCATTCATGGGGCAACTAAGTCAACTCAATCCGTCACTTATCAATCAATTACTAAGTATCATTTATACACAAACCCTCCACCCCTAGGTGACTAGTAAACTACAATTTCATCATTACTCAGTACCCATGGATTCAAACTACATTACCATTACACATTCAAAATTATTTTAACCCTTTCCAGTAACTAGAAAGGTTATTGTTTGAATTTCTCCTGTAACCTTCTAAAGTCCTTCTTCAGTCAGTCAGTCAGTGGGCATTTATTAAATGGCTACTTCGAGAAATGGCTCAATCTAGAAAGAACAATGCCCATTGTGAAGCCAGGAAAGTTCTCATTACATTAATTTTTACATTCATTGAAATGAAAAGGTAACTAACAAGTGGAGTATGCTCACTCAGGCAAATGCAAGGATTTTTTATGCTGTTCCCAATTCAAATTTACCCTATTGGCTAGATGCAACTTCCTGAACCTTCCACTTCATATTCTCTTACTTGATATGTTCCTCTTCAACCATCTAGATAAGCATGCCTATAAGCTTCTGACCTTTTACCTGACCAGAAGCCTGGTTTTTTTAAGTCATAGCTCTGATTAGAACCAGTCACCTCTGATGTACATACTGTTATTACTCAAAGCTGGGAGTAGTTTTAATCCTATGGAAACAGAATTCCTTCTTTTGTATCCCACAGTTCCTCCTCCTTTCTTTCATCCAAATTCAGTCTCCACATCTTTCTTACCTCTAGTCAATACTTCCTCACACTCTTTCTCATGTGAATTCTTCCCTTTATCTATCTCCCCTTTAAGTGGGAATAATAGATATGGGAAGGGAAGGAGGAGAGGTTGATCAACACATTGACAAATCAAAGGGGGCAGTCCCTTTAATAAACAGACCCAATAGAAAAAGAATAATGAACAATCAGTTCTCCCTTTAAGATTCAGACATCTCATCTCCCTCAGCTGTCTGATGGGGAACATCATCTGATGAAGTTTTCTGGTCTGGTACTTGTTCCACCATCTCCAGCACAGCATCTCATCATCTTCTTGTCATCTTCTTGCAGAAATCCACTTTTTATGTCCATTCTCCTATAAAACAGATCTTGAGACAATTTTAAATTACTATATAACCCTTACACCTTTATCATTCTTATAAAATCAAAATCAGAAACTTGGTTGATAGTCATGTTTAAGAAATTCACATTAGATCCCAGTTGCTTTATAGTTTACTAAGAAATTAATACAGGCTCCAATTCATAACTACTTTGAATAATCAATTTTAACACAGTACACGTCGTCATAAAACAATTCCAACTTCTGGTCGCGTTATGTTTGTTTTAAAGCAAACATTTCTTCTTTTAACATTATTTAATTGTACAAGAATATTAACGAAGTAACAGGATAATATTCTGATTTCAGAAGCCCTTGAACTAATTGTTTCCATATCATTATGATGAATACAGGAATATGAACCAGAAAGAGAAGTCAAGGATAAATCGTTGTTGTTTGGGCTACAATTCTATGCCAAATAATTCGATCTTATTCTTACATCCTAGTATAATAACTTCAGATTCTCCAGTACCAATATTATTATGAAATAGATTTGGTATTAGACTTATAGAAGTTGTTATTACAGAAATTTGCCATAAAACAGTAAGGACATAACTAAAGCAAGGATACAACATTTCCCTAACTTCATGTCAATTCCAGGCAGGAGATGTGTAGACTACCAACTGCACTGGGCCAGGTTTAATGTCTGACAGGTGTCATAGTGGGAAAATTGAGTCAGTGAATCCTACCCTCAGCTCATGCTGAATAGTCATTCTCCATGCCTTCCCAGGAGATCACCCTCTGCAGTTCATTGATGCATGTCACAGGGTTGCTGACATCATGGATCAGTGGCTCAACAGCATTTCTTGACAGTTAAACCTGGAGACAAATTCAGAATAGAGGTTAACAGTCCTTTATTCAAGACATCTTGAATAACAAGTTCTGAAAATCAGTTTCAGATATGACTATAATTTCACATTGGTTAAGGAACATCTTTAAATGCACCTTATGTAGCTTGCATGCATTTGTACACTTGTTCTGGTTCCTAATTAAATAACAACATAAAATTAAATTTACCATTTCTCTGCATAAAACCTTCTAGGTCTTCAGGCACCACAGAACATGGTATACACATTAAACTTTTCCATGAATGCAAAGTATTCCACAAGGTACCTCCCTCAGCCAATTGTATCAGTACCCAATTACTCCTACATCATTTTTAAACATCCAAGGACCTTTTCCATACAGATAACAACTTTATTATAATAACTTTAGATGTATCCCAGCCTTCGTCTATGGGGTAATGATTCAACAGCCTAGGATAAAGCTTCGAAGAACGCCTCCTCTCCTCCTGGCCTAGGGATCATAAAGGAGGCTTGATAAAGAGGCAGATTATATGCTAGCCGCTCAGGATTTCAGACATCCTTAGCAACGACCAGTTATCATGGCAACCAGTGATTGGAACTAGCTCTGGCTGCCTTGCTGGACAGTAAACTTTTCCTCTACACAGATTATATTTGTTGGAAATACCAACTTGGAAAAGCAAAATACACAACTGATACCAAAAATTTGTTATCAAAAGAAATGTATTAAGGAGCAATCCAGAGTAATTGATCATCTTCCAGGCAGATGTGGACCCTGTCCTTCTTGTGGAAAGAGGAGTCTCGGGCACAAAAGCCAAGAAAGTTTTATACAGTAGTATGGTACAGATGCTCCCTTCAGAGTATTGATTCGTTAATATTCTTCTGGGTACACCTGCCTATTATGAGCCATTATTACTAATGAGGCCTTATTTGTTAGATAATATACATAATACACGACATTCATTAAGCAAGTGCAGTAATCACCCTGGAACACTGACTCCTCATTGGCTTAACCTAGATGTGTCCTTATCTGGGCCTGAGTATCCCAAGGTCGTTGTCTGCTTTCTAATTGGTCGAACCCACCTGCAGTAAACAGTTTCTTTTTATTTTAGTTATTTCTTGTCTAGGAGCTCTACCGGAACTGGGAGCTTGGCTTCTTCCAAGGCTACTGAGTCCCAATCCCCTTCCAAGGCTGTCTGTCTGGTCTGCTAACTTTCTTCTCATCATTAGCCTCCTTACTGCAGTTTTTGCAATTCTGTGGAAACTTAACCCTTTGCCACCTCTCCCATATTCCACCAAAACTGTGGTGGCTAATGGATTTGGATTTTGACTGGAAAATGTGTGAGATCCCTGTCTAACCCGGGGACTGCCAGGGGTCATATACCCAAATCAAACAGCCCCGAGCATATACATCTTAGGGTTTATATAGACAAAATCCACAATATAAATGTCACCAAGGGGAGCAAGGAGCCAAAGGATAGCATTGCTTGAGTATTGTTGTCTAGGGATGAGATTGTTACACAACTGGAAAGTTCCCAAATCTATTTCTAGAACTGGACAGAAGGGGGTCCTTCTGGACTATGGTCTTCAGGTAGCAGGCTTGGGCAGGTATACTTGGCATATTTGCTGCCTGGCCAGGCTTTCTTGGGTTTTGGGCAGGTTTCCTAGGCAGCTCTCCTATTATGGGGAGAGATGGGGGATGTTCATGTGTGGGATGACTTGCAGTGAAGTTCCCCATTTCGAATATCATATATATATATATATATATATGATATATATATATTCTTATTACTTCCTTGTATTTTGTAATGAAGTTCAGTATTGTTTCCCCATATATATGTGTAAGTCACTGTGTAATTCAAGGTAATGTAAAAGCTGTTGAGTATTAATACAATTGATTGGATTAACTATTGAGGCCAATTAAAGGTGTTTTTTAGTTTGGGGAAAGGAATGGTAGTTGAGAGGTAGCAAAGGGTTAAGTTTCTATAGAACTGCAAGAACTGCTGAAACCAGGCTACTGATAAAAAGTACCAGACAGTAGCCTTGGGAGGAAGTTTGAGTTCCCAGTTCCCAGAGAACTCCTAGATAATACTAAACTAAAATAATGTAGATAAAAAGAGTTGGCAGCAGCAGGTGGATTTGACCAATCAGAAAGCAGACAGTGGCCTTGGGACACTAAGGCCCAGATAAGGACACATCTAGGTTGGACTGAAGGGGGTTCAGTATTCTGAGGTTGTTACTGTGCTTGTGTAGTGGACCTCACGTATTATGTATATTATCTAACAGAATTAGAGCCTCCTTAGTAATAATTAGGTTAATGTTTGGGAGGGTCGAGTAACCCTTGCTTATTTAAACCAGCTTTAGCTTCTGTACCTCGGCCTCCTCTCTCTGGGCACTATGCCAGTGAGTGGACTGCCCGTTCTCTCGAGATCCTAATCCTTTCTACCTTCAGGTTAGGGTCTCTGTACCCCACACATTCACAAAATGAGGGCTTACTTCAAGAGCAGCCTGTCCACAGGGCCTGGTCCTGAATGGGATGTCAGAGGTGGGTCTGAAATCCCAGAGAGGCTCAGTGATTTGGCATGGTCACCCAGGTAACTACAACCTTAAAAAGTCAGAGCCAGGATTCCAAACTAGGCCCTTTGACTCCAACCCCACTGTTCTGTCCATTACATGGCAGCTGTCTGTCACTTAAGAAAGTGGAGGAAGAGGTGAATATGTTTAAATAATGAACAGACATAGGGGATCTATCTACATGGCAAACTTTGTCCAGGAACTGCACTGGAGAGGAGAAAGTAGGGGTGCTGAAAAGAAGGTTCTCCTCTCCATGATATCTGACCTAACTATGGTTCCCTCCAGGACCAAGCCTCAGAGATCCATCAGGACAGGAAGAGAGGCTGCAGGCAGAATGGTTCAGGTGTGTGTGTGAGGCAGGGGGGTAGCAGGGCTGGTCCCAGGAAGGCTCAAATCTCAAGCCTGCTTTAATGAGTGAAGCAGTGACTTCCAGAGAGCCATTAGGGGAGAGTAGGTAAGGAGAATTGGAAGTTCATAAATTTAAAGTGTAGGAGGCCGTTTGGAGATCATCTCACGCTCAGAGAGAAGGAGGAGTTTGTCAAGGGGACTCACAGAATATTTAGGAAATAATATCATCCCATCAGTGAAGTGACAAAAAGTGCTGTTGTAGCCTTGGAGAATAATCTCTTTATTTTTGTTATGAGAATATGCATTAGAATTTTACACATTTCATATTGAATAAGAGCTGTTTTCAATTTGTGTTTTTCTAGAAATTTGCTATTTAAAACATTCTTGCATATCATCATACCTAGCTTTAAAACAAGTTCCCCATTCATATTCCTTGACTACTGATGAATTGGGGAATGGCTCTTATTTTTATAAATTTGACTTTGACTCAGTCCCAGCATATTTGTTACAGGAGGTATTTATCAGAGAAACTTACTGTAAAACTTTTGGTATTACTTCATTATCTATGGTACCTTTTAGTATAATTATTGTTTCCCTGATTGTCTCTTTTAATTAGGTCTACTTTTGTTTTGTCCAAGATCCCAATTTGTACTTCTGCCTTTTTTACTTCAACTGAAACGTAAAAGATGTTTCAGTCTCTGTCTGTCACTGTCTCTGTCTGTCTCTGTCTCTGTCTTTCTGTCTCTCTCTGTCTCTGTGTGTGTCTCTCTGTCTCTCTCTCTGTGTCTCTCTCTGTCTCTCTGTCGCTCTCTCTGTCTCTCTCTCTCTCTGTCTCTGTCTCTCTGTCTCTGTCTCTGTCTCTCTCTCTGTCTCTCTGTCTCTCTGTCTCTCTCTCTGTCTCTCTGTCTCTCTGTCTCTCTCAACTGTGTTTCTTCAAAACAGCAAGTTATTCAATTCTGGCTTCTAATCCCTCTTGCTATCTCCTTATTCTTTATGGGTGAGCTCATTCCTTTGAATTTTAGAGTTATGATTACCGTGTATTTCCTCCTCCTCCTCCTCCTCCTCCTCCTCCTCCTCCTCCTCCTCCTCCTCCTCCTCCTCCTCCTCCTTCTTCTTCTTTCCTCAAAGGTCTATTTTGCTTCTGATCATTGCCTCCCTTAATCTCCCTTTCCTCTTGTCATCCTCCACCCACTAACTCTTATCCCTTTCTCTTATTTCCCTATTGAAGAAGATAGATTTCTATACAGAACTATATGTGTGCATATATTCTTCCCTCTTTGAATCAATTCTGATGAAAGTTAAGTTCAAGCATTGCCCAGTAACCCCTGCCATTTCCCAGTTCACTGTAGAAGATCTTTGCACATCTCTTTAATGTTGGAAAACTTTCTCCATTCCATCTCTCCCTTCCCCTTCTCCCAGTACCCCCCTCTTTCATTTTTTAAAAATTTCAACTCCCCAGAAAGTAAACTCAGTGGAGGAAGTCTCTGTGCATCCACAAGCAGTATCTTTAGACAACTCCTTTTCCTCCTTATCAGAATTGTTTCTTTTTGTTCCTCTTTGAGCTTCCCATCTTTCCCAGGCTGAAGTCTCCCAAACAAATTTAGTCTATAGGATGAAGCATGGCAATTGTCCCTCTCAACCTTTTGATGCCTGCCTAAGTAGCTCCAGATGAGCTTATAGTTTTCTAACTTCAAGTACAGTGACAGCAGAGTCTGGGAGGAAAAATGAATGAGAACAATGGTTGTGTTTTTCATTTGCTGGAGTGCTTTTGGGCAATCCTGTGGCACTTTTAGTGATGTCATCTTCAGTTTCTGACACTCTGATTAGAGATCAAACAAGCACCAAATATCATTAAACGTGGATGATGCCAAAGAAGAACCTTGGCATACTTCCCAGGAAACTGAAGGACTACATAGGGCTCTTGATCTCCTATACTCATTGTTGAGTTTCTAAGAACAAAGAAAAGAAACCTGCCTGGTAGAAGGCTCTAGACCCAAGCACACAACATTCTGCTTTGCAGAATCTCTTTGCTTTGGAGGGGACACAGTCAGGGTTAAGGCCCAGGTTTCCAGTGACTTAGAATCTGCATTAATGATAAATTCAGTAAATCAACACATTCAGCATTGTTCATCTAGCCTGAATTTAGGCAAAGCAGTAATCTGGATGCTGCAGTTAAATGAGCTCATAAAACCACAAACCCATTAGAACTGATGGGAGGGCATGCAATGAAGACACATAGGAATCAGGGCTTTACTACTTCCTGAAAGCTGATATGTTAAATTTCATTAATAAACATTTCCTCACCCTAGTGCTTTGCACATAGTAGGCAATTTATAAACATTTGTGCAACTGATTTCCTAAAATCAATATCTATATAGGTAAGCAATATCTTCATGGCCAGAGGAAATGATCACAGTAGCTGCTTTATAAATGCTTGTTAATAATTTGATAAGTATCATATCATATCCATCTATCTACCTACCTATCTGTCTGTCTATGTTTTTCTATGTGTCTGTTTGTATGTCTGCCTCTCTGTGTTGGCCTGTCTGTTTGTCTATCCATCCATCTATCTATCTGTCTCTGTCTGTCTGTGTCTATGTATATGTGTCTGTCTATATGTCTGCCTCTCTGTCTATGTGTTGGCCTGTCTATATGTCTGTCTATGTTTCTGTCTCTCTATCTGTCTGTGTTGGCCTATCTGTTTGTCTCTCTGTCTATGTCTCCCTATGTGTCTGCCTCTCCTTCTTCCCTCTCCTTTACTTAACCCTGATGCCAAGCCTCACTCTTTCTTGCAATGCCATCAGATGCCTGGTGAAAGGGTGGTCTCATTTGGGAAACGAGGGGCTTGTAACTGCTGGGGAATGTGGCTTGGGGGCCAGGTTTGTGCGGAGTGTGCTGTGAGGAGAGAGTGGAAACCTTGACCTGAAGGAGGAAGTCCTTCCTTTCTCACATACTGCATCCCATCCCTTCTAGCAAGGGGGGGTGGGGCTCTCCATATGGAAGGTGGCAAGTTTAGGGTGTGGGGGAGAGTTAAAATATTTGTCAGCTGCCCTTGTACATGAATGGATGGTTCCAAACAAGGCTCCCTACTGGTAGACCAGTGGCTCGGGACCAGGCATCACCTCTATCCTGAGGTGTGTGCTGGCTGGCTCACAGTGGTTCAGAAGCAAGGACACAAGTTGTTGGATCATCTTAGGACAAGGTTTGACTGCTGTGGGGTTGTTTTAATTTTGAGAGGAGTGAGAAAGAAGCCTCTGAGTGCGGATGAAACTTCTTAAGTCAAGCCAAGTGAAGGTCTTTCTTTGTAGAAAAGGCATCTTCTTGTAACCACTATTTTTTTTCTCAACACTAATTTAAAAAAAATAAATATTTGCTTTATTTTTTGCACCAGTTACTTCTTAATACCATTCACAATACAGCCCCAGGGGCGGCTAGGTGGCGCAGTGAGTAGAGCGTCGGCCCTGGAGTCAGAAGGACCTGAGTTCAGATCCGACCTCAGACACTTAACACACACACAAACAAAAAACCTAGCTGTGTGACCTTGGGCAAGTTACTTAACCCCAATAGCCCTCCAAAAACAAACAACAACAACAACAACAACAAAAACACAATACAGCCCCACCCAAAAGCCCCACCAGTGAACTCTGTTTTGTTTTTTAAAAAATGAAGCAAAGCAGACCAACACATTGGCAGGGACTGCAAGCTGCTACAGTCCATGCTGACCAAGCATCATCTCTTTCTATCAGAAATTTGAATAGTATATTGAAATTGTTTGTTCCTTACTGCTTGTAATATTTTCTCCTTGATCTGGGAATTCCTGAACCTGGCTATAATATTCCTAGGAGTTTTCTTTTGGGGATCTTTGTAAGGAGATGATTGGTGGATTCTTCCAACCTCTATTTTGCCCTCTGGTCCTAAAATATCAGGGTAATTTTCCTTGGGAGTTTCTTGAAGGATGATTTCTAGGTTCTTTTTTTTTATTATGGCTTTCAGGAAGTCCAATAATTTTTAAATTATCTCTTCTGGATCTATTTTTCAGCTCAGTGATTTTTCTAATGAGGTATTTCACATTCCCTTCTATTTTTCATTTGTTTGTATCTAAGAGTATCTTGATTTTTTATAACGTGGCTAGCTTCCATTTTCTTCAATCTAATTCTGAAGGAATTATTCTCTTCGGTGAGCTTTTGGGATAATTTTTCCATCAGGCAAATTCAGCTTTTTAAGGCATTCTTCTCCTCTTTCTCTTTTTGAGCCTCTTTTGCCATTTGAGTTAGTCTATTTTTAAGGTGTTATTTTCTTCAGTCAGGTTGTTGACTCTCTTTTCATGATTTTCTTGCATCATTCTCATTTCTCTTCCCAATTTCTCCTCCACTTCTCTTATTTGGTTTTCAAAATCCTTTGTAAGCTCCTCTATGGCCTGTAACCAGCTCATATTTTTCTTGGTGTAAGAGTTCTGACTGTGCTGTCTTCCTCCTCTTTCATGCTTTGATCCTTTTTGTCCCCCCCCAAAAAAAACAAATCCAAAGTTGGATTGTTGTGCTTTCTTTTTTTTTTTTTGCTCATGTTGCCACTCAATTATTTGAGTTTTGAGTTTTTTGCCACAGTAGAACTCTGCTACCAGAGAGGGGAGCTTTGTCTCAGATTCCTGTGGTTTTCTCACCGGCTGGAGCTATTAGTTGGTTGCCCTCTCTGAAGCCTTCACTGTCTCTGGCACCTGGTCACACACCCCAGGACCTCCACCCTAGACAGGAATCCAGATAAAAGCAGGTTTAACCATGGGATATTACCCCTCAGAATGGTTGCTTGGTGCCCCTACAATCTGCAGGCTAGGAGTTCTTAAGCAGCCTCACAGTGGTGGCTGCACAGCTGCCACATCTCTGTCCCTTCTCCCTCCAGGAGTTAAAGGCCAGACTGCACTCCCAAACTCCCAGTTTCCTAAGTCCGCACTGCATTGAACTCTCACTTTATCCTTACATCTATGGGTTTATAATTCTGGAAACCGGCATTTGCTGGTGATCTGAAGTTCCTCCAGCTGGAGGCTAGTTATGACCACCCTGAGACTAAAATCTTGGGCTCACATGGGGCTATGGTTGTCTCCCAGAGCACTGTGCTGGCCCCTTCCTGATGGCTTGCTTGGCTGTATTCAGCAGGAAGTTAGCTTTTTTGTGTGATTTTGTGGGTTCTGTATCTCCAAAGTTTGTTCAGAGTCACCTTTTAATTAATTGGAGGAGGTGGGAGCAGGAGCCCTGCAGAAGTCCTGTTTCTACTCAGCCATCTTGACCCCACCCAGTTTGTTTCTTTGGATCTTCTATCAAGTATATTAAGAAACAGAAAGTGTGCTGAGCAAGCTCATGGTTTCCGACGGAACGCTATTTGCGGACTTTCGACTGCTCCGCAGTCCCAGCCTTCAGTGGATTTAGTGCTTTACCTCCTGCCCATTTAGATTGGAATTAAAAGTGGGACACCATGAGTGACTGTGGAGTATTCATTGGGAGGCTGAATCCAGCAGCTCAAGAAAAAGATGTAGAAAGATTATTTAAAGGATATGGACGAACAAGAGACATTGATCTGAAGAGAATCTTTGGGTTTGTGGAATTTGAGGATCCAAGAGATGCTGATGATGCTGTTTATGAACTTGATGGAAAGGAACTCTGCAGTGATCGGGTTACTATTGAACATGCCAGGGCTTGTTCTGGAGGTGGACGAGGAAGAGGGTAATACTCTGATCAATTTAGTAGCTGTCCTCCCCGAAATGATAGGAGAAATGCCCCACCTGTACGAACAGAAAATCATCTTATAGTTGAGAACTTATCTTCAGGAGTCAGCTGGCAGGATCTCAAAGATTTCATGAGACAAGCTGGGGAAGTAACCTTTGCAGATGCTCATAGACCTAAACTAAATGAAGGGGTGGTTGAGTTTGCCTCTTACAGAGACTTAAGGAATGCTATTGAGGAACTTTCTGGAAAAGAAATAAATGGAAGGAAAATTAAACTGATTGAAGGCAGCAAAAAGCACAGTGGGTCAAGAAGTCGATCACATTCCCGCACTAGGAGCTCCTCTAGGTCTCGAAGCCAATCTCGGTCTTGGAGCCGAAAGCCTTACAGCAGGTCCAGAAGCCAGAGCCATAGCAAATCCCGGTCTGTTAGTAGGTCACCTATGCCTGAGAAGAGCCAGAAACGGGGCTCTTCAAGTAGATCTAAATCTCCAGCATCTGTGCATCATCAGAGATCCAGATCTAGGCCTAGATCTGTTGACAGTGGCAATTGAACTGTATATTATTTGCCCTGGGGACCTTTAAAAAAAAGACAAAAATGAAACCATACTTGCTAAAAATCCTGGTATGTGCTTTTCTGGGACAGGGGGTGGGGGGTGGGCTGGAAATCTTTGTAAATGTGGACCACCAAGGGTTGTTGAAAACTAATTGTATTAAATGTCTTTTGATAAGCCTTCTCCTGATCACATTTTTTGTGAATGTCTGATGTGTATTGTTATGTATATTGATTGCTCTTTTATAACTAGAGCAACTTTAATTTTTTTGTACTAAAGAAATAATTTGAACATTTTAGTTCCTAGTTTATTGGAATATGTGAGTGGCCATTCAGAAATTAGTTTAATGTCTTATTGCTTTAGACACTTAAGAACTCTACATCTGCTGTATATAAAGCTTAGGTTGGGGTGATGGGGGGTTTTTGTTGTTGGGTTTTGGGTTTTTTTTTTGGTGTTTGAAGGAGTTTTTTTGGTGGGGAACAAGGGTATGTTCCCACCTACCCTTCACAAACAACTATGAAAGACAGCGCATTAAAGTTGCTGTTATTATTGGTAATAAAATATGTAAAAAACAAAAAAAAGAAACAGAACGTGTGAACCCCACAACTTGTGAACCCTAGAACTCTTGCAACAGGAAGGGGAGGAGCTAAGCACCATATATGAGAGGCCTAGGATGGAGACAGCAGAACTGAGAAGTGGACTTTTGTGGTGGCAGAGTCAAGGAAGAGAAAAGTTGTGGTATCCCGGAACTCTATTTGTCTGCTCTGTCTGTGTTGATGTTCATTTGTGATACTTTGTACAGAAGCCCTGGGACCTTACTGGAAGCCCTGAAAGAGGATTTTCTGGTTGTATGTTTATAGAAGTCCTGGAGGAGGGTTTTGTAGGTCCTGGGATTTGTGCTGACCTTTTGGACCTTGTTTGTGGTTATGTGTTCATTTCTATGTTGATGATTTGCGTTGAGTTTTCAGACCTTGTTGGTGGGTCTGAGTTGATATCACAGGCAGATAGTAATGTGATGATGCTGCTAGAAATGTGCATGAATATTATTATGGCTCTGTCAAGCTTTCTATTCCCAGAAAGAGGAGCTGTGAAGGACTTGAGGTGGATTGCACTCTGTGAGCTTCAATATGGAACAGGAACTGGACAAATAACTTGACAAGGAGTTTGACGAGGAACGGGGAGCTGCCTGCCTTGGAACCCAGGTGACAGAGCTGGGACCATAGAAGATGAACCACAGAAGCTGAGATCCAGCCTTGAGTTAAGCTGAAAGAAGACTTTACTTGGATACTGTGTACTCTTTGAGAAGATTATGATTTACTGTGACCTAGGGGTGGAGAACTTTGACTTTTGTACTTTGTGATTGAATTAAGGATTTTGTGATTGACTAAATGAATGCACATTGTTTAAAACCGTGTGACCACTGTGGTGAAAACTGTGTGGCCATTTTAGTGATAAGCTGTTGAGTTGTGACATGGTGAATGCTGTATTTTGATTTTCTGTGGTAAATTGTGATGTGGTGAATGCTGTATTTTGATTTTCTATAAATGTTTTGATCAGATTTTTTATTGAATAAATAGAGAGTTTACTATACTGTGTAATCAGAACCTTGAAAACTGTTCAAAGAAGCCATCCTCTGGAAAGCTGCTCATTCGTGGCTTTACACCTGGCCACTTAGTAGCTGAGCCAGTCCTGGGAGGCCAAGCTGGCACCAGACAGGAACATGTTGTTCCTGCAGCACTGGCCATGGGCAGTAACCTCCTCCTTTCCTTTGGCCCTGTCCATGGCAATAACATTCGTTACAGCACTTGGAGAGATGACTGAACTCAGACTTGTGTTCAAGTCCTGCCTAAGACATAGCCCTTCTCGCCCTCCAGGCAGCTGGGGCGGGGGAATGTTGGCCTCCCAACGGGAAGAAGGGGAGAAGGGAGGCCGGGGGACCCTGGCCTCTGCTGGTCTCTGCCTGTCCACTGCCCCCTATGGGCTGGCCCTTCTGTCCACAGGACACAGAGTCACAGCATCTGGAGAACCTGAAAAAAGAGGAGCCCCTACTGAGAAAGCAGACGATGGAGGAGGACAAGTGCCCACACTTGTATAGGGACAAGCTCCCACGCTTGGAGGAGGTGAAGAGGTGAGTGTCTTCTCCCTGGCCTGGCTCCCCACTTCCCCTTGGCCCCTGTGCAGGCCTTGGGGGGTGCAGGGGGGGATGGAGTGGGGTCTCCAAGCCTGACATCCTGCTCTTTCTTCCTTGTGTCCCCAGGAAACTGGAGGAGAGGCTTCGGAAGGTCCTGCAGGCATGTGAGCAGATGGAGCAGCTGGGGTTGGAGAAGTGCAGGGAGCAGAATCCACTGGAGAAGACCGAGGTTAAAGGTGGCCATGAGGCCTGGGATGGGGGAGGCGTCACTGACTGGGCCAGGGAGGCACTGACTGGGCTGCTCTGCTCTGGCTTGGGGGGCATCCAACAGGACAGGCCATGACCTGACCAGCTGACTCGGTGGGTCTGGCCAGCAAAGGAGCAGCCACTGGATGAGGGGAAGGCCAGGAAGAAAGGAGTCAAGAAGCTGGAGGTGGCCGAGGGGGGGAAGAAGCAGGAGGCAGAGGCCAAGAGGCAGAGGCAGAAGAGCCTCCAGCAGGTGAGGGGGCATGGGCAGCACTGGACTGGGCTGTCCCAGGAGGCCCCAGCGGGTGGGGAAGGAGGCCCAGGGAGTCAGGAGCAGAGCTGTCCACCTTCTGTTCTTTAGTCTCCATAGGACAAGGGATAAATGGGCCCCTTCCTTGTGGGGCAGCTTGCTATAGGGCCCAGTGTGCTGGGCCTTGAGTCAGGAAGACCTGAATTCAGATAGACCTTGACACTTAGTAGCTGTGCAACCCTGAGCAAGTCCCTTAAATGCCGCCAAGCCAAGCACCATAGAAATGCCATTGTCCTCATCATTCTTCCTTGGAACTGCACCCAGCCCCACAAAGAAGGAGGGGACTGAGAAAGCCTCCTGACAGTTCTCAGCCCTTCACCCCTTCCTTCAGGAGGAGGAAGTGGAGCTTCTGCAGCAGAGGTCTGAGACCCTGGGGATCAAGAAACAGCAGCCAATCATTGAGAAAGAGAGAGAGAGAGAGAGAGAGAGAGAGAGAGAGAGAGAGAGAGAGAGAGAATGAGACTGTGTGACTGAGATTGTGAGTCTGTGTGTGTGTAGGAGAAAAATTGAATGTGTGTGAGAGAGAATGAGAGAGACTGTATATGAGTGACATTGTGAATGTGTGTGTTTAAGAGAAAAATGTGTGTGTGTATGTGGCTATGTGAGAGTGTGTGTGAGAGACTGTGTGAGAAAGACTGTGTGTATGTGTGCATGTGGGTGTGTGCAAGGAAGAGAGAGAGACTGTATGTGAGTGAAATTATGTGTGAGTGTAAGAGAAAAACTATGTGTGTGTGTGTGCATGTGAAAGAGGCTGTGAGTGTGAGATTGTGAGTGTGTGTGTGTGTAAGAGAGAAACTGTGTGTCTGTGTGTGTGTGTGTGTGAGAGAGAGAGAGAGAGAGAGAGAGAGAGAGAGAGAGAGAGAGAGAGGCTGTGAGATTATGAATGTGTGTGAAAGGCATTGGATGTATGTGTGACTGAGAGCTACTGAGTGTGAATGAGATTCCACCAGACCCGAGCGGGCTTTGCCAAACTCTGCTTGCACTGGGGTGATATTCCAGATATCAGAATATCATGATATTCCAGACTGCAGGGAAATCTAGGTGTGTGTCTTGATTTACTCTCAGTACAGCATTCACCCCACCCCTTCTCTCCTCCAAGACCCAGTTTCTTTTCCTGAAAAGTGGGGGTGATAATTGGGCTCTCTTATGAGGCTCACACGGTCATGCTGGGCCCAGTTCCATAGATGCCCACCACTTTAGGCAGAGCCCAAGTTGTTGGGAGCATCGTTGGCAGAGGGGGGCCATGGAGACAATGGATTTTCAGGTTAGGGAGCAGTTGGTATCATGGAGAATCTTCACAGTTCCCCCAGAAGGACCATGTTCTCCTTCATTCTTCCTTCACCTTCCTTCTATTCTTCCTTCAATATGAATTGGTAGCAGGCCTTGGAGGAGCTCAAGAATGATGTGGAAAATTAAGTAACAGAAGTGAGGGAAAATGGGGAAGAGAAATGAGAATGATGCGATTAAATCATGAAAAGAGACTTAAAAGCCTGCTAAAGGAGACCCCCCAAAATACTGAAGAAAATAGCACTTAAAAAGTAGACTAACTCAAATGGCAAAAGAGACACAAAAAGCCAATGAGAAGAAGAATGCCTTAAAAAGCTGAATTTGCCAGATGGAAAAGGAATTACAAAACTCTCAAAAGCTCATTGAAGAGAATAATTCCTTCAGAATTAGACTGGAGCAACTGGAAGCTAATGACTATGAGAAATCAACATAGTATAAAACAAATTAGAGCAAATGAAAAAAATAGAGGAAAAAAAAGAGCCTAGAAATCATCCTTTAAGAAATTCTCAAGGAAAATAGCCCTGATATTCTAGAAGCAGAGGGCAAAAGAGAAATTGAAAGAATTAACTGATTGCCTCTTGAAAAAGACCCCAAAAAGAAAATTCCTAGGAATATTATAGCCAAATTCCAGAGTTCCTAGGTCAAGGAGAAAATATTACAATGAGTCAGGAAGAAACAATTTGAGTATGACACAAGATCTAGCAGCTTCTACATTAAGGGATGGAAGGTCTTGGACCATGATATTTTGGAGTTCAAAGGAGCTAGGATTAAAACCAAGAATCACCTACCCAGAAAAGATGAGTATCATGTTTCAGGGGAAAATATGGTCAGTCAATGAAATAGAGAACTTTCAAGGATTCTTGATGGAAAAAAAAAAAACAGAGCTAAACAGATAATTGGAGTTCAAACATAAGAAGCAATAGAAGTATGAGAAGGTAAACAGGAAAAAGAAATCATAAGGAACTTACTAAAGTTGAACTATTTATATTCCTACGTGGAGAAACGATAATTGTAACTCATGAGACTCTTTTCCATATGAGGGTAGTTGAAGGGAATATACATATACATATATATATATATATAGACACATATATGTATATAATTATATATACATATATGTATGTATAAGAGGGTGTATGTGTGTATCAATATATATGTGAGCATGTGCATATATGTATACATGTACATAGACAGGGCACAGGATGAGTTGAATAGGAAGGGATGATATCTAAAAAATAAAATTAAGAGGTGAGAGAGGAATATATTGGGGAAAGGGAAAAAGGAGAGATAGAATAGGGTAAATTATGTAAAAGAGGCAAGAGAAAACTGTTACAATGGAGGGTAAGAGCAGGAAGGTGAAAGGTCAACTTACTCTCATTGAATTTCGCATAATGAGGAAACAACATGCACACTCAGTTGGGTATCTTACCCTACAGGGAAGTAGATAGGAAGGGGATAAGAGGGGCGATGATAGAAGGGAGGGCAGATTGGTGGAGAGGGTAGTTAGAAACAAGCACTTTTGAAAAGCAACAGGGTCAAAGCTGACAATAGTATAAATGCGGGGCAAGATACAATGGAGAGAAATATAATTAGTTTTCTCACAATATAACTAGTATGGAAATGTTTTGTGTAACTACACATGTACAATCTATATTGAAGTCCCTGTCTTCCCATTGGGGTGACGAGGGAAGAAAGGAAAGAATCTGGAAATCAAAGTTTAAAAAAACAAACAAACATTATTTTTAAAAATTTTTACATGCAACTGGGAAATAAGATATAAAGGCAGTGGGAGATAGAAATCCATCTTGCCCTACTAGAAAGCTGGAAGCGATGCTCGTAATTTTGTTTTCTTTTTTCTTTTTTAAAATCAAATTAACCAAAGGTTTATCAATTTTATTGTTTTATTTTTCATAAAACCAGCTCTTAGTTTCATTTATTAACTCAATAGTTTTATTAATTTAAGTTTTATTAATCTCTTTTTTGGTTTTCAGTATTTCTATTTTGGTACTATTTGGGAATTTTTTATTTGCTTTTTTTTTCCTTCCTAGCCTTTGCAGTTGCATATCCAATTTATTAATCTCCTCTTTCTCTATTTTATTCCTGTAAACATTTAGATACATAAAACTTCCCATAAAATCTACTTTCACTTCATCGCATAAGTATTGGTGTGCAAATAGTTTCATTAGTGTCACTCTTTGTATGAAGTTATTGATTGTTTCTATGATTTGTTGTTTGACCCATTCATCCTTTAGGATTAGATTATTTAGTTTCCGATTAATTTTTAGTCCCTCTTTCCATGGCCCTGTGTTACATGTAATTTTATTGCATCATTATCTGAAAAATATGCATTTAATATTTATGCCTTTCTGCATTGGATTGTGAGGTTTTTACACCCTAGTACATAGTCAATTTTTGTGTAGGTGACATGTACTGATGACAAAATAGTATGTTCCTTTCTACCCCCATTCAGTTTTCTCCAGAGGTCTACCATATCTAACTTTTTTTTTAAGTTGTATTCACCTCTTTAATATCTTTCTTGTTTATTTTAAATTTAAATTTATCTAGTTTAGAGAAAGGCGTTTGAGGCCAATCATTAATATAGTTTTGTTGTTTATTTCTTCCTGTATCTCCCTTAACTTCCCCTCTAAGAATCTTGGTGCTATATCACTTGGTGCATAAATGTTTAGTAATGATATTTTATTTATGGTGCCTTTTAGCAGGTTGTAGTTTACTTCCTTATTTCTTTTAATTAGATCTATTTTTGCTTTTGCTTTGAGATCAGGATTGTTATCCCTGCTTTTTTTTTTAAACTTTAGCTGAAGCATAATATATTCAACCCCAGACCTTTACTTTGTGGCTATCCCTTTGCTCCAAATACAAACAAATAAACAAAAAGCAAACAGAATTGTGTTTCTTGTAAAAAATGTATTTTAGGATTATGGTGTTTCATCCATTCTGCTATCCACTTCTGTTTTATGGGAGATTTCATCCTATTCACATTCACAGTTGTGATTACTGTCTGTATCTTTCTCTCCATCCTGTTTCCCCCATGTATGCTTTTCTTTCTCCTTTCTCCCTCTCCCTCCTCAGTAGAGTTAGTTTGTTTGTTTTTGCTTTTTGGAGGGGAAGGCAGGGCAACTGGGGTTTAGTGACTTGCCCAAGGTCACATGGCTAGTAAGTGTTAAGTGTTTCAGGATGGATTTAAACTGACTCCTGACTCCATGGACAGTGAGTGCTCTAATCACTGCACCACCTAGCCACCCCCTCAATAGAGATTTTGCTTTTGATCACTGCCTCCTTCAATCTGCCCCCCTTCTATTAACCCCTCCCTTTTCTTTCCCATTTTCCCTCCTACTGCCTATAGGGCAAGTTAGTTTTCTATACCGGAGTATGTTATTCAATTCTTGAGCCAATTCAAATAAGAGTAAGGTTCAAACAGTGCCCATCTCTCTCCTTTCTTTCCCTCTGCTGTAACAGTACTTTCTGTCTCTTCATTTGATGTGATTGACCATTTTTGCCTCCTCTTTTCCTCTTCTCTTATTATAATTCATTTTCACCCCTTAGTTGTTTTTTTTTTAATCATCACATCAAAGTCAACTTGAACCCATCCCTTCTGTCTATTTATTGCCCTTCTAAATGTTATAATAAAGATACAGTTGTCAAGAGTTATCGGTATCATCTTTCCATGTAGGGATGTAAACAGTCTGCCCTTATTGAATGTTTTTGTTTTCTTTCCTGTTTTCCTTGTTTTGCTTCTCAAGTCTTGTATTTGAAGGTCAAATTTTCGAATGAGCTCTGGTGTTTTCATCAGGAAGGTCTGGAAGTCCCCTATTCCACTGAATGTCTATCTCCTCCCCTGAAAGATTATGCAAAGTTTCACTGGGTCGTTGATCCTTTGTTGTAATCCAAGCTCCTTTGCCATACACAATATCATATTCTAAGCCCTCTAATTTTTTAATGTAGAAACTCTAAGGTCCTGTGTGATCCTGTCTGTGGTTGCATATTTGAATTTTTTTTCTTTTTGCCTGTTTGCAGTAATTTTTCTTTAAACTGATAATTCTGGAATTTGGCTATAATATTCTTCAGCAGTTTCAGTTTGGGACCTCATTCAAGATGTGATCAGTGGGTTCTTTCCATTTCTACTTTACCCTTTTTTTCTAGGACTTCAGGGCAGTTTTCCTTGATTATTTCTTGTGAGATGCTGTCTTGGCTCTTTTTTTTTTCTTTTTTGATGATGGCTTTCAGGTAGATTAGTCATTCTTAAATTTTCTCCCCTGGATCTATTTGCCTGTTCAGTTGTTTTTTCCAATGTGTTATTTTGCGTTTTCTTCTGTTATTTTTCATTCTTTTGATTTTGTTTGACTGATTGTTGATATCTCAGAGATTTACTAGCTTCCACTTTCCCAATTCTAATTGTTTTTTATTAAATTGATATGTTCAGCCCGCTTTTGTACCTTTTTTTCCATTTGACCAATTCTACTTTTTAAGGAGTTTTCTTTCATTGTACTATTTTCCCTTCTCTTTTTTTTTATTTGACTTGCTCTTCCAATAAGACTTTTTGGGCTTGAGAAAAATTCATATTCCCCTTTGAATTTTTGGATGTGGGTGTATTGACAATGTTGTCCTCTTCTGATTTGTTTTTGGTCTTCCCTGTCAACAGGACACTTCTCTATGGTCATTGTTTTTCTTTGTTGTTTTTTACTCATATTGTTTACCTTTTTTTCCTAGATTTTAAAGTTGATCTGGGGCTATAAAACTGTGAATACCCTTTGATCAGACGCTAGAAACACCAGAGTAGTCCTCAAGAGACTGAATCACTGGCAGCTGTAGAGGTTTCTGGACTTCTCAACCCACAGTCACCAAAGTCAACTTAGAACGTCAGTAGGAAAAGTCTGTGGAAAGCTGGATGTGAAAGAAGTGTGGTCTGGCATCAGACCCAGACCCAGGGCAATGGTGGTTGCTAGAGTGTTAAAAAAAAACAACCCTCTGAAACTCTCAGCCCACAGATGGTTGGGGGATCAAGTGGATCACTGGGGGCGTGGATTGCAGGGATCTCTTTGCTGACTCTGAGGCAGGATTCTCTTGCTTTGCCCTTTCTTGGATCTGGGTCGAAGTTCTGGGTGGTGGTCCTGGAGCATGGAAGTGTGCTGGCGTGGCAGAGCTTGTGGTAATAGTGAAGAGGGGATCCTCACAGTTCCAAGGCATAAAGGAGTGCTTGTGTTCATTCAGACCAGAGCACAGGGCAGGAGAGGAGTAAAAACCCTTGATCATACCACCTTAGAAGAATTTAAAACTTGCAGGACCCTAGATATGTCTCTGAAAACAACTATTTAAAACCCCTGAAGCCTGGGACAGTGCATTCTCCACTATGAAAGCACAACCCTACCTTTACAAAGAGCTAAAATGTCAAGTAATTAGCTAGGAAGGTGAGCAAACAGAAAGAAAAAATAAGACTGCAGAGTCTTACTTTGGTGACAAGGAAGATCAAAACATACAGCCAGAAGAAGAGAACAAAGTCAAAGCTCCTACATCCAAAGCCTCCAACAAAAATATGAACTGGTGGCAGGTCATGAAAGAGATCAAAAAGGATTTTTGAAAATCATGTAAGAGAAGTGGAGCAAGAATTGGGAATAGAAATGAGAGTGATGCAAGAAAACCATGAAAAATGAGTCAACAGCTTGCTTAAAGGATACAAAAAATGCTTAAGAAAACAACACCTTAAAATAGACTAACCCAAGTGGCAAAACGGGTCCAAAAATCCACTGAGAAGAATAACTTAAAACGCAGAATTGGACAAATTGAAATGGATGTGCAGAAGCTCACTGAAGAATATAGTTCCTTAAAATTTAGAATGGCGAAAATGGAAGCTAATGGTTTTATGAGAAACCAAGAAATTATAAAAGAAAACCAAAAGAATGAAAAGATAGAAGACAGTGTGACATATCTCATTGGAAAAACAACTGACATGGAAAATAATTCCAGGAGAGAATTTAAAAATTATTGCACTATGTGAAAGTGGTCATCAAAAAGAGAGCTTAGACATCATCTTTCAAGACATTAGCAAGGAAAACTGCCCTGATATTTTAGATCCAGAAGGGAAAACAGAAATTTGAAAGAATCCAGTGATCACCTCCTTAAAGAGATCCCAAAAGGAAAACTCCTAGGAATAGCGTAGCCAAATTTTAGAGTTCCCCCATCAAGGAGAAAATATTTCAAGCAGACAGAAAGAAACAACTTTTAAAAATTAATTAACTTATTTATTTTTAGTATACAACATTCAGTTCCATAATCCCTTGAGTTTCAAATTTTCTCCCCCTCCCTCTACTCCTCCCCAGCCAGGCCATGACAGCATTCAGTCAAATATAGGATCTACAAATACCTTCACATTAAACATTAGTCAGGTTGTAAAGAAGGATTATAACCAATGTAATGAACAATGGGGAAAAGGAAACAAAACAAGAAAAAGAAAAAGAGGGCAAGTAGTTTGGTTCAATCTGCACTGAGACTCTAACTCTTTGTCTGGATGTGGACATCTCTTTCCATCATGAGTCTTTTGGAGTTGTCTTATAATCTTACATTGCTGAGAGGAGTACAGACTATCATAGTTAGTCATCACACATATGTTGTGTCTGTGATTGTGTACAGATTTCTCTTGGTTCTACTCTTGTCACTCAATATTAGTTTATATAAGTCTCTCCATGTTATTATGAAGTCCATCTGCTCCACATTCCTTATAAAGCAGTAGTATTCCATTACTTTCATATACCACAACTTGTTAAACCAGAGCTGAATAATTTGACTTCTAAATATAAGAATCAAGAGAACCATGAAAAGGCAAACAGGAAAGACAAATCATAAGAACTTATTAAAGTTGTACTGTTTATATACCTATATGGAAAGACCATATTTGTAAATCATGAGACCTTTCTCTTTATTAGGGTAGTTGGACAGAATGCACACACACACACACACACACACACACACACACACACACACGCACACAGTGCACAGATTGAGTTGAATATGAAGTGTAATATCTAAAAATTAATATTAAGAGGTGAGAGAGGAATATATTGGGAGGAGAAAGGTAGATATAGAATAGTATAAATTTTCATGTAAAAGAGGCAAGAGACAGCTTTTACAGAGAACGGCAGAGGCAGGAGGCAAGAGGGAATGAGTGAACCTTACTCCCATCAGAGTTGGTTGAAGGAAGGAATAATATACACACTCAATTGGGTATGGAAATCTGTCTTACCTTACAGGAAAGTAGGGCTGAAGGGAATAAGAGAGAAGGGGATGATAGAAAAGAGGACACATGTGGGGAGGGATGATCAGAATCAAACACTCTTGAGGTGAAACAAGGTCAAAGGAAAAAATAGAAAAAATGGAAGGGTGGGACAGGATTGAGGGAAAGTCTTTCACAACATGACTATTATGCAAGTGCTTTGCATGACTACACATGTATAACCTGAATCAGGTCTCTTGTCTTTTCAATGAGATTGGAGGGGGAGGGTGGAAGGAAGAGAATCTTGAACTCAAAGTTTTAAAAATGAATGTTATAAATTGTTTTTACATGCAGCTGGGAAATAAGATATACAGACAATGGGGTATGGAAATCTATCTTGCCCTACAGGAAAATAGAAGGAAAAGGGATAAGGGAAGGGGGAGGTGATAGAAGGAAGGGTAGATTGGGAGAAGGGGTAATCAGGATGCACACTATCTTGGGGTGGCAGAGGGGAGATATGGGGAGAAAATTTGGAACTTAAAATCTTGTGGAAGTGAATGTTGAAAACTAAAAATAAACAATCAAACAATAAAAGAAAAATTCTTTGTTGTCTCGTGGAGGATGGGTGGCATTGGGAAGAAGCTCGAGTCAGGGAGAGCAATTAGGAGGGCCCTGCACTAGTGCAAGTGAGTGGCAACCACAGTAAGACTGATGTCATATAAGGTGGAACTAGGAAATATAATGTTTAATGAACATAAGGGGTGAGAGAGAGTGGGGAGTTGGGTAACACTGAGCTTGTGAGCAAGGTGGGCAGCACTTTCAACAGTAAGAGGGAAGTGTAGACAAGGGGAGAGAGAGAATCCTGTACATTGCATGTTCTGAGTTTGAGATCTCTGTGGGACATGTTGTTTGAAATATCTAGTATGCAGTTGGTGATTTGGTGATTTGGGGCTGGCACTCAGGAGAGGTGATGACTGGATACACAGCTTTGAGAGTGAACCAAGGGGAAGTGGTAGTTGAACTCATGAAATGTGGTGAACTGTTGAAAGCTGATGAGGTCACCAGATGAGACTGTAGAGAGAGGAAGGAGAAGAGGGCCCAGGATATAACCCTGGGAGATACCCGTAGTTAGTGGGGCATGATCTGTACACAGACTCAACAAAGAAGACTGAGAAGGAAAACCAGGAAAGGAGAAGGTGCCTCGTAGTGCTATCAGCCACAGAGAGGTCAAGAAAGATGAGGGTCGGGGAAGCATGGTTTGGTTGGGCAGTTAGGATGTTACAAAGATGGTTGCAGTGGAATGATGAGGTTGGAAGCCAGATTGCAAGGGAGGAAGGGGTCAATGAGAGTTTGGCTTTTCAAGGAGTTCAGCAGAGGGAGGGGAGGGGAAGAGAGATGCCTCAGGGCAGGCTCTCCTGAGGCTCCTTCAGGGATGAGGGAGAAAAGGGAAACATCCCCACTGGAGAGGGAAGAGAAAAGATTTGAGAGAAAGGGTTGGGTTTAAGGGGGCTTGGCCTTACTGAGTGAGAGGACCACATCCTCATGGGAGATGGGAAGAAAGGAGAGCCTGGGACCTGAGGTCAGGGGACTTAGAAGGGGAGAAGGGTAACTTGGGGAAGAGGAGGAGGAGGAGGAAGCCTCTCAGCTGTGAGGGATAGGGGTACATGGGGTGATGTGGGAGGCTTGAGGAGAGAAGGGAAGGTTTGGAATAGCCTTGAGGGGGCAGTCACCAGGACTTGGGGGTCATCTTCCTGTGAGCTCCCTGCTCTGGCATAACTCCTGACTCTCCTGCCCCAGGGTCCCAGCTCACCCAGGCCCTCATTCGTCAGTACTACCAGCCTCCTGACATCGATCAACTCTTTGGGACCATCCTTAGTCCAAGGCTCGAGGACTTATTCAACAAGCCTAACTGCAAGATGCAGAGACCTAAAACATCTCCAAAAGGCTCGTGATCCAAGCATACTATATGATTTCCTTCTTTGTTTAGTTTTTCTTGGGTTCATCCCATGTGTTCTAGTTTTTCTATACAACATTACTAATGTGAACATCTGTTTAATGAGAATGTATATGAAAGCCTATATCGAATTGCACCCCATCTTGGGCAGGGGGGAGAGAGGCAGAGAAAATTTAAAATGTATGGAAATGAAGGTTGAAGATTAAAAATAAATAGAAATATAATTTATAAAAATTACATATATAATATTTAAAAATACAAACAAATACAAATTAAATAGTTAATTTGTTTTAAAAAAAAAGTAAACTGCATTACCACAAGCATCTGAGCTCTGCTGACTGGTATTCCCCACTGCTGTCAGGGGCCCAGACCCTTGTGGGCCTGTCCTAGGGCCTAAGGAGGGGGCGGGGAGAACCCTCTCCATTGTCCTGTGGATTCCAAGTCACTGTATGTGTTTAAGAATTGAGTTTTTTGAAGGCAAACAGAAGATCCTTCATAAATGTAATGATTTCATATAAGCTGTCTGGAGAAGAACCAGACTGCTGAGAAAGAAGAATTTGAGCATCAGCAGAAATAATTGGAGAAGGTCTGCAACCCCATCATTATTAAGGTGTACCAGAGTACAGGGGGCATGCCAGGAGACAGGCCTGGTGGGTTCCCAGGGAGTAGAGCAGCCCCATCTTGAGATGATTCTTCTGGACCCCCCATTGAAGAAGTTGACTAAACACAGCAGAAGAACATTCTTTACAGTTTTCCAAATATTGAAGGGCTCAAATTTGTAGCCAAGTGAGTAGCAGTTTGAAAGTAATATTTAAACTACTGTGTAAATCTGAGCATTCTGAATACTTGAATGTGTACAGACAGAAAGAAGTGAACAACATTGCACTTTATCAGTACAAGGACCAGGCCTGCGGGAAGTGGAGGCCAAGACCCTGGGAAGCTGTGGGTGGGCTGGAGGGAGAGCAGCCCTCAGCACCTACACAGCTGAGCTGGCAGACCCGCCCCCCACCACCACATACATAAGTGCTAGGTAGCTGGTTGGAGGCTGACATTGGGCTCCAGAGTTTTAAGAGCAATTTATTTATTTATTTATTTTGCTCGGGGGGGGGGGTAGGGCATTTGGGGTTAAGTGACTTGCCCAAGGTCACAAGCTAGTTTTGTGTTAAGTGTCTAAAGACAGATTTGAACTCAGGTTCTCCTGACTCCAAGGCAGGTGTTCTATTCACTGAGCCACTTAGCTGCCCCGAAGGGTAGATTAATAAAATGTTTTTCTTGAGATGTGATGTGGAGTTCTTGCTGTTGGGGAGGTTCTTGGTTTTTGATCAAAGAATTCTGAAGCCTGGCCTGGGCCAGCAGCAGTGCCAAAGGTAGGCTGTTAGGAGAATGGAGTCGGGGGCTTGAAGTGACCAAGTTCAGCAGGTGCCTGGGCTGGCACTGTGGTGAAACAGTTGACCCTTAGGGGCAGTATTTATTTCCACCCTGACAGTCCATGTCCCAAGGATCTATCCAGCTCTGCCTTTCCATGTCCTGCCCGGCCGTGACATTCCTTGGCCTATGTTCTAAGGCTCTTCCTGGCTCTGACTTTCTATACTCTGTGTTCTCTGGCCCCTCCCAGATCTGACTCTCTGTGTCCTATTGTAGTAGCAAGGGTGGCTGACATCCCCAGGGTGGCTGTCAACACAGGTTCCTAGATCTGCTTTTCTAAGGGAAAGCAACTCGAAATGGGTTAACAATCTCACTTTAATCAATCAAACATATTTACCTAGTTCAGCGCCCCAAACTTCAGAGTATACAGACAAGTTACAAGCAGAAGTTACAAGATGGGGAAACATTTCAAGCAGATGTGCTTCCAACTGTTTGACCATTACATCCATATGTAATAGTTACCAGAGAGGGAAACAGCAACATCTGGGTTTTCAAACCCAGGGGCTCAACGGCCCTCCAGAGTCTTGTCTGGTCAAATCACACAACACTTCTCAAAGTGAGCCCCAAAACAAAGCCTCACATCAGGGTTTATATAGCCTTCTTCTGGCTCAGAGAATGGAACAACCCTCTTGACCCACTGCCCAATCACAGAGCATTCCACAGGCTCCAGGTGCACTTAAGCCTATGAAGGGGCCTAGGGGAAGTGAAGATCTTAAGTTTCCATTCCCATAACACCTATGGTCCCTGGCTCCTCACAACTCTGACATTCTGTGGCCTATGTTCTGAGACCCCTCCTAACTCACTTGCCATACTTTGTATTCTCTGATTCCTCCCTCTCAGTTTGAGCCACTTGTGAGTCTGAGGGGCCCATAATTGGCTGAGGGGCAGGTGGGTGACCAGGGTTCAGTCAGGAATGTTCAGAAACTCTTCTAATCTTGTCAAGACTGTGGAACAATTGGGAGCCCATTTCCTTCATCCAAACTTTATGTACCCTGCTAGGGGAACAGTAAAAATACCAGCATCAGTGATAGCAATAATAATAGCTCTAGCCCTTATGTTGCTCTAAGGTTTGCAAAGCACTTTGCATAGGCCTCTTATCATCACAACAACATTGGGAAGTAAGTGCTGTTATTATTCCCATTTTTCAGATGGGGAAACCAAGTCTCCTGACTTGGAGTCAGCTAAGTGATTCAGCTAAGCAGTTAAGAAATATGCCCAGGGCCATATGCAGCCAGTTCATGTCTGGGACAGTACTGGAACTGAAAACTGCAAAATGGCCCATCTCCTCAGTGGCTTCTAGCCCCAGGGGAGGAAGCCGACGCATTCCCCAAATACTGGTCCCAAAGTCCATAGGGCACTAACCACTCACTTTGTCCTAGGCATGGCTGTGTTGACCATTCTGGAATCCCCACAGTTGCTGGTGTTCTGGGGTCCCTCCAGCCGGCTGCTGGCCTGGCTGCCCTGGGGCTACAACCGCAGGTCACTCAGACCTGGGCTCAGCTCTCTGCATGCTGTGCTGCCAGCTCCCAGACTGCTGCTCTGGCCCTTCCTGCAGGGCTGATGGGCTGTCCTCAGGGTGAGGTTAGCTTCTCTGTGTCATTCTTTGGATGCTGGGGCTCCAGAAGTTGTTCAGAGTCCCCTTTTACATAGTTTAGAGGTAATCTAGGGGGAGAGAGCCTTGGACATGCTGTTTCTCACTTTCAAGCATTCTTGAGGAAAAAAACCATAGTTGAATAGAAAATTTGACATTCAGATTCAAGAAGCAAGAGATGCTTGAGAAGGTAAAAAGGGAAAAGAAATCACTATGAACTTATCAAAGTCGAACTATTTACATTCCTACAGGGAAAAAAACAATAACTGTAACTGATGAAACTTTTCTCAATATGAAAATAGTTGAAGAAGGGTATATGGGCATATGAATACATATGTGAATGTGTGTATATATGTTTTCAGTTATGCATAGATGGAGGGCACAGGTAGAATTTAATAGGAAGGGATGATACTTAAAAGCTAAGGTTAAGAGGTGAGAGAGTAGTATGGTTAGGGGGAATGGGGAGAGACAATGGGGTGAACTGTCTCGTGTAGAGGAGGCAGAGGAAGGTGGTTGCAGGGGAGGGGAAGAACAGGAAGGCAAAAAGGCAAAACCTTATTGTCAATGTATTTGGACCAGGGAGAGAATGCCATCCATACTAAATAAGGTGCCCCACCACACAGGAGTGTGGGGGGAGGGGTTTGGGGGAAGGTGGTGGAGGGCAGGGTGGGCTGGGGGGGAAGGATGTTGGAAGCACCCACTTTTGAAAAGGGACAGGATTAAGATGGGGAGTGGACCAAGTGGAAGGTGGGACAGGAGGGAGGGAAATGTAGTCAGTCTTTTACAAGGTAATGTTTTGCATAGCTACACATGTACAGCATATATTGAGTTGCTTATCTTCCTTTTAAAATCAATTTTAAAAAATATATAAATACTATGATTAATAGCATTTTGCATATAATTGGGAGATAAGAGGTGCAGACAATGGGGCTAGGGGATTCACCTCACCCTATTGGAAAAGTCAAAGGGGGTCAAAGGTGGTATGGGAGAAGAGATGGGAGAAAGCAGATTGGATTATGGGATATCCTGTATGACTGTTTTTCTGGGTTGGTGGGTAGGGGGAAAATGGGGAAAATATGTAACTCAAAATCTGATGGAAATGAATGATGTAAATCAGAAGTTAATAAAGCATTTGGAAAAAAAGAAAAAAGAAGCAGGGAATTGGAAATGCCATTTCCCAAAACAGTCTTATATCCCTAAGGTATAAAGAAAGGAAAGCTGTGTCCCTTAAGAAAACAAGCCTCCTTAAGGATCATTGAATTAAGGAATTACTAAATGACAGAATGAATGTATTTTGTTTAAAACTATGTGACCATTTTGGTGAAAACTATGTGGGCGCTTTAGTGATAAGTTGTGAAGTTATAACATGCTGAATGCTGAACCTTGAATTCTGTAACTGATTTGCTCTAATTTCCTGCTGAATGAATAGAGAGTTCACTATACTGTGTAATCAGAACCTTGAAGCTGTTCAGAGCAGCAGTCATCTAGAAAGCTACTCATGCTTGGAGTTACAGTGGGGCAGATCTTATCCCATTAACATTACATGTTTTGAGGAAGGTCCTTTGTAAACTTTAAAGCAACATTAGAATGTGAGTGGATGAGTAGTTTAGCCCTCCTAAGATGAGGTTACTCACTGACCTACATTATCTCCATGTACACTGGGGAAAAATCAAGTCACTTAAAAGTATCACTATCCTTCCCTTGCCCTTTCAACAACACATCACTGCCAGGTTCAAAGACACTGAGCTTGACTGGGATCTCTGATTGTTCTTGGAGTCATAGAATCACAGATAGGGCAGGAAAAGATCTTTATTTTTTTGGAGAGGGGAAGGCAGGGAAAGTGGGGTCACACAGCTATTAACTGTATCAAGTGTCTGAGGCCGGATTTGAATTCAAGTCCTCCTGACTCTAGGAGGACGTGATTGTGCCACCTAGCTGCCCCAGTAAAGGATCTTAAAGGACACCTCATTCACCTAACCCTCATCATTTTACAGATGAGGAAACTGAGACCCACAAATGTTATGTTACTTGGCCAGGCCCAGGGAGTAAAAGGAAGGGCCAATATTTGAACTTGGATCCCAAGTAAGTATTCTTTTCCATTGTAATGTCCTGCCTCTCTAGTCCTACCTGAATATCCTCAGTAGATGAAGATCCCTTCCTTAGTGTTCAGAATTATTTACCCATATTCTTAGCAATCCCCAGAATGTAAGGCCAAGGTTCTGAGTGTCCACACCAATCTAAGAATTATGTCTCACCATGTTTCCCACAAGAATAGCTCAGGCAACTTTGTCACAAATTTTGCTAAAAAAAAGCACGAAAGGATGATTGTTGCACTCTTCTGAGATCCCAGCCCAGTGGTCCTCAGAAAGCTGGAAGGTGCCTTATTCCCAAATATCAGAGCAGTTAGGAACCCCAGAACAGAGAACACTGCAACTAGACGGGAACAGAGGGGTCATTTAAACCAACCTACTCTTTTACAGATGGGAAAACTGAGTCATAAAGAAGTAGAGCTACTAAGTGATGAAGCCAACACTTGAATCCAGGCTTTCCTTGTTCTGAATCTAGTGACACTGTGTTCTAGAAACAGATCTATGACTTCTGTCCTTAGAGGGACCAGGAATCAGGAAGGATTAGCTCCCTATTTGGGTCAGAGACTTAGCTTTGGGTTAGAGACTTAGACTTAGCACAGATCCACATAGGCATAATCAGGAACAAACTCAGAAAGCCACACAGTTGGTGAGCTGTTTCATATCCACCTGCTGTTTGGAAAAAAGTCTCAAGGCATCTATGGATAATTCAGTCAATCAACAATTATTTATTCATTTATGTGGGCCACATCTATTTAAATTCTACATTTGTTTCAAAGTATTTATTTATCTAGTACTAGAATTATGTGGTAAACACACACACATCATTGGCTGATGGATTAATTTTTTTAAAGTAACTTGTCAGTACAGATAGGGTAGATAGGTGAAGCAGTGGAAAGAACTCCAAGTCTGGAGTCAGGAGGACCTGAGTTCAAATCCAGCCTCAGACATTTATTAGTTGTGTGAGCATAAGCCGGTCACTTCACCCTGTTTTACTGAATTTCTACATCTGTAAAGTGAGCTGGAGAAGGAAATGAAAAACTACTCCAGGATCTTTGCCGAGAAAACCTCAAATGGGGTCATGGAGAGTTGGTCACAACTGAACAACAAGATTGTGCTTGGAATACAAAAAATACACAAATCAAGAAATACTGAGATGGAAAGAAAGGAGGTTTCCATATTCCACAAAAGCTTTTTACTTTTCCACATATGGAATCAAGTATGCCTTCATAGATTTGG
Organism: Gymnobelideus leadbeateri; assembly: GCA_011680675.1. Lineage (NCBI taxonomy): Eukaryota > Metazoa > Chordata > Mammalia > Diprotodontia > Petauridae > Gymnobelideus > Gymnobelideus leadbeateri. The sequence goes on along the minus strand of WOXC01000934.1, from coordinate 232,680 downwards.
TGGGATATGACCTGGGCCTTGAAAAAAGAATTTAATGACCTAAAGACTCTAACTCATGAGATAAGAACTCCCTATTTGACAAAAACTGCTGGGAAAACTGGAAAGTAGTATGGCAGAAACTATGCATCACCCAGCATCTTACACTGTATACCAAGGTCAAAATGGGTAGATGATTTAAACGTAAAAGTGATACCAAAAGTGATATCATAAGCAAATTAGGAGAGTAAGGAATAGTTTACCTGTCAGATCTATGGAGAAGGGAACAATGTATGATGAAACAAGAGATAGGGAACATTATGGAATGTAAAGTGCATTACATTAAATTGTATTTGATTACATTAAATTGAAAAGTTTTGCACAAACAAAACCAATACAACCAAGACGAGAAGGAAAGCAGAAAGCTGGGAAACAGTTATGTAGCAAATGTTTCTGAAAAAGGCCTCATTTCTCAAAAACGTAGAGAACTGATTCAAACTTGTAAGAATAAAAGCCATTCTCCAACTGATTAATGGTCAAAATATGTGAACAGGCAGTCTTCAGATGAAGAAATTAAAGCTATCTCTAGTCATATGAAAAAATGCTCTAAAGGGTCGGCTAGGTGGTGCAGTGAGTAAGAGCACCGGCCTCGGAGTTGGGATGACCAGAGATCGAATCCGGCCTCAGAAAATGAGCACCCACACATAAATCATGACTAGCCATGTAATCTTGAGCAAGGTACTTAACCCCAATTGTTTAAAAAAAAATTCTCTAGGGGGGGCGGGGGCCAAGATGGTAGAGTAGAAACAGCTCATCCAAGCCACTCTGCCCTCAGATTCCCTCCAAACTATGTAAAAGAGGATTCTGAACAACTTCTGGAGCCCCAGCACCCACAGAACAACACAGAGAAGCTAACCTCCCGCTGAGGACAGCCCAGCAGCCCTGCAGGAAGGGCCAGCACAGCAGTCTGGGAGCTGGCAGTGCGCAGCAGGCGGGGAGCCGAGCCGAGTGGAGCCCAGGGCAGCAGGGCCAGCAGCCGGCTGGAGAGACCCCAGAACACCAGCAGCTGTGGCGACTCCAGAACTGTCAACATAAGACATGCCTAGGGAAAAGTGAGAGGTTAGTGCCCTATGGAATTTGGAACCAGTATTTGGGGAATGCGTCGGCTTCCTCCCCTGGGGGATAGAAGCCACTGAGGAGACACGCCATTTTGTAGTTTTCAGAGGCAGCTCCAGCTACTGGTCTGCGAACTATAGGGAGATGCAGCGATCAGTCTTGGGGGGGTAATCGCTCTTGCAATAACCTCCCTGGATTTGGATTGTGAACTGGGGTGGAAGTCATGGGTAGGTTTAGAGATTGCCAGAAATGGAAATTGCCCTCCCACATGTTCAGGATGAAAATTCCCCTATCTGTCGGCAAAGACATACTGTGGCAACAAGCCCAAGAGTCAAGTAATTGAAATAGGGTTAAAAATGAAATAGGGCCAAATCTTTCTTCATAACTTGTTTTTGCTGAGAATGCATGTTTTCCTAACCTATGGGGTAAATCAAATCTTTCTTCATAACTTGTTTTTGCTGAGAATGCATGTTTCCCAACCTTAACCACTATGTCCCAACCCTAACCACAATGTCATGTTGACCCATAAGATCCGGGAACTGAGGTAACCGCCTCAACTGACCCCCACTTGACATCTGTCTGCTCTCACCCCTCCCCTATAGTCCATGAAGTTGGCATCAAGCCTCTATCTCCAACACTCAACTAAATCTGCTAGCCAATCATTTCCCGACAACTCCTTGTTTCTAATACTTAGCTGAACTTACTAAGCCAATCAGTGAGCTCTTAATTGTATAAAAGAGCACTCGAGGAGACAGTCAGGGTCCTCCATCCTGAATGCATGGTTGGGCCCGGGTTCGAACTCGTAATAAATTTTTTATTTTTTTCTTGCCTCAGTGGTCTCGGTTTGTCTTTTATTCGACTCCATGCTTCAGTAATTAAGTGGCAACATGCCAGGGCAAAGTAAAGAGAAAAATGCAACCCTAGACTCCTATTATGGGGGCATAGAGCGGGAAAAGGACTGTGAGGTCAGAAGTCCTGCTCCAAAAGCCCCAGGGGAAAACATGAACGGGATGCAGGCCATAGAGGACCTTAAGAAGGACTTTAAAAATCAAATAAGAGAAGTGTAGGATAAATTGGAAAGAGAAATGAGAAGGATGCAGGAAAAGTATCAAATGAGGGTCAACAGCCTGACTGAGGAAAACAACACCTTAAAAAACAGACTAACTCAAATGCCAAAGGAGACCCAAAAGGGCAATGAGGAGAAGAATGCCTTAAAAAGTCGAATTTGCCAGATGGAAAAAGAATCTCAAAAGTTCACTGAGGAGATTCATTCCTTCAGAGTTAGACTGGAGCAAATGGAAGCTAATGACTTTATGAGAAATCAAGATGCTGTTAAGCAGATCCAAACAAATGAAAGATTAGAAGGCAATGTGAAATATCTCATGGGAAAAACCACTGACCTGGAAAATAGATCCAGGAGAGACAATTTAAAATTTATTGGACTACCTGAAAGCCATGATCAAAGAAAGAACCTAGAAATCACCCTTCAAGAAATTCTCAAGGAAAATTGCCCTGATGTTTTAGATCCAGAGGGCAAAATAGAGGTCGAAAGAATCCAGCAATCACCTCCTGAAAAAGATCCCAAAAAGAAAACTCCCAGGAATATTATAGCCAGTTTCCAGAATCCCCAGATCAAGGAGAAAATACTACAAGCAGCCAGGAAGAAACAATTTCAATATTGTGGAAACACAATCAGAATAGCCCAGGACCTGGCAGCTTCTACACTGAGGGATTGAAGGGCATGGAATACGATATTCCAGAGAGCAAAAGAGCTGGGCCTGAATCCAAGGGTCACCTACCCAGCAAAACTGAGCACTTTGTTTCAGGGGAAAATATGGTCATTCAGTGGAATAGAGGACTTTCAAACATTCTTGAGGAAAAAAACAGAGTTGAATAGAAAATTTGAAATCCAGACACAAGAAGCAAGAGATACCTGAGAAGGTAATCAGGGAAAAGAAATCAAAAGGAACTTGTCAAAATTAACCTATTTTCATTACTACATGGAAAAACAATAACTATGACTTATGAAACTTTTCTCAGTATGAAAATAATGGAAGAAGTGTATATGATCACATGAATACATATATGAATGTGTGTATATATGTTTACAGTTATCCATGGATAGAGGGCATAGGTTGAATTTGTTGGGAAGGGATGATACTTAAGGGGTGAAATTATTAGGTGAGATAGGAAACTGGCAAGAGGAGATGGGAGACACATGGTAGGGTAAACTATCTCATGTAGAAGAAGCAAGGGGATGTGGCTGCAAGGGAGGGGAAGAAGAGGAAGGCAAAAAGGCAAAACCACATTCTCATTGAATTTGCTTCAGGGAGAGAATGAGATACATACTAAATGGGATATCTCAACCTACAGCAGAATAGGGGGAAGGGGGATGAGAGGAAGGATGATGGACTGGAAGGCATTCTTGGGGAAAGGGGATGTTGGAAGTACCCACTATAGAAGAGGGACAGGATCAAGTAGGGAATGGACCAGGTGGGTGGTGGAATGGGTGGGAGGGAATTATAAGCAGCCTTGTACAATATATCTACTATGGTAATATTTTGCATAGCTAGACATGTACAACACATACTGAATTACTTATCTTCCCAGAGGGAATGGGTGACAAGGGAGGAAGGGAAGGGTTCTGTAATTGGAGGTCTTAAAATTAAATGTTTCAAATATATGCTGGGTAGGTGATTCTTGGTTTTAATCCCAGGTCCTGTGACCTGAGGAATATCATATTTCATGCCCTCAGTGTAGATGCAGCCAGATCCTGTGTTAACTTGTTTGTGTTTCCACGATATTGAAATTGTTTTGTCCTGGCTGCTGGTAATATTCTCTGTTGATCTGCGAATTCTCGAACCTGGTTACAATATTCCTAGGAGTTTTCTTGTGGGATTTTTTTTTTCAGGATGTGGTCTATGGATTTGTTTTTTTTTAAGCAATTGTGGTTAAGTAACTTGCTCAAGGTTACACGGCTAGTCATTATTTATGCGTGGGTGCTCATTTTCTGAGGCCGGATCTGATCTCGGGTCATCCCAACTCCGAGGCCGTCGCTCTTACTCACTGCGCCACCTAGCCTCCCCTTTAGGGAAACTGGGGTTAAGTAACTTGCCCAAGGTTACACCGCTAGGTTTTGTTTGTATGGATTAAGTGTCGGAGGCCGGCTCCGAACTCAGGTCCTTCTGATTCCAGGGCCGGCGCTCTATTCACTGCGCCACCTAGCCGCCCCCCCCCCCTTTTTTTTGTGCTTTTTTGGAGGGCAATTGGGGTTAAGTAACTTGCCCAAGGTAACATGGCTAGGTTTTTTTTTTTGTTTTTTGTTTTTTGTTTTGTGTGTGCGTTGTGTCTGAGGTCGGATCTGAACTCAGGTCCTTCTGACTCCAGGGCCGATGCTCTACTCACTGCGCCACCTAGCTGCCCCCTGTGGATTCTTTCATCTCTATTTTGCTCTCTTGTTCTAAAACATCTGGACAATTTTCCTTGAGAATTTCTTGAAGGATGATTTGTAGATTTTTTCTTTGATCATGGCTTTCATTTAGTCCAATAATTTTTAGATTGTCTCTCCTGGATTTATTTTCCAGGTCAGTGGTTTTTCCCATGAGATATTTCACATTGCCTTCTATTCTTTCAATTGCTTCGATCTGTTTAACAGCATCTTGATTTCTCATAATGTCACTAGCTTGCATTTGCTCCTGTCTAATTCTGAAGCAATGAATCTCCTCACTGAGCTTTTGGGATTTTATTTTCCATCTGTCAAATTCGACTTTTTAAGGCATTATTCTCCTCATTGCCTTTCTGAGCCTCTTTTTCCATTTGAGTTAGTCTATTTTTTAAGGTGTTGTTTTCCTCAGTCAAGGCTATTGACTCTCATTTCATGCTTCTTCTTTTCTTGCACCTTTCTCATTTCTCTTCCCAATTTTCCCTCACTTCTCTTATCTGCTTCTTAAGGTCTTCTATGGCCTGTAGCCATCTCGTATTTTCATTTGGGGCTTTTGGTGCAGGAGTTCTGACCTCACAGTTCGATCCTCTTTGCCCCTAAAGCAGGAGTGTAATGTTTCATTTTTCTATTTATTTTGTTTCTTTTGCCTAGGCATGTTGCCACTTAATTACTTGACTTTTGGGCTTGATGCCACAGTAAAACTTTGACAACAGCCAGGGGAAGTTCTGTCCCAAATGTTGGGATTTTCTCAACTTCTGGAGGTATTAGTTGGGTGGCCTCTGTGAAGCCTCCACTCACTCTGGCAAGCTGGTTACACACCCCAAGACCTCCACCCCAGAACGCAATCCAGATTGAAGAAGGCAAAGTAAGAGTGCTTCCCCTGCAGACTGGTAGCTGGATCCCCCTACTGTTCCCATATCAGGAGCTGAAGCTGAAATTTGCCAACATGGTGTGCCAGCTTCTCAGCATCTTCTCACCCCAGGGGAAGAAGACAAAGCATTCTCCCAACCAGTCTCAAAGTCCGTAGGGCACCAACTTCTCACTTTGTCTTAGGCATCTATGTGTTGATCATTCTGGAAATGCCACAGCTCCTGGTATTCTGGGGTCCCTCCACCTGGCTGCTGATCTGGCTGCCCTCAGGCTAAAACCTCGACTCACAAAGTCCTCGCCAGAATGCTGTGCTGGCACCTCACAGAGTGCTGTGTTGGTGGCTCCCAGAGTGATACACTAGCCCCTCCCTGGCGGGCTGCCGGGCTGTCCTCAGCAGGAGGTTAGCTTCTCTGTGTCATTTTGTGGGTTCTGAAGCTCCAGAGGTGGTTCAGAGACCCCTTTTACATAATTTTTAAGTGGTGAGCGTTGGAGCTCAGTGGAAGTTCTGTTTCTACTCCGCCATCTTCTATCTTCTGTTTCTTAACAGAGGCTTGATATAAGTAACTTGAAACCAAGTGCTAAGTAACTGTAAGTTTACCAATACAAGGGGATCTTCAAATTCCATTACCATTACACCTACCCCTTAATAAGCTTCATGTGGAGGCCATTAGGAGAGGAACTTATCTAAAAGGACACTTGCTTAGGGGAGGCTTGCTTGTAGGAAGGCTTTTACAATCTTTTGGTGCTAAGCTAACTAGGTACTGAGTTATGAGGGTTGTGATGTCTTCTGACTCTGAGAAATGTGTATGTATTTTGCTTTGGGGGTTTGCTTATGGGAAGGACCGTTTGATTCCCTGGTTGAGACTCTGAGTAGCTGTATGTTCAGACCCCCAACTGATCAGATTTAAAGGCTCTCTTGATACAGTGGTGTATATAAGTGTATAGCAATATTGCTTTGATTCCAGTAGTCAGAGCCCTGTCTGTTGGTCTTTATGCTAATTTCTCTGCTTGTATTTTCTCCATATTCAGGGTAGTGACCTTTTGCCTGAACTATTGAATGTAGTTAAAAGCAGCATTGTGAGCCCCTTTTAAAGCAGAACAACGAAGCTGTGCTAACAGACCATCCTGGGTGCGCTAGGGTGCTTGCTATTACACATCACTATGATAGACAAAACAAACACGAACAAAGCCCTAGCTCACTCTTAGAAAACAGGTGGCTCCATTTTCCCCTCAGGGCTCTAGTCATGCCTGAGGGGATGGGGGAATCTTTCTCAAAAGCCACTGGCTCAAGTCTCCATCCTGAATGTGTTCTCCCAGCTGCTAGCCATTAATGACTAGTGTCCCCATTCACTTTAGCCATTACCAGAGATATCTACTTTGATTATATGAAAAGAAGAGAAGTATCTACTTCTTACCAATGCCTTGCAGGCATACCCTCATTATCTAGAAAGTATGCAGTTACTCTTACTTCAGTTTACATGTAGCTTTGGTCCCACCAAGTTCACATTAAAATGTGGCATGACCACCACAGTAGTCTCAGCTTATTCTGGAATGGCTCCTAAGGTTATTTTCTCTTTACTCTCTATGACAATGAATTTGCCTCCTCCTAGACTCCCTGAGGCTCACTCCCTTGGGCTTTCAAAACCCACAAGACTGGTGCCTCAAATTAATCTCACCTAAATGAAAAAAAAATACTGAGACAGACAAATATTGAGTCAGGTAGGAGAGTGCTCGGCCCCCCACCGGAGACAGGGGCTCTTCCTACAATTATCAGCACCCAGTCTGGAAGTTTAGAAACTGCCTGCCTGTATAATGCAGGGGCTAGAATGGCGAAGTAAATTTTAGTTGCTCTGATTCCCTCATCCCTCCTTCATGAAGTAGAAAACGCAAAGATAAGTCTCACATCCAGATTGAAATCCCAAGTTAGTGGAAATAGCCTCAGGCTTGGGAGTCTTCAAGAAGGGGTGTAACTGAGACAGCCTGGAGTCTGACCAGCAAAAGCCTGCCTGAGCTATAGCCCAGGTGTATAGACTCAGAAATCTGAAGTGGCCAAACCACCCCATCCCCCACAGACTACTCTGTGCACATTGACATACCTCTCTGAGATTCCTGCCTAAGACACAAACTAGACACCCAGAGGCTACAGCATTCAAAGTCAACAATCAGGCCCTTAGCTAAGAGCCTGAGAAATTAAGAAATGGCAAATCACAATGAGAAAGAAGGAAGCTGAGAAGGAAAAGGCAAGAAAATCAATATGAGCTTATTATGTAGGTCAAGAACAACCAAATATAGAGGACAACTTGGACGATTTACCTACACCTGAGACCACAAAAGGAAATATGAACTGGTCTCAAGCACAAATAGAATTCTTGGAGGAGCTTAAGAAAGATTTTAAAGACCAAATCAGGGAGGCAGTGACCAACTTGCAAAAGAGTTTCAGTGAAGAAAACAAATCTTTAAAAAGTAAAATTAGTGAAGTTATTGGAGAAAAAACCCCCCAAAAAGATAATTCAAAAACTAACCAAAGACTATAATTCGCTAAAAATTAAAATCAATCAAATTGAAACTCAGAACTCTATGATGCACCAAGATTCAATCAAACAAATCAAGACGATTGAAAAATTGGAAGAAAATGTAAAATATCTCACTGGAAAAAACTGACCTAGAGAACAGATCCAGGAGAGATAACTTAAGAATTATTGGTCTACCAGAAAGCCATGATGAAAATGCAGCCTAGACAGCATCCTTCAAGAAATTGTCAAAGGAAACTGTCAGGACGTCCTGGAATCAGAAGATAAAATAGTTATTGAAAGAATTAACTGGACTCCTCCTGAAAGAGATCCCAAATTGAAACCTCCAAGAAATATAGTATCCAAATTCCAGAATTACAAGATTAAGGAAAAAGTACTGCAAGCAGTCAAAAAGAAACAATTCAAATATCAAGGAACTGCAGTCAGGATCACACAGTACCTAGCAGCTTCTACATTAAAAGATTGGAGGGATTGGAATTTGATATTTCGTAGGGCAAGAGAGCTAGGACTACAACCAAGGATTAACTACCTGGCAAAACTGAGCATAATCTTTCAGGAATGGAGATGGTCATTTAATGAAATAAGGGTCTTCCAGACTTTCCTGATGAAAAAGGCAGAGCTCAATGGAAAATCTGATTTCCAATTGCAAGACTCAAGAAAGACATAAAAAGTAAACATGGAAAACACAGACACATACATACATGCACTCACCCACACTCATGCACACATGCATATAACTTGGTATGCAACGAGAGCAAATTGTTCACATTCTCATATGAGGAGCTGATAACTGTCAATATTGAAATATTTATTATTATCATGACCATCAAAAGGGTTATACATAGATAGAGGGTGTGGGTATGAATGAACTAAACTGAAGATTAAAAAAAATTATTAAGGGGATCAAAGGCACTGTAATGTGAAAAAGGAAAGATGATGTAGGAAAAGGTAAAATATGCCATTCGAAGAGGGAGGCATAAAAACACACTATAGTAGAGGGGAAAGAAAGAGGGAGAGGAAAATCATTAAAACACTGTTCTCACTGGTTCTGGTCCAAGGAGGGATCAACTGAATCCTGTTTAAGGATTAAAGGATTAATTAAGGATTAAAGAAAACGTTTAATATTCTAATGTGAATACACACATAAATTCATTAAATAAAGGAAAAGGAGGGAGTGAGAGGAGCATTGTTTGAAATTTACTCTCATTGGTTTGGGGCAAAAGGGGAGTAACTTACTGTGATTAGTATAAAAACTTACTGTATCCTTTAGGCAGTAGGAGGTAAGGGGGGATAAAAGGGAGGAGTCTAAAGGGGGCGTTAGAGGGGAGGGAAATAGTAGTAAGGGAGAGGGTAGTTAAAGAAGGGCTTCCCTGGGTGGGGACACTGAGGGAGAGGGTGGTCAAAAGGGAAAACTTCAAGGAGGGGAAGGGAGAAGGAAGAAACAAAAGCAAAAGCAGAGGAGGGAATAGGATGGAGGGGAAGAGACAGTCATAATTACTGTGAATATGAATGGGATGCTTTCTTCCATAAAACAGAGGCAGATAGCATAATGGATTACAAACAACAATCCTATAATATGCTGTCTACAAGAAACACATCTGAAACAAGGGGATACCCACAGGGTAAAGGCAAAAGGCTAGAGCAGAATTTATTATGCCTCAGCTAAAGCAAAAAAAAAAAAATCAGGGGTAGCAATCCTTATCTCAGATAAAGCATAAGCAAAAATAGATTTAATTAAAAGAGATAAGAAAAGAAACTATACCCTGCTAAAAGGCACCATCGAAAATGAAGCAATATCATTACTTAACATATATGCACCAAGTGGTATAGCATCCAAATTCCAAGAGCAGAAGTTAAAGGAATTAGAGGAAGAAATAGATAGCAAAACTATACTAGTGGGGGGGACCTTAATCGCCCCCTTTCTGAACTTGATAAATCTAACCTCAAAATAAACAAGAAAGTAGTTAAGGAGGTGAATAGAATCTTTTTTTTTTTTTTATTTTAAACAAGAAGTTTATTTAAACAACAAGATGTTTGACTTGAAGGGAAAACTATCTAGGATCAATTTCTTTATAGTAATTTATCCCTACTGAGAGACAGAGATTGCCCTACATGTAACAGCTACGTACAAAAAAGTTATAAAATCGTCCTCGGTTTTACAATGATAAAAGAAAAACATTGAAATTATCCAATCAAACAAGGTATGCAAGGATTTTTTTTTGTGGGTTTTTTTTTGTTGTTAAACAGTGAGAGCAAAATAACTTACTGGAATATAAAGATAAAAGTTGAATGAGCATGCCACTAATGGAGAAAAGGGATATTTTTCACAGAACCAGTTTGTTTTTTCCCCTCCCCATCTCCATTTGATGTTGATCAAAACATACCATCGGCCATTTAGTTAAAAAAAAAAATACGCATTATGCCTGTGCACATACACCAGTTACTTTATGTACAAAAAAGGAATGGGGAAGGGAATCAAAGAGAGAAAACTATACTGCAGTAGTCAGGATGTGGATGAACCCAATCTTGGTTTTCTAATTGTGAATGTCTTGTTTTCCTTGGGAGCACAGTTCTGGAGCAGAGTTGTAGATTCTCTTTTTAGTAAGCGCCTCCTGTCTGCTGCTGGAATACATCAATTGTATCTTCATCCTCCATTTCCAACTGTGCAGGTGTGTCTGTTTCATTGATTGGTTGCCCATCAAATCGGAATCTGATCTGCCTCATTGACAAGCCCTGTCGTTCACAATAGGCTTTCATTAGTTTACTAAGTGGTGTGTGCCTCTTAATCTTAAACTGCACCACCGAACCATCTTGCCCTGCCACCTTCAAATTAATGTGGTCGTTGTTTTCAGTCTTGACTCCTTCCTTCGGCTTTTCGTCGGCCATGGCGAGTCCGGGGGTCTCCTCAGCCGCCGCTTCACAAAAGAGGCACCAGGATGGTCCGCTCCACGGGAACGGAGGGAGAAGCAGCAGCGGCAGGAGCAGGAGCAGGAGGAGGAGGAGGAGGAAGATGATGGTGGTGATGGTGGGGAAGAGGAGGAGAAGAAGCTGAATAGAATCTTAGAGAGAGTAGATATGATGGATCTCTGGAGTAAACTGAATGGGGATAAAAAAAGAATTTACTCTCTTTTCAGCAGTGCATTGTACATACTCAAAAACAGACCATGTACTAGGGCATAAAAACCTCACAATCCAGTGCAGAAAGGCAGAAATATTAGATGCATTATTTTCAGATCATGATGCAATAAAAATTATATGCAATAAAGGGCCATGGAAAGATAGACCAAAAAGTCATAGGAAATTAAACAATTTAATCCCAAAGAATGAGTGGGTCAAACAAGAAATTACAGAAACAATCACTAATATCATTCAAGAGAATGATAATAATGGGACAACATACCAAAATTTGTGGGATGCATTAAAGGCAGTTCTTAGGGGAACTTTTATATCCTTGAGTGCATACATGAATAAATTAGAGAAAAGGGAGGTTGATGATTGGGACATTCAATTGAAAAAGCTAGAAAGAGAACAAATTGAAAATCCCCAATATGGTACTAAGTTAGAAATATTGAAAACCAAAGGAGAGATTAATAAAATTGAAATTAAGAAAACTATTGAATTTATAAATAAAACAGAGATGGTTTTATGAAAACACCAATAAAATTGAGAAACCCTTAGTGAATATTATAAAAAAAGAAAGAAGAAAATCAAATTATGAGTATCAAAAATGAAAAGGGTAAATCTACCTCCAATGAAGAGGAAATCAAAACAATAATCAGGAATTAGTTTTCCCAATTGTATGCACATAAATATGACAATATTAGTGAAATTGATGAATATTTACAAAAATACAAATTGCCCAGATTAACTGAAGAGGAAGTGAATGACCTAAATAACCCCATCTCAGAAAAAGAAATCAAAAAAGCCATCAATGAACTCCCTAGGAAAAATCCCCAGGGCCAGATGGGTTTGCTAGTGAATTCTATCAAACATTTAAAGAACAATTGGTTCCAATACTCTACAAACTATTTGGAAAAATTAGTGAAGTATTTGTCCTAGCAAATTCTTTTTATGACACAAACATGGTGCTGATTCATAAATCAGGAAGAGATAAAACAGAGAAAGAAAATTATAGACCAATTTCCCTCATGAATCTAGATGCAAAAATTTTAAATAAAATATTAGCTAAAAGAGTACAACAAGTTATCATAAGAATAATACACTATGATCAGGTAGGATTTATTCCAGGAATGCAAGGATGGTTTAATATTAGGAAAACTATCAATATAATCGATCATATCAACAATAAAACTAGCAGAAAACACATGATTATCTCAATAGATTCAGAAAAGGCTTTTGACAAAGTTCATCGTCCATTGCTATTAAAAACAGGAGAAAGGGGGGCGGCTAGGTGGCGCAGTGAGTAGAGCGCCGGCCCTGGAGTCAGAAGGACCTGAGTTCTGATCCGGCCTCAGACACTTAACCCCCCCCCAAAAAAAAAAAAACCTAGCTGTGTGACCTTGGGCAAGTTACTTAACCCCAATTGCCCTAAAGGGGGCGGCTAGGTGGCGCAGTGAGTAAGAGCGCTGGCCTCGGAGTTGGGATGAACCGAGATCGAATCCGGCCTCAGAAAATGAACACCCACACACAAATAATGACTAGCTGTGTAACCTTGAGCAAGTTACTTAACCCCAATTGCTTAAAAAAAAAAACAGGATAAAGTATAGGAATAAATATAGAGTCAGGCAAAATAGTAACAAAATTTATTTGTAAAACAAACGGTCTAGAATATCAAGGGAATTAATGAAAAGGAATGCTAGGGAAGGTGGACTAGCTATACCAGATTTTAATCTGTATTATACAGCAGCAGTCATCAAAACTGCTTGGTACTGGCAGAGGTGTAGATTAGTGGATCAATGGAATAGATTGTGCACACAAGATCCAGCAATTAATGAATATATTAATCTATTGTTTCATAAACCCAAAGACCCAAGTTTTGGGGATAAGAATGTACTATTTGACAAAAACTGCTGGGAAAACTGGAATATAGTGTGGCAGAAACTGGGTATAGACCATTATTTAACACCATATACCAAAATCAAATCTAAATGGGTGCATGATCTAGGTATAAAGGATGATATTGTAAGCCATCTGCGAAAGCAAGGAATAGTTTACCTGTCAGATTTGTGGAGAGGGAAAGACTTTAGGACCAAACAAGAATTAGAGAGCATTATAAAATGCAAAATGGATAATTTTGATGACATTAAATTGGAAAGCTTCTGTACAAACAAAGCCAATGTAAGCAAGATCAAGAGGGAGGTGGGAAATTGGGAAAGAATTTTTACAACTTGTGTCTCTGATAAAGGACTCATTTCTAAAATTTATAGAGAATTGAGCCAAATCTATATGAATACAAGTCATTCCCCAATTGAGAAATGGTCAAAGGATATGAATAGGAAGTTTTCAGAGAAAGAAATTAAAGATATCTATAAGCATATGAAGAAATGCTCTAAATCACTATTGATTAGAGAAATGCAAATCAAAACAACTCTGATTTACCACACCCCTCCAGTCAGACTGGCTAAGATAACAAAACAGGAAAATGACAAATTCTGGAGAGCATATGGGCAAATTGGAGCACTAATGCATTGCTGGCGGAGTTGTGAACTTATCCAACCATTCTGGAGAGCAATCTGGAATTATGCCCAAAGTGCTATAAATAATTTCATACCCTTTGAACCAGCAATACCACTTCTAGTGTTATATCCCAAAGAAATCATAGAAGTGGGAGGAAGACCCTTATGTACAAAAATATTTATAGCAGCTCTTTTTGTGGTTTGAAATAATTGGAAATTAAGGGGGTGCCTATCAATTGGGGAATGGCTAAACAAGTTGTGGTATATGAATGTAATGGAATATTATTGTGCTATAAGAAATGAGGAGGAGACGGTTTTCATATTTCCCTGGAGAGGCTTATCCAAAATGATGCTTAATGAGAAGAGCAGAACCAGGAGAAATTTGTATATGATTACAGACACAATATATGTGTGATGACCAACTATGACAGACTGGTATCTTCTCAGCAATGCAGTGATATAAGTCAATTCCGAAAGACTCATGAAGAAGAGAGATGCCTCCATCCAGAAAAATAACCAGGAAGAACTGAGTTGGAATCCTGATGGAAGAAAACTAATTGATCTTTTTCTTTTTACTGTCTTGTTTTATTTTCTTCTTTACCATTTTTCATCCCATCTAGTATAATACGCCTTTGTAACTTGACTAATGTCTATTGTGAAAGTATTTGCAGATCTTATACTGGACTATATGCTGTTGTGGGGGGTTGCAGGAAGGAGAGAAAGGAAATGTGAAATTCAAGGAACTATGGATTTCAATCTTGTAAACTAAAAATAAACAAATAAATTTAAAAAAAAAGAATGGATATATACATAAATGTAGATACCTATGAACACCCTGACACACACACATAAATGTACATAAATACACATATACACTCATACACATATATGTAAAACCTTACCAGGCGTATTTCCTTCTCTGCTTTGCTTCTCTTGAGGTGGATAGCATCTTCTTTCACAAATTCAAGTCTTTCCTGTTCTTCTAAATCAACTTGCTCATCATTTTGTACACCACATCAATATTATTTTCTCAATTCAAACAGCTTCTTCTTTCAGATAATTTTTGAGATTAATTTGGGTATTTATAATAGTCAGAATGCCTTGGTTACTCAAAGTTATCCTTAAAACAATGCTGCTGTTACTGTAGAATGTGCCCCTATTTCTGTTCATTTCGTTCTTCATTATTTCATGGAGGTGTCTCCATGATTTACTAAATTCACTGAACTCATCATTTGTTACGTCAGAGTAATATTCTATTATGAACATATACCAAAATCTGTTCCGTCATTCCTCAACTGACAGCCATACCGACAATTTCCAGTTCTTTGATACTACAAAAAGAGACACTATAAATATTTTACAACATATAGGTTCTTTTCCTTTTTCCCTAATCATCTTGGGAAACAGACCTAGTAGTGTTATTGATAAACCAAAGGGTATAGGCAGCTTAATAATTCTTTGGGAATAGATGCAAATCTCTCTCCAAAATGGTTGGATCAGCTATCCACCAGCAGTGAACTAAGGTCTGGATTTTTGCACATTACTTCCAACTTTTGTCATTTTTCTCTTCTCTCATTTTAGCCAATTTGATAGGTGTAAAATGATATCTTAAGGTTGTTTTATTTTGCATTACTCTAATCAATAATTATTTAGAGGATTTTTTTTGTATACTTTTTTTATTTCTTCATGGGAAAACTGCCTATTCATATTCTTTGACCATTTATCAATTAGGAAATGACTTCCCTTCTTATAGATTTGATAAAGTTCTTTATATTTTCATATAAAGTTCTATAGTTTGAGATGAAACCTTTATCTACGGAAGTCAATTAAATTTTCTCCCCAGCTTTCT
This sequence comes from Gymnobelideus leadbeateri, assembly GCA_011680675.1. NCBI lineage: Eukaryota > Metazoa > Chordata > Mammalia > Diprotodontia > Petauridae > Gymnobelideus > Gymnobelideus leadbeateri. The sequence continues at coordinate 217,260 of WOXC01000934.1, read as the reverse complement.
ATTTTCCTTCTGATATTGGTTACAATCGGTTTCATTTGTAGAAAACCTTTTTAATTTGAAATAATCAAAATTATTCATTTTACACCTCACAACATTATCTCTTCTTTGTTTATGTCCATAAGTGTGATAGGTAATATGTTCCATCTTCTTCAAATTTTCTTATAATATCTCCCTTTATATATAGGTCATATTATTCATTTAGACCTTATTTGGGTAAATGGTGTAAGATAATGGTCTTTGCCCAATTTCTGCTATAATGCTTCCTAGCTTTCCCACAATTTTTACCAAATAATGAATCCTAAGTTGGGGTATATGACGGTGATGAAATACTATTGTCTGCTACAAAATGACACGTGGAATGCTCTCAGAAAACCCTTACATGAACTGATGCAAAGTGAAGTGCAAACAACCAGGAGAACATTGTTCACATTAATAGAAATAATGTATAGTGACCAACATTAAATGACTTAGCTATTCTCATCAATATAGAGACCCAAGAAAATTCTGAAGGATTCATGATGAAAAATGCTATTCATCTCCAGAGAATGAACTGATGGAGTCCAAATGCAGAACAAAATATATTTCTTTTTACTTTTTAATGTTTTCTTGTTTTTTGGTCTTTTTAAAAACTACATAACTAATATGAAAATGTTTTGCACATACACATATACATATATACATATAAAACCTACAACAAAGCTGTTGTAGTTTCTTTCCTTGCCTTCTCAAGGAAAGAAATGGAAAGAATCTGGAACTCAAAATTTTGAAAAATGAATGTTAAAATTGGCCTTACATGACATTGGGAAAAATAAATTATTGAACCTAAGTATATGTATATCTATGTTTAGAAAGTGCAGCCAGTCAGAAAAGTGCTAAAAAGTCAAAGAGTTTTGAGTTCTGGGAAGATTAATGAAGTTTCATAACTGAGGCAGTTATACAAGTAAGCAGAGGTAACTCTCACTTTGAACTTTCAGCAAGAGATTAGGCTAAAAAAACTTCTTAAAACATCTTAGTAGATTTTGGAGGTTTGGAGATTAAGGAGGTGGATATTCATCATCAAGGAGTTGGGACAGTAATAATTTTCATTTAGCAGAAGCTTACTATATGCTGAAATAATATAGTGATCTTGGAGTACTGCTTTGTAGAATGAGTTTTAAGGAAAAACAAGAAATTTTGTAAAATTTTATGGTTAAACAGAAATTAAATAATTTACTTTCCTGAAGCTCAGTAGACCTACTATTTTAGTGTAATGAAGGAAAACAGCTAGTTTGAAAGCAATCCATGAGTGAATATATATATATATATATATATATATATATATATATATATATATATGTATATGTATATGTATTATATATGTATACATTCTGATTGTATTTTATAGCTGCTATTTGTTAACCTTTATTTGACCATGAAAAGAGAAAATACTGTTTAGATCAGGGTTCCCTTGATTCCCCACCCCCATTTCAGCTCGGGTAATCACTATCTCATATCAAGGACCTACTGAGCTTTCCACTGAAGCTCAGAGAACCCCTATGACTCTTCAGTTCAGAGAACCCCCACCCCCGGACTCTGTTAACTCCTCTAGTCTCAGATCAGGTTCCCAAATAAAGGTGATGAAAAAAAATGACAGAAAAATGCACGAAAACTTGAGTTACACTATTGACTCAGAAATTTCATTAGCTGAGTGGTCTTAAGCAGTTATGTTATCAGTTTGCCTCAATTTCCTGATGTTTAAAGAAAAAAATTATGATCATATCCACTTCTCAGTGTTTTGAGGAGCAAGTGATATGATACAATGACTGGAATATGATAAGCAGTATATAAAAGTTGAATTTTTATTCTTATTCTTCTTCATCTTATAATTATTTCTGGAATAAAATGTAATTACATACCTGGTTTTAGAGTGAATTAGGATAAAATACCAAAAGTAATAAGATTTATAGTTGTTTTTCTCAAACATGGATAAATTAGAAATGTATTTGGCTGAATTGACAACACTTAACCAGCAAGACATCTGTTTCATGTTTTCAGTAAAGGATATTGTGTTTCTTTCTATTGTATTCCTAAATTATTTTATATTGTGAAACTTGAGATTTCATTATATCAGCAGGGCTATTAGACAATTTTTGTAATGTAGATTCTGTTAGATTATGAATTAAGCTTTTAAAAGAATGTGATAAAAATAGATGTTTAAACACTGTTATTTGTTTAATGGAATAGATTTTTGCTCAAAACAGATGATAATTATAATAAGTTTACTATAATAGACAGTGTTTCTATTTTAAAAATTTTGGTCATAAAATTACAAAAATGCATACTGTGGTTTAAGGATATGAGTTCAGTATATCAGTATGAGTCAACTATCAGAAATTTGCTGTATGTTTGAAACCCTAGAATGTGGTTAGTTTCAATTTATAAGTAAAGGAAAAATAAAATATAATAGCAAAATATGAGGAATTAATAATATTTAAGCCCTAAATTTTGGTTAGTGAAATTTTGCTATTTGAGGTAAATTTTGGGGGGATCATAATGCACTATTGTTCTGCGTTTTGATTACAAGAATGGTTATCTGAACTTTCATGAAAGGAATATACGAAAATGAGTTGTACTGCATTCTAAGATCTGCAAAAGGTGGATGTCTGCACTTGGGAAGCTTTTGGTAACAACGTTGCCATGGCTTAATAATGTAGGATCCTCTCAATTCAGGTTCCTCATTCTGCTATGTCCTTTCTGAACAGAAAATTTCCCCACCTGGTTAATCCTAAACTTTGATTTTGATACCCTGTTACTACACAATTGGCCACAAATATAACTCATTCCTGGAATAAAACAGAGCTAAGAGGGTTTTCCTACATTATTATATAAAATATTGATATAACTATGTCCATCCTTTTTCTTTTATAGCAAATTTCTACAATCTGGGCTGGTGAGTAGAAGTTGTAGAAGTGCAAGTTAAAAAACTATCAAATAGATGGATAATAGAACATCTCTGAATTCCTTAGAATAGGATGCAAGTATGAAAAATCTTAGAATTTTAGTCTGATTTTATGGTCAAATTATGACATAGGAATGTTATCCTCTAAAAGGCTGAAGTAGCCAAAGTGATAAGATGAAGATATAAAGTTAAAGTTGCCTAATCAAATAGAATAGTAAATTGTGAGAAAGTAATAAGATGAGAATTGTTCCCTAAGAATTGAGAGGAAGATAGGGGTGGTGGTGGTGGGTGAACCTTTCTCTCATCTTAATTGACTAAAGGAGGGAATGAACTCAGTTAAGTATGGAAATATATCTTACCCTACGGGAAAGTAGAAGGGGAACAGAATAAGTGAAGGGGAGAGGGGCTAATAGAAAGGAGGTCATATTAAGGGAGTTAATGGCATAGAGCAAAACAGACTTTTGAGGAGAGACGGGGTAAAAGGAGAGAGGGAGAAGGATAAGCAAGGAAAAATAAGATGGAGGGAAATACATAATAATAATAACTGAGTGCAAATGGGATGAAGTCACTGTAAACATGGAAGCAGATAGAAGAATGGATTAGAAACAAGAATGCAACATTATGTTGTTTATAAGCAACACACTTGAAAGAGACATGCAGAAGAAAAATAAGGGGCTGTTATGCTTCAGCTGAGGGGGAAAAGCAAGGATATCAATCACGATCTGAGATAAAGAAAAAGCAAAAATAGACTGAATTAAAAGGGGTAAGAAAGGAAATAACATTTTGGTAAATAATACCACAGAAAATAAATAACATTAATACTAAGCATATATGCACCAAATGGCATAGCATCCAAAGTCTTAAAGAAAAAGTAAATGAGTTACAGGAAGAAATAGAAAATAAAACTATTATAGTGGGGGACCTCAACACACACACACACACACACACACACACACACACACACACCTACTTGCTCTCTATCTCTGTCTTGCTCTTTTTGGAGGAGAGAGGGCAGGGCAATTGGGGTTAAGTGACTTGCCCAAAGTCACATGGCTAGTAAGTGTGTCAAGTGTCTGAGGCCAAATTTGAACTCAGGTCCTCCTGACTCCAGAGCTGGTGCTCTATTCACTGCTCCACCTATCCGTAACTGAGGCCTCAACTCTCAAAACAAGATAAATCAAGCCATACAATGAACAAGAAAGAAATTAAGAAATGCGTACAATTTTAGAAATGTTAGATATGATAGTCATCTGGAGCAAACTGAATGGGAATAAAAAGGAGTATAACCCTTTCTCAGCTGTACATTGTACCTTCACAAAAATTGACAGTATTTCACAGCATAAAACACTCACAACCAAATGCAGAAAAGCAGAAATATTAAATGTATCTTTTAAGACTATAATGCAAAAAAATATATTGAATGAAAGACAGTAAAAATATAGATTAAAAGTTAATTAGAAACTAATTAATCTAATGCTAAAGAATAACACAAAAAACAAACCATAAAAACAATAAATAACTTCATTTAAGAAGATAAGAAGAGACAACATCCCCAAATTTTTAGGATGCGTTTGAAGCAGTATATATTGGACATTTGCAGTCTCTTAATGCTTACATCAATAAAATGGAGGAAGAGAAGAGCAATTGGGCATGCAACTAAGAAAGAGTAGGAAAAGAGCATATTAAAAATCCCCAATTAAATGTCCTGAAAATGAAAGGAACAATTAATAAAATTGAAAGTTTTTTCCTCAAGAATGCTTGAAAGTCCTATATTCCACTGAATGACCATCTTTTCCCATGGAACAAAATACTCAGTTTTGCTGGGTAGGTGACCCTTGGCTTCAATCCCAGCTCTTTTGCCCTCTGGAATATCATATTCCATGCCCTTCATTCCCTCAGTGTAGAAGCTACCAGGCCCTGTGCGATTCTGATTCTGTTTCCACAATATTGAAATTGTTTCTTCCTGGCTGCTTGTAGTATTTTCTCCTTGATCTGGGAATTCTGGAACCTGGCTATAATATTCCTGGGTGTTTTCTTTTTGGGATCTTTTTCAGGAAGTGACTGGTGGATTCTTTCAACTTCTATTTTGCCCTCTGGGTCTAAAACATCAGGGCGATTTTCCTTCAGAATTTCTTTTTTTTTTCTTTTCTTTAAAATTAATTTATTAGTTTAGTTTCAGTTAACAAGATTCATTTCCATAGTTCCTTGATTTCAAATTTCCTTTACTTCCCTCCCCCCCAACCACAACAGCATATAGTCCAGTATAGGGTCTGCAAACACATTCATATTAGACATTATTCCAATTACAAAGGCGTATTGTACTAGGTGGGAGGAAAGATGGTAAAGAAAAATTAAACCAAATATGAAAAGAAAAAGATCATTAAGTTTGCTTCCATCAGCATTCAGGCTCAGTTCTTTCTAGTTATAACTCTGGATGGTGCATTTCTCTCTTTCTTGAGTTTTTCGGTATTGATTTATGTCACTGCATTGCTGAAAAGAGTTCAGTCTGTCATCTGGTCATCACAGATATGGTAAGTCTGTGATTGTATACAAATTTCTTCTGATTCTACTCTTCTCGCTCAGCATCAGTTTGTATAAGTCTCTCCAGGTAATTATGAAATCTGTCACCTCCTCGTTTCTTATAGCACAATAATATTCCATTACATCCATATGACACAACTTCTTTAGCCATTACCCAATTGATGGACACCCCTTTAGTTTCCAATTCTTTGCAACCATAAAAGGGCTGCTATAAATATTTTTGTACATATGGGTCTTTCTCCCACTTCTATGATCTCTTTGGGATATAACCCTAGAAGTAGTATTGTTGGGTCAAAGGGTATGAAATTATTTATAGTCCTTTGGGCATAATTCCAGATTGCTCTCCAGAGTGGTTGGATAAGTTCACAACTCCACCAGCAATGCATTAGTGTTCCAATTTGTCCACATCCTCTCCAGCATTTGTCACTTTCTTGTTTTTTTCACCTTAGCCAATCTGACTGGAGGGATGTGGTATCTCAGAGTTGTTTTGATTTGCATTTCTCTAATCAATAGTGATTTAGAGCACTTCTTCATATGTTTATAGATATCTTTAATTTCTTTCTCTGAAAACTGCCTCTTCATACCCTTTGACCATTTATCAATTGGGGAATGGCTTGTATTCATATAGATTTGGCTCAATTCTCTATAAATTTTAGAAATGAGTCCTTTATCAGAGACACAAGTTGTAAAAATTCTTTCCCAATTTCCCATCTCCCTCTTGATCTTGGTTACATTGGCTTTGTTTGTACAGAAGCATTTCAATTTAATGTCATCAAAATGATCCATTTTGCATTTTATAATGCTCTCTAATTCTTGTCTGGTTCTAAAGTCTTTCCCTCTCCACAAATCTGAGAGTTAAACTATTCCTTGCTTTCTCAGATGGCTTACAATGTCATCCTTTATACCTAGATCATGCACCCCTTTAGAATTGATTTTGGTATATGGTGTTAAATAATGGTCTATACCCAGTTTCTGCCATACTGTATTCCAGCTTTCCCAGCAGTTTTTATCAAATAGTGCATTCTTATCCCAAAAACTGGGGTCTTTGGCCTTATCGAACAATAGATTACTATATTCATTAACTGCTGGGTCTCCTGTGCCTAATCTATTCCACTGATCCACTACTCTATACCTCTGCCAGTACCAAGTAGTTTTGGTGACTGCTGCTGTATAATATAGATTAAGATCTGGCATAGCTAGTCCACCTTCCCTAGCATTTATTTTCATTAATTACCTTGATATTCTAGACCGGTTGTTTTTCCAAATAAATTTTGTTCTTATTTTGTCTAACTCTACAAAATAGTTTTTTTGGCAAATTGATTGGTATGGCAATAAATATATAGTTTAGTTTGGCTAAAATTGTCATTTTTATTATATTGGCTCGACCCAGCCACGAGCAATTGATATTTTTCCAACTATTTAGATCTGCTTTTATTTGTGTGAGAAGTGTTTTGTAGTTGTGATCATATAGATTCTGGGTTTCCTTTGGCAAGTAGATTCCCAAATATTTTATAATGCCTACAGTGACTTTGCATGGGATTTCTCTTTCTATCTCTTGCTGTTGAGTTTCATTAGAAATGTACGGGAATGCTGAGGATTTATGTGGGTTTATTTTATATCCTGCAACTTTGCCAAATTTATTTATTGTCTCAAGTAGTTTTTTATTTCATTCTCTAGGATTCTCTAAGTATATCATCATATCATCTGCAAAGAGTGATAGCTTGGTCACTTCTTTGCCTAATTTGATTCCTTTCATTTCCTTTTCTTCTCTAATTGCTACTACTAGTGTTTCTACTACCAGACTGAATAAGAGGGGTGATAGTGGATACCCTTGTTTCACTTCTGATCTAAGTGGAAAGGCTTCTAGTTTATCCCCATTGCATATAATACTTGCTGATGGTTTTATTTTTTTTATCTTTTGTTTAAACTTTTATTTTATAACTCTTTTTTATTTATTTTAATTGTTTTTATTTAATTTTTTTATTTATTCATTTTTATTAACTTCTGGTTTATATCATTCATTTCCACCAGATTATGAGTTACATTTTTCCCCCATTTTTCCCCTCCCCACCACCCCAGAATAGCAGTCCCACTAGATATCTCCTCATCCAATCTGCTCTCTCCCATATCTTCTCCCACATCCTCTTCGATTTTGCCATTAGGGCAAGGTGAATCTTTGAGCCCCAATGCCTGGACATCTTATGAAACATTTAATTTAAAACTTTGATTTTCAGACCCATTCCCTTCCTCCCTTCTCACCCACTCCCTCTGAGAAGATAAGTGATTCAGTATGTGTTGTACATGTATAGCTATGCATAACATTAGCATGGTAGATATATTGTAAAAGACTGCTTATATTTCCCTCCCACCTGTCTCATCTCCCACCTGGTCCATTACCTTCTTTGATCCTGTCCCTCTTTGATAGTGGGCACTTACAACCTCCCCTCCCTCCAGAATGCCCTCCCCTCCATCATCCCCCCTTTCATCCCCCTTTCCCCTACTCAGGGGAGTGAGTGAGGGTAAGATATTCCATTTAGTATGTAAGTGATTCTCTCCTTGAGCTAACTTCAGTGAGAATATGCTTTTGCCTTTTTGCCTTCCTGTTCTTCCCCTCCCCTGCAACTACTTCCCCTTGCCTCTTCTACATGAGATAGTTTACCCTACCCTGTCTCTCTCCATATCTTCTTTCCACTTTCCTCTGTCACCTCTTGACTTCACCCCTTAAGAATCATCCCTTCCTTGGGGCAGCTAGGTGGCCCATCGAGCAGAGCACTGGCCCCAGAACCAGAAGGACCCGAGCTCGGGTCTGGTCCCAGACACCCAACACACAAACAAAAACCCAGCCACAACACCCCGGGCAAGTCACCCAACCCCAATTGCCCTCCAAAAAAAAAGAATCATCCCTTCCCATTAAATTCAACCTGTGCCCTCTATCCATGTATACCTGTGAACATATGCCATGTACCCTTCTTCAATTATTTTCATAATGAGAAAGGTTTCATCAAACACAGTTATTGTTTTAACATGTAGGAATGTAAATAGTCGAAATTTGATAAGTTCCTTTTGATTTCTTTTCCTTGATTACCTTCTCAAGCATCTCTTGCTTCTTGTGTCTGAATGTCAAATTTTCTATTCAACTCTGTTTTTTTCATCAAGAATGCTTGAAAGTCTTCTATTCCACTGAATGACCATTTTCCTCTGAAACAAGATACACAGTTTTGCTCGGTAGGTGACCCTAGGCTTCAATCCCAGCTCTTTTGCCCTCTGGAATATCATATTCCATGCTCTTTGATCTCTCAGTGTAGAAGCTGCCAGGTCCTGGGCTATTCTGATTGGGTTTCCACAATATTGAAATTGTTTCTTCCTGGCTGCTTGTAGTATTTTCTCCTTGATCTGGGAGTTCTGGAGGCTGGCTATAATATTCCAAGGAGTTTTCTTTTTGGGATATATTTCAGGAGGCGATCAGTGGATTCTTTCAACCTCTATTTCCCCCACTGGGTCTAAAACATCAGGGCAATTTTTCTTGAGAATTTCTTTAAGGATGATTTCTAGTTTCTTTCAGGTAGTCCAATATTTTTTAAGTTATCTCTCCTGGATCTATTTTCCAGGCCAATGGTTTTTCCCATGAGATATTTCACATTGCCTTCTATTCTTTCATTTGTTTGGATCTGTTTAATTGTATCTTGATTTCTCATAAAGTCACTAGCTTCCATTTGCTCCAGTCTAACTCTGAAGGAATGAATCTCCTCAGTGAGCGTTTGAGATTCTTTTTCTATCTGGCAAATTCGACTTTTTAAGGCATTCTTCTCCTCATTGCCTTTCTGAGCCTCTTTTGCCATTTGAGTTTGTTTTTTAAGGTGTTATTTTCATCAGTTAGGCTGTTGACTGTCATTTCATACTTTTCTTTCATCTTTTTCATTTCTCTTCCCAAAATTTCCCCCACTTCTCTTATCTGCTTCTTAAGGTCCTCGATGGCCTGTAGCCAGCTTGTATTTTCATTTGGGGCTTTTGGAGCAGGAGTTCTGACCTCACAGTCCTCCTCCATGCTTTGAGCCTCCTTGCCCCTAAAATAGGAGCCCAATGTTGAACTTCTCTGTTTATTTTGTTTCATTTGCCTAGGCATGTTTCCACTTAATTACTTGATGTTTGGGTTTGTTGCCACAGTAGGACTTTGCCACCAGACAGGGGAGCTTCCACCCAAACGTGGGGTCTTTGGAAATTTGGCCAGTTGGGTGGCCTCTGTAAGGCCTCCACCCACTCTGGCAAATAGGATACTCACCCCAAACTTCCCCCTGCCCCCAGACCACAATCCAGATCCAGGCAGTTTAAAGCAAGAGGGATTAACGCCCAGACTGATTGCGGGATCTCCCTACAGTTCGAGGACCAGGAGCTAGAGCCACTACTGATGCTGCAAAATGGCTTCTGTGATGCTGTTGCTTCAGCAGCTTTTTGCCCCCAGGGGAGGAAGCCACGCGTTCCCCAAATACTGGTCCCAAAGTCCATAGGGCACTAAGCTCTCACTTGTCCTAAGTATATCTGTGCTGATAATTCTTTAATCACCACAATTGCTGGTGTTCTGGGGTCCCTCCAGCCGGCTAAAGGCCCGGCCACCCTGGGGCTAAAACCGCTCACCTGGGCTCGTCTCTGCACGCTGTGCTGTCGGTTCCCATCGAACTGTGCTGCCTGCTCTCAGAGGGCTGTGCTGGCCGCTCCCTACAGGGCTGCTGGGCTGTCCTCAGCAGGAGGTTAGCTTTGGTTTTCTTTTTTTTTTTAAGTTAATTTATTAGTTTAGTTTCAGTTAACAAGATTCAATCCCATAGTTCCTTGATTTTCAAATTTCCTTTACTTCCCTCCCCCCTGCCCACACGACTGCATATAGTCCAGTATAGGATCTGCAAATGCATTCATATTAGACATTATTCCAATTGCAAAGGAGTATTGTACTAGGTGGGATGAAAGATGGTAAGGAAGAAATAAAACCAAGCAATGAAAAGAACAAGATCATTTAGTTTGCTTCCATCAGGATTCGGGGTCAGTTCTTTCTAATTATATCTCTGGATGGCGCATTTCTCACTCTCTTGAGTCTTTTGGGATTAACTTATATCACTGCATTGCTGAAAAGAGCCCAGTCTGTCATAGTTGGTCATCACAGATATGGTATGTCTGTGATTGTATACAAATTTCTTCTGATTCTACTCTTCTCGATCAGCATCAGTTTGTATAAGTCTCTCCAGGTAATTATGAAATCTGTCACCTCCTCGTTTCTTATAGCACAATAATATTCAATTACATCCATATACCATATCTTGTTTAGCCATTCCCCAATTGAGGGGCACCCTTTTAGTTTCCAATTCTTTGCAAACACAAAAAGGGCTGCTAAAAATATTTTTGTACATATGGGTCTTCCTCCCACTTCTATGATCTCTTTGGGATATAACCCTAGAAATTGTATGGCTGGGTCAAAGCATATGAAATTATTTATAGTCCTTTGGGCATAATTCCAGATTGCTCTCCAGAGTGGTTGGATAAGTTCACAACTCCACCAGCAATGCATTAGTGTTCCAATTTGTCCACATCCTCTCCAGCATTTGTCACTTCCTTGTTTTTTTTTTTCACCTTAGCCAATCTGACTGGAGGGATGTGGTATCTCAGAGTTGTTTTGATTTGCATTTCTCCAATTAATAGTGATTTAGAGCATTTCTTCATATGCTTATAGATATCTTGAATTTCTTTCTCTGAAAACTTCCTGTTCATATCCTTTGACCATTTATCAATTGGGGAATGGCTTGTATTCATATAGATTTGGCTCAATTCTCTATAAATTTTAGAAATGAGTCCTTTATCAGAGACACAAGTTGTAAAAATTCTTTCCAAATTTCCCACCTCCCTCTTGGTCTTGGTTGCATTGGCTTTGTTTGTACAGAAGATTTTCAATTTAATGTAATCAAAATTATCCATTTTACATTTTATAATGCTCTCTAATTCTTGTTTGGTCCTAAAGTCTTCCCCTCTCCACAGATCCGTCAGGTAAACTATTCCTTGCTTCCCCAGATTGCTTACAGTATCATCCTTTACACCTAGATCATGCACCCATTTGGACTTGATTTTGGTATATGGTGTTAGATAATGGTTTATGCCCAGTTTCTGCCATACTGTATTCCAGTTTTCCCAGCAGTTTTTGTCAAATAGTGCATTCTTATCCCAAAAACTGGGGTCTTTGGGTTTATCGAACAATAGATTGCTCTATTCATTAACTGCTGGGTCTCCTGCACCTAATCTATTCCATTGATCCACTACTCTACACCTCTGCCAATACCAAGCAGTTTTGATGACTGCTGCTGTATAATACAGATTAAGATCTGGCATAGCTAGTGCACCTTCCCTATCGTTTCTTTTCATTAATTCCCTTGATATTCTAGACAGTTTGTTTTTCCAAATAAATTTTGTTCTTATTTTGCCTAACTCTAGAAAGTAGTTTTTTGGTAAAATATCCTCGGCAAAGAGTGATAGCTTGGTCACTTCTTTGCCTAATTTGATTCCTTTGCTCTCTTTTTCTTCTCTAATTGCTACTGCTAATGTTTATAGTACCACATTGAATAAGAGGGGTGATAGTGGACACCCTTGTTTCACTCCTGATCTTATTGGTAAGGCTTCTAGTTTATCCCCATTGCATATAATACTTGCTGATGGTTTTAAATAGATGCTATCAACTATTTTGAGGAAGGCTCCATTTATTCCTATACTTTCTGGTGCTTTTAATAGGTATGGGTGTTATACTTTGTCAAAAGCCTTTTCTGCATGTATTGCGGTGATCATGTGGTTTCTGCTAGTTTTATTGTTGTTGTGCTCAATTATACTGATAGTTTTCCTAATATTAAACCATCCTTGCATTCCTGGAATGAATCCTATCTGATCAGAGTGTATTATTTTTGTGATAAGTTGTTGGAGTCTTTTGGCTAATATTTTATTTAGAATTTTTGTGTCTAAATTCATGAGGGAAATTGGTCTATAATTTTCTTTCTCTGTTTTATCTTCCTGATTTATGAATCAGTACTATATTTGTGTCATAGAAAGAGTTTGGTAGGACTCCTTCTTCACTAATTTTCCCAAATAGTTTGTAGAGTATTGGAATCAATTGTTTTTCAAATGTTTGATAGAATTCACTAATAAACCCATATGGCACTGGAGATTTTTTCCTAGGCAATTCATTGATGGCTTGTTTGATTTATTTTTCTGAGATGGGGTTATTTAGGTAATTCACTTCCTCTTCAGTTAATCGTGCAACTTGTGATTTTGTAAATATTCATCCATTTCACTAATATTGTTATATTTATGTGCATACAATTGGGAAAAATAATTCCTCATTATTTTTTGATTTCCTCTTCATTGGAGGTAGATTCCCCCTTTTCATTTTTGATATTCTGAATTAGGTTTTCTTCTTTCTTTTATTTATCATATTGACTAAGGGTCTATCAATTTTGTTGATTATTTTTTTTTAAAGCAATTGGGGTTAAGTAACTTGCTCAAGGTTACACGGCTAGTCATTTGATTTATGCTTGGGTGCTCATTTTCTGAGGCCAGATCTGATCTCGGGTCATCCAAACTCCGAGGACGGCGCTCTTACTCACTGCGCCACCTAGCCGCCCCTTTAGGGCAATTGGGGTTAAGTAACTTGCCCAAGGTTACACGGCTAGGTTTTTGTTTGTGCGGATTAAGTGTCGGAGGCCAGCTCCGAACTCATGTCCTTCTGATTCCAGGTCCGGCGCTCTATTCACTGCGCCACCTAGCTGCCCCGATTTTGTTGATTTTTTTCATAAAACTTGCTCTTAGTTTTATTTATTAATTCAATGGTTTTCTTAATTTCAATTTTATTAATCTCACCTTTGGTTTTCAATAATTCTAATTTAGTACTATATTGGGGATTTTCAATTTGTTCTTTTTCTAGCTTTTTCAATTGCATGTCCAATTCATTGACCTCCCTTCTCTCTGCTTTAATTAAGTATGCACTCAGGGATATAAAACTTCCCCTGTGAACTGCCTTTAGTGCATCCCACAAATTTTGGTATGTTGTCTCATTATTATCATTCTCTTGAATGAAATTATTGATTGTTTCTATATTTTCTTGTTTGACCCACCAATTTGTTAGGATTAAATTGTTTAATTTCCAATTAGTTTTTAGTCTATCTTTGCATGGCCCTTTATTGCGTATAATCTTATTGCATCATGATCTGAGAATCATGCGCTTAATATTTTTGCCTTTCTGCACTGGATTGTGAGGTATTTATGCCCTAGTTCATGGTCTATTTTTGAGTATGTACCATGCACTGCTGAAAAGAAAGTAAATTCCTTCTTATCCCCATTCAGTGTTCTCCAGAGATCCATCATATCTAGTCTCTCTAAGATTCTATTCACCTCCTTAACTTCTTTCTTGTTTATTCTGAGGTTAGATTTATCGAGTTCAGAGAGGGGAAGATTAAGGTCCCCCACTAGTATAGTTTTGCTATCTATTTCTTCCTCTAATTCCTTTAACTTCTCCTCTAGGAATTTAGATGCTATACCACTTGGTGCATATATATTAAGTAGTGATATTGCTTCATTCTCGATGGTGCCTTTTGGTAGGATATAGTTTCCTTCCTTATCTCTTTTAATTAGATCTATTTTTGCTTTTGCTTTATCTGAGGTAAGTATTGCTACCCCTGCTTTTTTTTTACTTTAGCTGAGGCATAATAAATTTTACTCCAACCTTTTACCTTTACCCTGTGGGTGTCTCTTTGCTTCAAATTTGTTTCTTGTAGACAGCATATTGTGGGATTATGGTTTTTACTCCATTCTGCTATCTGCCTCTTTTTTATGGGAGAGTTTATCCCATTCACATTCAAAGTAATAATGACTATCTTTCTGTCCCCCCCCATCCTATTCCCTCCCCTGTTTATGTTTTTGTTTCTTCCTTCTCCCTTCCCCTCCTTGAAGTTTTCCCTTTTGACCACTTCCTCCATCAGTGCTCCCACCAAGTGATCCCCCTTCTTAACCTACCCTCTCTCCTTACTACTATTTCCCTCCTTTCTAATCCTCCCTTTGGTCTCCTCCTTTTCACCCCCCCCCTTACCCTTCCGCTTTCTATAGGACGAAATAAGTTTTTATACTTATCAGAGTGAATTACTCCCCGTTTGATTCCAAAGCAATGAGAGTGAATTTCAAACATTGTTCCTCTCCCTCCCTCCTTTTCCTCTATTTAATGAATTTATGTGTCTATTCACATTAGAATCTTAAACTTCACTGGTTTAAGTTGATCCCTCTTTGAACCAGAGCCAGTGAGAATAGTGTTTAAATGATGTTCCTCTCCCTCTTTCTTTCCCCTCTTCTATAATGTGTTTTAATGCCTCTTCAGATGGCATATTTTACCTTTTCCTATATAATCCTTTCCTTTTTCCCATTACAGTTGCTTTGATCCCCTTAATAGTTTTTTTGTTTGTTTGTTTGTTTTTTTTGTTTTTTTTAGGCATCAGGTTAGTGCATTCATACCCACACCTTCTACCTAAGTATAACCCTTTTGAAGGTCATGATATGGCGATGTGAACATTTTGCTCTTGTTGCATCCCAAGTAATGAGAATGTGGTTGTGGGTGTGGGTGTGTGCACTAATGCATATGTGCGTCTGTGTTTCTCCTGTTTAACTTTTTATGTCTTTCTTGAGTCTTGTAATTGGAGATCAAATTTTCCATTGAGCTCTGGCTTTACTTTCTTGCCTTCCCCTTCTCCTTCTCAGCTTCTTTTTTTCCCATTGTGACTTCCTGTTTCTTAGTTTCTCAGGCTATGAGTTTAGGGCCTGATCCTTGACTTTGAATACCTCTGGGTGGCTAGTTTATGCCTAAGTTAGGGAAGTCAATGAGGGATGTAGATGTGTAGGTGTGTGTGCCTCTGACCACTTCAGATTTCTGCCTCTATACCCCTGGGCTATAAGTAGGCTTTTGTTGGTGAGGTGAGGTGGGGCTTGTTGGGACCCCACCCTCTCTTCTCTTCAGACTCCTGGTTGTCTCAGTTACACCCCTTCTTGGAGAGTCTCAAGCCTGGGGCTATTTCCATTAACTTGGGATTTCAATCTGGGTGGGAGACTTATCTTTGGGCTTTCTGCTTCATGAAGGAGGGATGGGAGGATCAGAGCAGCTAGAATTTACTTTGCCGTTCCAGCCCCTGTATTATACAGGCAGGCAGTTTCTAAACTTCCAAGCTGGGCGTCGAATGCAGCCAGAGAAGCTGCTCTTTCCACTGAGGGCCCAACTCTCCTACCTGGCTCCAATGATCCTATCCGTCTGAGAGCTGACTGTGATTCGTCCTCGGTAAGTCTGCAGGCTGGGGCTTTTGCTCTCTCTGGTGTAGTCTGCTTGTCTGCTCTTAGGTCTGGGCTGTGCAGACCCCATACGCTCTCAGCTCAACCAGTCCGGACACAGTGGGCAACCTCCTGGGCTGAACTCTGCCACACTTTGTCTTCCAGTGGGCTCTGTCACTCCGGATTCTGCTCAGATTCACCCTTTGAGCCTGAGTGACCAAGGGGCTCATCGAGGTTACTGCTTCCTTTCCGCCACATTGGCTCCTCCCCCTAGCTTTGGTTTTCAGTATTTCTAATTTAGTAGTAAATTGGGGATTTTCAATTTGTTCTTTTTCTAGCTGTTTCAATTGCATGTCCAATTCATTGGCCTACCTTCTCTCTGCTTTATTCAAGTATGCAATCAGGGATATAAAACTTCCCCTGAGAACTGCCTTTAGTGCATCCCACAAATTTTGGTATGTTGTCTCATTATTATCATTCTCTTGAATGAAATTATTGATTGTTTCTATATTTTCTTGTTTGACCCACCAATTTGTTAGGTTTAAATTGTTTAATTTCCAATTAGTTTTTAGTCTATCTTTCCATGGCCCTTTATGGCATATAATTTTTATTGCATTGTGATCTGAGAATGATGGATTTAACATTTCTGCCTTTCTGCACTGGATTGTGAGGTTCTTATGCTGTAGTACATGGTCTATTTTTGAGTATGTACCATGCACTGCTGAAAAGAAAATAAATTCCTTCTTACCCCCATTCAGTTTTCTCCAGAGATCCATCATATCTAGTCTCTCTAAGTTTCTATTCACCTCCGTAACCTCTTGTTTATTTTGAGGTTAGATTTATCGAGTTCAGAGAGGGGAAGATTAAGATCCCCCACGAGTATAGTTTTGCTATCTATTTCTTCCTCTAATTCCTTTAACTTCTCCTCTAGGAATTTGGATACTATACATTCTGGTGCATATATATATATAAAGTAATGCTATTGCTTTATTCTTGGTGGTGCCTTTTAACAGGATTTTGTTTCCTTCCTTATCTCTTTTAATTAGATCTATTTTTGCTTTTGCTTTATCAGAGATAAGCATTGCTACCCCTGATTTTTTTTTTTACTTTAGCTGAGGCATAGTAAATTCTACTCCAACCTTCTACCTTTACCCTGTGGGTATCCATTTGTTTCAAATGTGTTTCTTGTAGACAGCATATTGTAGGATTATTGTTTTTAATCCATTCTGCTATCCACCTCTGTTTTATGGGAGATTTCATCCCACTCACATTCACAGTAATGATAACTATCTGTCTCTTCCCCTCCATCCTATTCCCTCCTCTGCTTATGCTTTTGTTTCTCTTCTCCCTTCCCCTCTTGAAGTTTTCCTTTTTGGCTGCCCCCTCCCTCAGTGTTCCCACCTGGTGACCCCCCTTCTTAACCTACCCTCTCCCCTTACTATTATTTCCCTTTCCTCTAATCTTCCCTTTGCTGTCCTCCTTTTTAGCCCCAGCCTTACCCTCCCACTGCCTATAGGACACAATAAATTTTTATACTTATCAGAGTAAATTACTCCCCGTTTGATTCCAAACCAATGAGAGTAAATTTCAAACAGTGCTCCTCTCCCTCCCTCTTTTTCCTCTATTTAATGAATTTATGTGGCTATTCACATTAGAATCTTAAACTTCACTGATTTAAGTTGATCCCTCTTTGAACCAGAACCAGTGAGAATAGTGTTTAAATGATGTTCCTCTCCCTCTTTCTTTCCCCTCTTCTACATTGTGTTTTAATGCCTCTTCAGATGGCATATTTTACCTTTTCCTATCTGATCCTTTCCTTTTTCCCACTGCAGTCCCTTTGATCCCCTTATTAGTTTTTTTTTTTTTTAGACTTCAGGTTAGTGCATTCATACCCACACCTTCTATCTAAGTATAACCCTTTTGAAGGTCATGATAATCATAAACATTTCGAATATTGACAGGTATCAGTTCCACATATAGGGATGTGAACATTTTGCTCTTGTTGCATCCCAAGTAATGAGCGTGTGTTTGTGGGTGTGGGTGTGTGCACTTATGCATGTGTGAGTCTGTGTTTCTCTTGTTTACCTTTTTATGTCTGTCTTGAGTCTTGTAATTGGAGATCAAATTTTCCATTGAGCTCTGGCTTTTTAATCAGGAAATTCTGGAAGTCTCTTATTTCATTAAATGACCATCTCCTTGCCCGAAAGAGTATGCTCAGTTTTGCCGGGTAGTTAATCATTGGTTGTTGTCCTAGCTCTCTTGCTCTACGATATATCAAATTCCAGTCCCTACACTTTTTTATTGTAGAAGCTGCTAGGTCCTGTGTGATCCTAACTGTAGTTCCTCAATATTTTAATTGTTTCTTTCTGGCTGCTTGTAGAATTTTTTCTTTAATCTTGTAATTCTGGAATTTGGCTACTATATTTCTTGGAGTTTTCAGTCTGGGATCTCTCTCAGGAGGAGTCCGGTGAATTCTATTGATAGCTATTTTATCTTCTGATTCCAAGACCTCAGGACAGTTTTCTTTGACAATCTCTTGGAGGATGTTGTCTAGGCTGCTTTTTCATCATGGCTTTCTGGTAGACCAATAATTCTTAGGTTGTCTCTCCTGGATGTTCTCTAGGTCAGTTATTTTTCCAGTGAGATATTTTACATTTTCTTCCAATTGTTCTATCTTCTTGTTTTGTTTGATTGACCCTTGCTGCATCATAGAGTTCTGAGTTTCAGTTTGATTTTTTCTCATTTTTAGCGAATTATTGTCTTCAGTTAGTTTTTGAAGTTCCTTTTTTAGGTAGGTATTGTCTCCAATTACTTCACTGAGACACTTTTCCAAGTTGGTCACTGCCTCCCTCATTTGGTCTTTAAAATTTTTCTTTAGCTCCTCCAATAATGCTATTTGGGCTTGAGACCAGATCATGTTTCCTTCTGTGGTCTCAAGTGTGGGTAGAGAGTCTATATTGTACAGTGTATTTAGTTGTTTTTGCCCTGCATAATAGGCTCGAATAGACTTTCTTGTCTTTCCCTTCTCCTTCTCAGCTTCCTTCTTTCCCATTGTGATTTCCTGTTTCTTAGTTTCTCAGGCTATGAGTTTAGGGCCTGATCCTTTACTTTGAATACCTCAGTGTGGCTAGTTTATGGCTAAGTCAGGGAAGTCAGTGAGGAATGTAGATGTGTAGGTGGGAACAGGAGACTATGGATAGTTAACATTACATGACTCTCTGGCTGTCTTCATGCCATGTTTCTTTGCTCCATTTTCTCACTTCTGTTCTAGGACCAGGAAATGAAAGTCAATCAGTTACCCTATGGCTTTGCTATATCTATAACTTTTCAGAAGAAATCACGCCTTCCTGGCCACCATTCTCCATGTGCATTACCTTCACATATTAGAATGAAAGATCCTCGAGGACAGGTGCAGTCTTGCTTTTTTTGTATTTTTATCCCTAATGGTTAGCACAGTGCCTGGCAACTAATGTATTTTAATAAATGGCTTTTCCCCCCACACATTGCATATATTATAAAACTTGCTAGATATGGTGATGGACTAGAGGTGCAGAATGAGACATCCTTTTTCAGTAATTGCATCATGTAATTTGCTTTGCTTAACTATACTTGGTATAAGGAGGGCTTTTATTAGCAGGGATAGGTGCAAGAGAGATTGACTGAGTTTTGATGCAAAAAAAAAAGAATAAAAACAAAACCAGAAAACAGCAAAAGAACATTTAAAAGGGGACACATGCATAGCGATGATTATACTATCCAGCTAAATTAAATATATGCTTAATATTAAATTAATATTAAATTATTAAATATCAGCATCCTGATTTCTCATAAAGTCATTAGCTTCCATTTACTCTTCTTTATCATTTTCCATCCCACCTAGTAAAATACGCCTTTGTAATTGTACTCATGTCTAATATGAATGTATTTGCAGATCCTATACTGGACTATATTCTTTTGTGGGGGGTGGGGTGAGGTAAGTAAAGGAAATTTGAAAAATCAAGGAACTATGGAATTGAATCTTAACTGAAACTAAACTAATAAATTAAATTACAAAAGAAAATCAAAGGAACAATTAATAAAATTGAAAGTAAAAATGAAACTGATATAACTCAGAGATAATTCTTTGAAAAAAAACAGCGAAATAGATAAACTCTAGGTTAATTTGATTTTTAAAAGAAAAAAGACACCTTGATTTTTATTGTTGTTAGTGTTCAGTTTCTTCAGCTGCATCTGACTATTTGTGATACCATTTGAGGTTTTCTTGGCCAAAGGAGAGGAGTGGTTTACTATTTCCTTCCCCAAATCATTTTACAGATGAGGAACAGATGAGTCTTACATAACTTGTTCAGGGTCATACAGCTAGTAAGTGTCTGAGGTTAAATTTGAAATTTAGGAATTAAATTACTCAGGATAATGATATTTTTCTAATTTCAGTTCCTGTACTCTATGCATGATGTTAGCTAGCTGGCTGTCAAACCAAATTACCAGTATCAGTACTGAAAAAAGTGAATCACCCCCAATGAAAAGGAAATTCAAACAATGATCAGAACTATTTTAACAAATTATATGCCAATAAATTTGACAATCTAAGTGAAATGGATGAACATTTATGAAGGCATATATTACCCAGGTTAAGTGAAGAAGAAAAACAATACTTAAATTACAAGATCTTAGAAAAATAATTCATCAATGTATTCTCTAAGAAAAATTCTGCAGGGTGAGATGGATTCACAAAAGGATTCAATCCAACATTTTAAAAGAACTATTAATTCCAAACACTACATAAACTATTTGAGAATATAGGTAAAGGAAAAATCCTGGCAAATTACTTTTATGAAACATATATGGTGCTGATAGCTAAACCAGGAAGAGCCATCAGAGAGAAAGAAAACTATAGACCAATTATCCTAATGAATATTGATGCAAAAATTTTAAATAAAAGACCAGCAAGAAGATTCCAGCGATATATCACCAGGATCATTTACTATGTCTAGGTGGGATGTATACCAATAATGCAGAGTTGGTTCAGTATTAGGAAAACTATCAGACAATATCAATAACAAAATCAACAGAAATCATACAATTATCTCAAGAGATGAAGAAAAAACCTTTTGACAAAATACAGCACCCATTTCTAGTAAAAACACTAGCATAAGGGTAAATGAAGCTTTTCTTAAAACAATAAGTAGTATCTTTAAAAAAAACTGTCAACAACATTATCTGTAATGGGGATAAGCTGGAAGCCATTCCAAGTAGATAAGGGGTGAAACCATGGTGCCCTTATCTCCACTATTATTCAGTATCACACTACAAATGCTCACTAGAGTAATAGGAACAGAAGAAGAAATGAAAGGAATTAGAATAGGTAATGAGAAAACAAATTTATTACTTTTTCCTGATGATATCACTATATACTTAGAGAATACTAAGGAATCAACTAAAGGAATTAGTTGAAATAATTAACAAATTTAGCAAAGTTACAGGATATAAAATAAACCCACATAAATTACAAATATTTCTATGTGTTGCCAACAAAAATACAGCAGCAAGAGATAAAAAGAGAAATTCCATTCAAAGCAACTGTAGACAATATAAAATACTTGGGAGTCTACCTTCTAAGACCAATCCATGCACTAAATGCACACAATTACAAAACATTTTTTTACAGAAGTAAATTCAGATCTAAACAACTGGATAAATATCAGTTGTGCATGAGTGGGTCAAATTAATACAATAAAGATGTCAATTTAGAGTAAATTAATTTACTTATTCAATTATCAATGAAGCTACCAAAATTATTTTATAGAGCTAGAAAAAATTATAGGAAAATTCATCAGGAACAAAAAAGAATATCAATCAATTGTTTTAATGTGAAGTAAGATGACTTAGGTGTACAAAATCTTAAGCTGTATTATAACATTAAAACTATCTGTTCCTGGCTAAGAAATGGAGTAGTAAATCAATTGAATAGATGGAGAACACAAGACTTAGCAAGTGTTCACAATAATCTACTTTTTAATAAACCCAAAGAGCTAAAATTTTCTGAGAAGAACTCACTGTTTGAAAAAAAAGAAACTGCTTAGAAAACTGAAAAACAGAATGGCAGAAATTAGGTATAGATAAATATCTTGCAAAGATATTTATACAAAGATAAGGTCAGAATGGGTTGATCATTTTTAGATGTAAAGAGTGATACCATAAGCAAATTAAGAGAGCAAAGAATAGTTTACCTGTCAGATCTGTGAAGAAATGAAAAATGTATAACAATATAAGAGATAGAGAGCATTACTAGATGAAAAATCGATAATTTCGATAATATCAAATTAAAAAGATTTTGCAGAAACAAAATCAATGCAATGAAAATTAGAAGGGAAGCAGACAGCTGGGAAAAAATTTATACATCAAGCATCTCTGATAAAGACCTCATTTCACAAATATATACAGAAATGAGTCAAATTTTTAAGAATGAGTCAAATTTTTAAGAATTTATAAATAATTTCATAAATATATTTATAAGTCATTCCCCAAATTTTGGTGAGAGTAATTATTATTTCTCCCTTGTATTAATAATTAATTAATGAAATAAAACCAGGATTTTTTTTTTCAGAAACCTGTAGGCCATTAGTCTCTGAAGGACATTGCTAATAATGAGATTGGATTTACTTAATCTTCTTCAGACCCTACCCAGGTGGGGAAGACCACTGCGATTTTACTCAGGTTTGGGTGAAGATAAATTCTTTGATTAGAATGCCCAAGGCTGGACAATCTAAAAATGCACCTTTCTCCCAGCCAATCATGAGAATGGTTCCACCTCTCATTGTACTATTCATATTCTCATTAATTGTTAACCAAACTACGTTGATTACCACCCTCTGGAACAAACACTTTTCTAAGATCAAGCAAGCAATGTGCATGCTGCCATGATTGGTCCTTGGCATTTGAGTGTGCCACTGACCTCTTTTATTAATAAAATTATTAATAAAATGACTATCCAGAAATTGTGTCTCTCAAACTTTTTAATTGTCACAATGGTCAAAGAATATGAACAGGAAATTTTCAGACAAATCAAAGCTATCTGCAGTCCCATAAAAATGCTCTAAATCACTACTAATTAGATAAATACAAATTGAAACAACTCTGAAGTACCACATCCACAATTATGAGATTGACTAATATCATAGAAAAGAAAAATGATAAATGTTGAAGGAAATGCGGCAAAATTGGGACAACAATGCACTGTTGGTAGAGTTGTGAACTGTTCCAACCATTCTGGGGAGCAATTCGGAACTACAGCCAATAGATAATTAAATGGTGAATGCACTTTGAGCCAGCAATACCACTGCTCCATCTGTATACCAAAGAGATGAAATAAGGGAAAACAACCTACTTGTACAAAAATGTTTATAGGAGCTCTTTTTGTGGTAGCCAGGAATTGAAAATTGAGGGGATGCCCATCAACTGGGGAATGGCTGAACAAATTGTGGTATATGAAGGTAATGGAATACTATTGTGTTATAAGAAATGATGAGCAAGGGGCGGCTAGGTGGCGCAGTGAGTAGAGCATCAGCCCTGGAGTCAGAAGGACCTGAGTTTGGATCCGGCCTCAGACTGTTAATGCACACACAAACAAACAAACAAACAAACAAAAACCTAGCCGTGTGACCGTGGCCAAGTTACTTAACCCCAATTGCCCTCCAAAAAAAGCAAAAAAAATAAAAAAAAGAAATGATGAGCAGGCAGATTTCAGAACAACCTGGAACTAATGTAAAGTGAAGTGAGCAGAGCCAGGAGAACATAATATGCACTAACAGTAATATTGTATTTTGATCAACTGTGAATGACTTAGCTATTCTCCGCAATAAGATGATTCAAGACAATTCTGAAGGACCCGTGATGAAAAATTCTGCCCATATCCAGAGAAAGAATTGATGGAGTTTGAAAGCAGATTAAGCATACTATCTGTAATTGTTTTAATTTTTGTGGTTGATTTTCTTTGGATCTGTGTCTTCTTTTACAATATGAGTAACACAGAAATGTGCTTTGCATGACTGGACACATATAACTTATAGTTTTAGATATAGGTTATCTATATCTAAAAGGGGGGCGAGAGGAAGGTAGGGAGAAAATTTGCAACTCAATTTAAAAAAAGAATGTTAAAAATTGTCTTTACATCTAATTGGGAAAAAGTAAAATATTATTTTAAAGTGCTCTAAATACCTACTGATTAGAAACATGAAAATGCAAAAAAAAATTCTGAGGTACCACCTCATAATCATCAGATTGGGCACATGATTGGAAAAAAATGCCAATTTAGGGAGGGGATGTGGAAAAATGAGTACACAAATACACTTTTGGTGGAGTTGTGCCCTAATCTAACCATTCTGGAGAGCAGTTTGGAACAATACTCACAGTGCTATCAGACTTTTGACCCAGAAATTACACTGTACCTCAAAGAGAATACTGAAAAGGACATTTATGTAAAAAAAAAAATTATAGCAGCTTTTTTTGTTGTGGCAAAGAGCTGAAAATCAAGTGGGTGGCAAAGAACTGTAAATCACATGGATTACCATCAACTGGGGAATGGCTGAACAAGTTGTCTTATGCTATTATAATGGAATACCATTATTTATTTTATTTTACTTATTTAATAATATATTACATTCATATATAAGAAACAAGGAGCAGGATGCTTTTGGGGAAACCTGGGAAGACTTACATGAACTGATACGAAGTGAAGTGAGGAAAATGAGGAGAATATTGTACACAGTAACAGCAATACAGCTACTCTCAGCAATACAAGATAACTCTAAAGGACTTAGGATGGAAAATTATATCCACTCCCAGTGATAGAAGTCATGAATTTGAATACAGATTGAGGCATACTTGTGTTTTAATTTTTTAAATTATTTTTGTTTTTTTTTTTGTCTACATTTTCTCTTTCAACATAGCTAATATGGAAATATTTTACATGAAAGCACAGGCATAATCCATATCCAAATACTTGCCTTCTCAAGGAAGGAGAAGGTAAAGAATTTGGAACTCCAAATATTCCTGGCACTCTAGCTACAATGCCACCTGCTTCCCTCTATGGAGTGTCTTTAGCAGGTAAGGTCAGCTATCCAGTTTAACTAAAACACCCTGCTTTTTGAAACGAAAGGTTTTAATAACTTTAAGCCACTTAATATTTACCATATTTCACCACATAATTGTCATCTCCACATAGTCATTGCACCCTGTTTTTTCAATCCAAAAACTGTTTTTTAACCTTTCATCACATAATGATCATATGTTATAATAGTGTTAGTCATGCTTCTTAAGAGGTAAACAAAGCAGCAATCTCTTCACTAGTAGTGTATGGACACATATTTATCTCTCATGCATTGTGAGCCATGAGGCTAACATTCTCAGCACATGCACATTGCCAGTATAAAATTTTAATGTACATTCACAAGTATTCCGTGCGTTCTAATATTCCACCAAAGACAGTTTAGTAATGTGATTTTTAATAGCAGCACAATTTTATAAAAGTTTTACATAATGGACACACCCCACTTTTTTGCAAAATATTTGGCATAAAATCTGTGACAATTATGCGGTGAAATACAGTATCTTTCCTCCCTCTTATTCCACTTCTAACTCTCCAACCACATGAGTTATAGCTAATGATGACAACTGTTATAAATTGCCAAATATTTTACCAGACACTGTTCTTGGCTTTGCAAATACAAATAAAGGTTCAAAGATAGCTCTTGGATTCAAGGAATTCAGAGTATATTGGAGAAAAGAACATGAGGTAATGGGGTAAACAATTATGCATATATAAGAGGAATGGGATAGAATTTCAGAGGGAGGGTACTAGCCGCGGGAGATTGGAGGAAGACTGGACAGGCCTCTTAGAGGTGGATATTGATCTGAGACTTGAAAGAAGCCAGAATCCCAGGAGGCAAACGTGAGGAAGGAGAGTATTCCAGAAATGTGGGACAGCAAGTAAAAAAAGCTTGAATTTGGGATGTGAAGTAAACTGAGCAAGAAATAACAAGAAGGTCAGTGACCCTGAATTGCTGAGTAGTTGGAAAAGTTTAAGTAAAGTTTAAGCAGTCTTTCAAGGTGAGAAGGTGCTCCACTGCTAAACTATTTACCTCGATTCAAGAACTGGCACTTATCAATTAGCAAACTTTTAAAAATATTTTTATATATTTCATTAAATATTTTCCAATTAAATAAAAAAATCAAAAATTATTTTTTTTAAATGTTGAGTTCCAAGTGCCTTTCCTCTCTTCTACATAACCTCCTCCACTCATTGATCAGACAAGCTCCTTGCTTTTGATTATGACATGTAAGTTCATGCAAAATTGAATATTACCCATGTTGCAAAACAAAATGGAAACAAAATAAATCAATAAAAATAAAGACAGTAAAAAAGTTTACTTCAGTCCACATTTTGAATTCATCAGTTTTCTCTGGATTTGGGTAGCATTTTTTTTCATCATGGACCAGTTGGATCATTGTCTTGATCAAAGTAAAAAAGTCTTTCACA
The DNA here is from genome assembly GCA_011680675.1 of Gymnobelideus leadbeateri. NCBI lineage: Eukaryota > Metazoa > Chordata > Mammalia > Diprotodontia > Petauridae > Gymnobelideus > Gymnobelideus leadbeateri. The sequence goes on along the minus strand of WOXC01000934.1, from coordinate 190,918 downwards.
CTTTATCACTGTACAGTATTGTTGCTACTGTGTACAATGTTCTACTGGTTCTGCTCACTTCACTTTACATGAGTTCATACATATCTTCCTAATTTTTTTGGAAACTATATTGCTTGTCCTTTATTATATAGCACAATCGTATTCCATCCCAATAATATACCACAGCTTGTTTAGCCATTCCGCAATTGATAGGCAACCGTCAATTTCTTTGCCCACCACAAAAAGAACTTACACATATATTTTTGTACAAACAAGTTCCATTCTCTTTTCTTTATCTCTTTGAAATACAGACTTAATAGATGTATTACTAAGTCAAGGGTATACAAAGATGTATAGGTCAATTTTTGTGAGAAAGCCACACACGGTTGAGAAAAAAGGTATATAGTTCTGACATTGCATAGGTGGATTGTTCTGCAAACCTCTATATAAAACAATATTTACGTACTATGAGTTTCCCATGAATCTGGAAAAGTGCAGGAGGGGAAGCAGGAAGGGGGTTATGATTCTGTAGGGGAGGGACTGGCACCTCACTCAAGAATACATGGGGGCCAGGTGCAGAGAATCAAGAGCTGGAGGAGGACCACATGCCTTGCCAGCCATATGAGGGCCTGGCTGGAACTGAAAGGAAGAACACATCAGCAGGCAGACACATGGGGGCCTGACATAGAAACATTCAGTAGAGAACAGGTGACACACAGGGACCAGGAACAGATACATATTACCCCAATTTAGATGGACAAAATATTGACCAAACCTCTGGTGGGTAGGTGGACTGAAACCAACGTCTTCTCTCTCAGCAGAGGATGTCTCCAGTCAGGCTCTGATCCAGCAGTGGTGGTGGGTATCTCTCTTGCAGCTCTGTTCTGCTTTCATTTAGTAGATTTTTTGAAAGTTTCTTTTTTTGTGGGGCATTTAGGGAGTCAAAGAGTGCCAAATCAAGGGGGCAGAAGGAGAAAGAGATCCTAAACAGTTTGGTCAGGATACATAGGGTTGTTTTAGAATGCAGATTTCTTTCAGAATTCCTTACATAAAGTCCAATTTTTATAATGTGAATATACAGAAAGCAAGATCTGCCGTACTGCTTGCTATTCCCTTTTAGTTTTCCCTGCAGGTCTCTAATATTTAAGTTTTCTAAAATTCTATTAATCTTCTCAATTTCTTTCTTATTTATTTTATAATTACGTTTATCTAGCTCTCAGAGGGAAAAGTTGAGGTCCCCCATTACCATAGTTTTACTATTTATCTCCTTCTGTAATAAGTTTAATTTCTACTTTAAGAATTTGAATGCTATGCCATTTCTAAAACATAAGTTTATTATTAATATTACTTCATTGTGTATGGTTCCTTAGAACAAGATGTAGTTTCCATACTTGCCCCTTTTAAATTAGAAATACTTTTGCTTTTGCTTTTTCCAAGATCATGATTGCTACCCCTGCACTTTTTACTTCAACTGAGGTAAAAAGGTTCTGCTCCAGCCCCATATTTTAATTCTAGGGTCCTCTCACTGTTTCAAGTGTGTTTCTTATTTTTTTTTAATGTTTTTGGATTGTGGTTCCTAATCCATTTTCCTACCGGCTTCCATAGTATAAGTGAGTCCTTTCCATTCACACAGTTATGATTACTAACTATGCATTTGCCTCCATCCTACATTCTTCTGTATCTCCTTCTCTCTCTCTCTCTCTCTCTCTCTCTCTCTCTCTCTCTCTCTCTCTCTCTCTATATATATATATATATATAATATATATATATGTGTGTGTGTGTGTGTGTATATATATATATATGTGTGTGTGTGTGTGTGTGTATGTGTGTATGCATGTATGTATATATGTATGAATATATCCTGTCCCTCCTCCAATGTCATATTTTGATATAACCACAGTTTTCTATTATCTACACACCCTTTTATCACCTTTTTTCTTTCTATTTTCCCCTTTTCTTACTTAACTGCAGGGTAACATACATTTTATGACCAATTGAGAAAAATGTACATACACACATACATACATACATACATACATACATACATGTGTGTTTGAAACACCTATTTTATGTGAGATCACTTTCTTTCTCCTTTCTACCTTTTCCCAGGTTTCCATATTTCTTGCCTATCCATTTCTTTTACATCATCTTAACCAAATTGGCTCTTAACCAACTTGCAAAATCTTTTTCTAGGTAGAATCCTTCTACCTGCTCAAGTAATGATGAAATTCATAGAATTATAATCTTCCCTTATAGAAAAGTAAATATTTTAAACTTATTGAGTCTCTTTTGAGTTCTCTTTCATATTTACCTTTTAAACCTTTTTTTTTGAATCTTCTATTTGAAAGTTGTATTTTCTATTCAGCTCTTGTCTTTTCATCAGGTATGCTTCAAAGGTTCTATTTTACTAATTATACATTTTTTCCTTGATGTATTTTTGTAGAGAGCAAACCCGTAGCAAGTAGAATGTTCCCAGGGCATGTATCTTCAGTCCCAAATGTCTTGTTTGCTGAGTGTTCTAAAACTAGATGCGCTTCCACAGAGAGCCTTTTACTATCATAGGGTTAGCTTCATGAGTAAAATTCCTTATACAATACAATTATTCCCAGTATCCATAATAAGTTAGCATATATAATCCACACTGCAAGGTCTGCTTCATTCTTTGGCATAAAATACCTTCCCTTTATGTTATACCATAAGGAATTCCAGCCTTTGGCTGGTCTTTATTCTTATAATTTTGTTTCCTCTGAAATGGAGACAGTAGAGCCTCAGGGAACCCCTCTCAACTTTGAGTTTAATTAGACCAACCTGGCACTGAAATGGTGGAAAAAAGTTAAAGAATTTGCCCAGGGTCACACAACTTGTATCAGAGGAAGGATCTGAACTCAGTTCTTTCTGACTCTAAGCACTGAAAATAGAGCCACAGTGTGGCCTATGAAGCAGTAAGAACCTTCCTCAGGACCCTCATAACCTAGGAGGCTTTAACTCCCACCTTCTCTCACACCATTATATGTACATACACACACACACACACACACACACACACACACACACACACAATTCTAGGTTAGCTCCAATGTTCAATTCAACCTCATGTTACTTCTACTCACATGTATAAAATTCATTCATTCAACAAACATTGAACAACTGTGGTGTGCTTCACCTAATGTGTTGAGTTTTGCACAGCAGTCAAGCCACCAACCCCCAAGGCACTGAAATAACAAACCAAGGGCCATACCCGTGTCCCTTCATAGCAAGAATCTTGGGACAATGTTTCCTGTAACCCACAAACATAGTTCAAATTTAAAAGTCACAGCCTGGAAAAATCAGCAGGAAAAAAAAAAGTCTGACCATAGAAAACTACTGTGGTGACAATGAAGATGAAAACATAAACTCAGAAGAGGACAACAATGCCAAAATATTTACATTCAGAGTCTCAAAGAAAATATGAACTGGTCTCAAACCCAAAGAAAACCTCCTGGAGGAGTTCAAAAAGGATTTTTAAAATCATACAAGAAAGGCAGAAAAAAAATTGGGATAAGAAAAACAAGAGAATCATAAAAAAGAGGTCGACAACTTGGTAAAAGAAACACAACAAAGTAGGAAGATGTACAAAAATCAACTGAAGAAAACAGTTCCTTGAACAGTACAATTGACCAAATGGAAAAGGAAACACAAAAGTTAAAGGAAGAAAATGATTCCTTAAAAATTAGAGTTGAGCAAGTGAAAGCTAATTTAATGACTCTGAGACACCATCTTGGGGTGGGGGAGGGGAGAGATGTGGAGAAAATTTGTAACTCAAAATTTTATCGAAGTGAATGTTGAAAATGAAATATAAATAAATGATTTTTAAAAATATATAAAACACCTCTCTGTAAAAACAACTGACCTGGAAAATATATACAGGAAAGATAAATTCTTTCTTTATAAACTACCTGAAATCCATAATAAAAAAAAGAACCTGGACAGTATATTTCCAGAAATTGTCAAGGAAAACTGCCCTTATATACTAGAACAGAGGGTAAAATGGACATTAAAAGAATCCACCAATTACCTCCTTAAATATCCCAAAATGAAAACTCATAGGAATATTAGATTTGAAATTCCTTAACTCTCAGGTTAAGGAGAAAATCCTGCAACTAGCCAGAAGGAAACAATTCATGTATCAAGAAGTCACAGTCAGGGTTACACAGGATTTCACAGCTACTGCATTAAAGAACCAGAGGGCTAGGGATATGATATTCTGGAAAGTAAAAAACCTAAAACCAAGAATCAACTGCCTAGTAAAAGTGAAAGGGAGAAAATGGACATTTAATAAAAAAAGGGACATTCTAATATTCCTATTGAAAAGAGCACAGCTAAACAGAAACTTTGATTTTCAAATATAAGACTCAAGAGAAGCATAAAAAGATAAACAGGAAAGGATAAATGTAAGTTATTCAATGGGGTAAAACTGTTTACATTCCCACACAGAGGTGATACTTGTAACCCTTAAGAACTGAATTTTTATTAGAGTAGTTAGAAGGAGTACACAGACAGAGGATGGGGTACAAATTGATTTTGATGGGATGATATAAAAATGGGGGGTGAGGAAGATTGCACTAGGAGGAGAAGGAAGGGAGGGGAAGAATGGGGTAAATTATATAACATTTAAAGTTGCTAGACTACAATGGAGAGAAAGAAGGCAGGGGTGAGCATTGCCTGAATTTTATTCTAAATGTGTTTCTTGTGAATAGCATTTTGCAGGATTCTGTGTTTTAATCCACTTTGTTATCTCTTTCCATTTTATGGGTGAGTTCATCCCACTCACATTCAATGTTAAGATTACAAACTATTTCCCACCATTCCCTGTTTATACTTTTCTTTCTCTTGTTTTACTGTTTCCCTCCTCACGATTTGCCCTCTAACTCCATTTGCCCTCCTTTCTATCAACCCCTGCCCCATATTTTCTTGTCCCCCTCCCCTCCTATTTCCCTATAGGGTAGTATAGTTTTCTATGCTCAGCTGAATGTGCATATTATTCCTTCTTTGAGCCAAACCCAATGAGAAGAAAGTTCAAGCTTTTGCACAATCAAAATCAATAAAACAAGATTAGAAGGAAAGCAGAAAGCTGAGAAACAATCTTTACAACAAATGTCTCTGGTAAAGGCCTAATTTCTCAAATATAGAGACAACTGAGAAAAATTTATAAGAATACAAGCCATTCCCCAGTTGATAAATGGGCAAAGGATATGAACAGGCAGTTTTCAGATGACGAAATCAAATCTATTTATAGGCACATAAAGAAGTGCTGTAAATCATCGTTGATTGGAGAAATGAAAATTAAAACAATTCTGAGTTCCCACTTTATTACATTAAAAAATAGAATATTTAACTCTATCATAGAAAAATAACTTCAAATAACTCCCAAATAAAAAATCACCAGGGCAAGATGGATTCAGAAGTGAATTCTTTCAAATACTGGAAAATAAGTGGAGGAGTAAGCCTGCCGAATTCCATATATGATATTGATATCTAATGCAGAAAGAGCCAGAACAGAGAAAGAAAACTATAGAACAAATTTCCTAATGAATATTGATGTAAAAATGTTAAATAAAATACTAACAAGGAGATTACTGGTGTGTGTGTGTGTGTGTGTGTGTGTGTGTGTGTGTGTGTGAGATATACAAATTCGCACACATGTGAATAGGTTCATATAATGACCAGGTGATATTTATACCAGGAATGTGCTGATTCAATATTAGAAAAACTATCAGAATAACTGACCATATCAATAGCAAAACAAACAGAAATCATATGATTATTTCAATAGATGAAGAAGTTTTGATGAAATATAGCACCAATTCCCATTAAAAACACTAGAAAGTATAGGATTAAAGGGAGCACCCCTTAAAATAACAAGCTATATATATAAAACCCTCAGCAAGCATTATCTGCAACAGGGATAAGCTAGAAGCCTTCCCAATAAAATCAGAGTGAAGCAAGGATGACCATTTTCACCACTATTATTCAATATAGTAATAGAAATGATAGCTATTGAGATAAGAGAAGAAAAAGAAATCAAAGAAATTAGAATAGGCAATGAGGAAACAAAACTACCACTCTTTAAAGATGATATGATAGTAAACTTAGAGAACCATAAAGCATAAAGTAAAAAAATTATTTTAAATAATTAACAAATTTAGCAATGTTGTAGGATATAAGATAAACCCGCAAAAATCATCATATTTCTTTATATGACAAATAAAGCCTAGCAGCAAGAGGTAGAAGAGAAATCCCATTTAAAGAATTGCAAACAATATAAAATTGTTTTATATTAGGAGTCTACCTGCCAAAACAAGACCAGGAACTATATTAATACAATTCAAAACACTTTTTATACAAATAAAGTCAAATGTAAACAATTGGAAAACTATCTGTTGCTCAGGGGTAATCTGAGCCAATGTGATAAAAATTACAATTCTGCCTAAACTAATTTACTTCTTCAGTGTCATACCAACTAAACTACTAAAAAGAATTGATAGAAGTAGAAAAAATGACAACAAAATTCTTCTTGAAGAACAAAAGCTCATGAATATCAAAGAAATTAATTTTAAAAAATACAAAGGAAGGTGGCCTAGCAATACCCAATCTCAAACTATATATAATAGAGCAGTAATCATTAAAATTATCTGGTATTGGCTGTGAAATAGAGTAATGGATCAGTGGAATAGATTAGGTACACAACAAACTGTAGTCAATGACTGTAGTAACCTACTGTTTGATAAATCCAAACACCTCATTTGTGGGGTAAGAACTCACTATTTAACAAAAACTGTTGCGGAAATTGGAAAACAGTAGTACACAAACTAGGTATAAACCAACATCTCACTATGTATACCAAAATAAGGTCAAAATGTGTCCATGATTTAGACATAAAAGGTGACAGTATAAGCAAAATTTGAAGAGCAAGAAAGAGTCTACTTGTCAGGGCAATGGGGAGGGAAAGTACCCATGATAGAGAGCTTTACAACATGCAAAATATTTAATTTTGGGGCGGGTAGGTGGCGTAGAGAATAGAGCACTGGCCTTGGAGTCAGGAGGACCTGAGTTCAAATTTGACATCAGACACTTGACACAATTACTAGCCTTGTGATTTTGGGCAAGTCACTTAACCCCAATTGCCTTCTGAAAAGCAAAATAATAATAATAATAATAATAATAATAATAATAATAATAATGATAATGATAAATAGATAATTTGATTATATTATATTAAAAAGTTTTTGCACAATCAAAATCAATAAAACAAAATTAGAAGGAAAGCAGAAAGCTGGGAAACAATCTTTACAGCAAATGTCTCTGGTAAAGGCCTAATTTCTCAAATATAGAGAAAACTGAGAGAAATTTATAAGAATACAAGCCATTCCCCAGTTGATAAATGGGCAAAGGATATGAACAGGCAGTTTTCAGATGACGAAATCAAATCTATTTATAGGCACATAAAGAAGTGCTGTAAATCATCGTTGATTGGAGAAATGAAAATTAAAACAATTCTGAGTTCCCACTTTATAACTAATTGGTTAATATGACAAAAAATAAAATGATAAATGTTGCTAAGGATAGGGAATACTGGGACACTTATGCTCTGCTGGTAGAGTGGTGAACTGATACAACTATTCTGGAGTGCAATGTAGAACTACTTTTACCCAAAGGGCAACCAAAATGTACATCCACTTTGATTAAGCAAAACCACTAGTAGGTCTATATCCCAAAGAGATCATAAGAAAGGAAAAAGGACCTACATGTGCAAAAATATTTATACCAGTCCTTTTTGTGGTGTCAAAACATTGGAAATTCAGGTGATGCATATCAATTAGGGAATGGCTGAACAAGCTGTTGTATATGAATGTAATGGAATACTACTGTGCAATAAAAAATTAAGAGGCACATTTAAGAAAACCCTAGAAATGCTTGTACGAACTGATGCAAATTAAAATGAGCAGAGAAACAGGAAAACAATGTACACAGTATGAGCAACATTGTGTGATGATCAACTCTAAATGATTTAACTCCTCTTAGCAATACAATAATCCAAGACAAGTACAAAGGGCTCATGAAGAAAATGTTATCCGTATCCAGGTAAAAGACTGATGGACTCTGAAAGCAGATCGAAGCATATTTTTTTTCACTTGCTTTATTCTTTCTCATGACCCCCCCCCCTTTGATCTGTTTCTTCTTTCATAATTGTAACTAATATGGAATTTTTTTTTTTAAATCATAGTACGTATATAAACTATATCAAACAGCCTACCATTTTCAGAAGAGGGGAGGGGAAGAAGGGAGCATGAAAAAATTGGAACTCGAAATCCTGTAAAAATGAATGTTAAAGTGGGGTTAGGGGTGGGGGTGGGGGAGGGAGGGAGGGAGGAGATCTGCACACACTCGCACACACATGGAGTGGGGCGGGGTTGAGCCGCCGCCGCCGCCGCCGCCGCCGCTAGGATAGAGACGCGTCGGAAGCCGTAGCAGCGTCGCTGGGGTTTGTCTCGCTCTCCCCCTCTTCCCTCTGCCCCCAGTCAGCGCGCTTGGCTTGCCCCCCGTCCCTGCCCACTCTTTCCCTTTTGCTGCACTCTCCTTTCCACACACACGGCAACCCCCACCCCCACCTCCACCATGGATCCGGGCAGCGGCAGCAGCAGCAGCGACTCGGCGCCCGACTGCTGGGACCAGGCGGACATGGAAGTCCCCGGCCCCGGCAGCGCCTCCCCGGCCGCCGCCGCGCCCCCGGCCGCCGCGGCCGAGGCCCAGAACCTCAGCACGGCCTTCAGCCGGCAGCTCAACGTCAACGCCAGGCCCTTCGTGCCCAACGTCCACGCCGCGGAGTTCGTGCCGTCCTTCTTGCGGGGCACGGTCCAGCAGCCGCCGCCACCGCCGCCGACCCCAGCCGGCGCCACCACCGCCCAGGGAGACGGCACCAGAACAGGAGGACCCGCCGGGCCCGAGGCACCTGTGGAACCTTTTCAGGAACAGTCAGTGTTGTATGAAGGTTCAGATTCAGCTGTTAGCATGGAAGGTTCAGAGCCTGTTGTAGAAAATGGAGAGAAAGAAATGCCCCCAGAAGAATCATGGGAGGACAAAGAAGAACCTAGGGAAGCAGAGCTGGGGGGTGGTTCTTTGGGAGACGGAGGGCCTCCAGAGGAAAGTGTGCCAGAAATGATGATGGAGGAGGAAGAAGAATTACCAAAACCTAAATCTGTGGTAGCACCACCAGGTGCACCTAAAAAAGAACATGTCAATATAATATTCATTGGTCATGTGGATGCTGGTAAATCAACTATCGGAGGACAAATAATGTATTTGACTGGGATGGTTGACAAAAGAACCCTTGAAAAATATGAACGAGAAGCTAAAGAAAAAAACAGAGAAACTTGGTACTTGTCATGGGCCTTAGATACAAATCAGGAAGAACGAGACAAAGGTAAAACTGTAGAAGTGGGCCGTGCCTATTTTGAGACAGAAAAGAAGCACTTCACCATCCTAGACGCCCCGGGGCACAAGAGTTTTGTCCCAAACATGATTGGTGGTGCTTCTCAAGCTGATCTGGCTGTGCTGGTAATCTCTGCCAGGAAAGGGGAGTTTGAAACTGGATTTGAAAAAGGAGGACAAACAAGAGAACATGCCATGTTGGCAAAAACAGCAGGTGTAAAACACTTAATGGTGCTCATTAATAAGATGGATGACCCAACAGTAAATTGGAGCAATGAAAGATACGAAGAATGTAAAGAAAAGTTGGTGCCATTTTTGAAAAAAGTTGGTTTCAATCCCAAAAAGGATATACACTTCATGCCGTGCTCAGGACTGACTGGTGCAAACCTTAAAGAGCAATCAGATTTCTGTCCTTGGTATATTGGGTTACCATTTATTCCATATCTGGATAATTTGCCAAACTTCAACAGATCAGTTGATGGACCAATCAGGCTGCCAATTGTGGATAAATACAAGGATATGGGCACTGTGGTCCTGGGTAAGCTGGAATCAGGCTTTATTTGTAAAGGTCAGCAGCTTGTGATGATGCCAAACAAGCACAATGTGGAAGTTCTTGGAATGCTTTCTGATGATGTAGAAACTGATTCTGTAGCCCCAGGTGAAAACCTCAAGATTAGACTGAAGGGAATTGAAGAAGAAGAAATTCTTCCAGGATTCATACTTTGTGATCCTAATAATCTTTGTCATTCTGGCCGCACGTTTGATGCCCAGATAGTGATTATTGAGCACAAATCCATCATCTGCCCAGGTTACAATGCGGTGCTGCACATTCATACCTGTATTGAAGAAGTCGAGATAACAGCCTTAATCTGCTTGGTAGACAAAAAGTCAGGAGAAAAAAGTAAGACACGACCACGTTTCGTCAAACAAGATCAAGTATGCATTGCCCGCTTGAGGACAGCAGGAACCATCTGCCTTGAGACCTTCAAAGATTTCCCTCAGATGGGCCGTTTTACTTTAAGAGATGAGGGGAAGACCATTGCAATTGGAAAAGTTCTGAAACTGGTTCCAGAAAAGGACTAAGCATTTTTCTTGATGACCCTGCACAATACTATGAGGAGAATTGACTCTGCAAAAGCCTACTTCACACGGCCTTCTCTTATTTTCTGCCCATCGATAAAGTCCTCCCCATATTTTGCAAAGAAGAATTTCACAGCAAAAGTCCATATTGTCAGCTTTCTCATATTGAGAGCTCTGCTATGCCACTGTTGAATTTCCCCCAAAGTTTTTTTCTCCTCCCAAATTCTGCTTCCTTGGACAGATTCGTCAATAACTTTGTAAGTGATGTGAACCTAACTGCCTACAATAATGAAAATCTAAAGGAATTTTTTTTTTAATTTTCCCCTTAAGCATATTTAGACATAATTTTTTTTCAGGGCAGATCATTTAGTGTTTGTGTGTGCGTGTGTGTGCGTGTGTGTGTGTGTGTGTGTGTGTGTGTGTGTGTGTGCACTTTACAAAGACAACTACCATGTTAATCAAATATTCAATTTAAAATCCTTTTCAGTATTTGAATTGCTTTTGAATAATGTGTTTTTTTTTAATCTGGATATAACACTGTTGCATTATCTTTTTAACTTTCCAAGTAATCAAATACATTTTATTACTTGGACTTTTCTAAACTACCCCACCCATCCACTGTTTTAAATGAGGCATTTACAAAAATAAATAAATAAAAGAAAGAAAAAAAAGTTGAAGGTTGTTGTTAAGGAAAAAAAAAATTATTTTGTTCCTTTTTAATGGTCAGTGTTTAATGGTCAGAAAATTAAAATATGTTTGTTCAAATATTGAACTGCTTTATTAGCTTTATGTCAGCTTTATTTTCTGCCAAAATTAATATTTAGCTTTGTTTACTTGATTTCTTAAACACATTGTTTTGAAATGACAAGCAACATTCTGTGGTTTTCTAAGTAAAACATAATGAAATTCTTCCCCTCTGTAAAAATCTAGTAACCAATCAAATCAGTGGAATTCACAAAAAAGAAAACTTGTGAGATCTGGCATGAAATACCTCTATTAATATTTGTAGAAGCTGCTTTGAGTTTGAAAACTGCCTCAGTGAAAAATACCAGTTCATACAAAAAGTTACTTAGGTCACTCTCTCTATTGGTAACTTTGAAGGCTGTATAATCCTTGCTGTTTAAAGCTAAATATAAATTGAGAAATACAACTACCAAATTTTATGATGATAAGAATTTGCACATACTGATATTTGGAGTGAGACAAGTATAATCAAGCACAGTTTAAATTTGTGACCTAACCAATTTGAACATGAAAGCAGTTTTCTTGAATCTAAAACTGAAATTTAAGCCATATGTCAGCATTGTAGTTCTTTTTAAGTTGAAGGTTAACAATCTACCATAATTATGACTTATAAACCACTTTAAGATGAATGAGAAATGGGAGAGAAAACTCAAAGTATTACTAGAAGACTTTAATTTAATTTTTAACGTTGCCGTTTCTTCAAGAATTGACTTTTTTAGAATGTTATTTTCCCCTAATATTGCATAATACTTAATTAAATAATTAAATAAAATTAATTAAATAATACATAATTGTGTATTTAAAGAATAGAGAGTCCCTTCCCTGTAACATCACTCAGAAATGAAAAAGCAACAGTTGACTGTATTTCCATTAAAAATAATTAAAACTTAATATTTTAACCATTTCTGTTTCTTTGTAACTGTGGAACCTCCCATTCATTTAACTTAATAAGGTTATATTGTATGAACAGAGCAGAATCATTGTTCTTCAGTTTCATATACACCTGTAGCTACCATAATGCATGAAATTTAAATAAATTTCATTATGTCTGCAAAAAATGAATGTTAAAAATTTTCTTGACATGTAATTGGGGAAAAATAAAATACTATAAAGCACATGAATTTTATGTAATTTAAATGATCATTTTATATCCTGAGATACTTTCTATCTCTCCATTTTCCCTGAGCTCTTTATCTATAGATGAGAAAGGTAATTTCTCACTTCTGGAATTTGTTTATACTATCTCCCTTTATGTCTAAGTCATGTCATTTGGAGCTTTTCTTGGTTTATGTTGTAAGATGTTAGTCTATACCTAATTTCTACCATACTGCTTTTCAGTGTTCTTAGAATCCTCTGTCAAAAGATAGTTCCCTTTACCCCCAGTAGTTATGGTCTTTGGATTTCTGGAACATTAAACTATGACATTTATTGATTTCTCAGACTATATCCAGATAGCCTCTCCCTTATCACAAACTCTAAGACTCAGTCGTCACTTCCTCCCAGCATTGCCATCCTTTCAATGCCAGCAGACAATTCCTTCCTGTTACTGAGAATCTGATCCAGAATTGTCAGTTAATGAACATATGTTAGGCACTTACTATGTGCCAGGCACTTTCCTAAGTAAGTGCTGGGGATACCAAGAGAGGGAAAGACTGTCTCCTTTGAAGGAGCTCAGTCCAATGGGGAAGATAACATGAAAAACTATGAACAAACAAACCATAGACAGAATAAAGTGGAAGTAATAAGTAGAGGAAGCACTCAGCTGAGCTCTCCCAAGACTTCCCTCCAAACAACTTTAAAACTACAACTCACATCAAATTTTTGGATGGCAAAGCCAACAAAATGTCAGGTTGGGACATTCTTCCAAGCCAAAACAACATGAGATATTGGAAGGACAGATCTGTAACACTGAGGTGCAGGCTGGCCTAGAGCCCATGTGGATGAAATATCAGTGGCAAGACTAGGTGGTGGAGTGAAAAGGAATATCCTTTAGATCAGTTAATATTGATGTCTTTGATTTAGTTTTAGTTCCATTGTAGGATTAAGTCCTCTTCTTCAGGAAAAGTTAGCCCTAACAGCTAAGCCAAACTAGCAAAGACATTCTCTTAAATCTAAGTTGCCTATAGATTTAGTGAATATATAGATTGATAAAACTTTATCATTTAGTAACAGATACTTCAGAGTAAGGCATATATAATTGTAGGAATAAAATAATCATAGGATTATAAGAATCTTTTTAAAGGTTAAGTTCCACTTTCTGGCAGTAGGAGAAAGGAAGTTTGACTGTAGTTTAAGTTCTTTAGACTAAGTGGATAAACATCCTTATTTTTGAGTAGTGTAATCTTCTAAGGTAGGATTTCCCTTTCTGTCAATTGGAGGATGGGGAGTTCAAACTACAGGTCCCTTGAAAGGCCTTGACTTCTGGGGTAATCTTAGCAGCATGAATTTGGGTTAAGAAAGCTTAGCAAAAAGCAAGCCAGTCAGATGACTTGCCTTGTCCAACTGAATAATGTTCAAAGCAAGATTCCTAAGTAGGTGTTAGTTTTAGGAAAACACTAATAAAAAAGATAAACCTTTGGTTAATTGATTAACACCAAAAAAGAAGAAAAACAAATTACCAATCACAAAAATGAAAGGATGAAAGCATAATCAATGAACATGAAATTAAAGTTTTGATAAGGAATTATTTTGCTCAATCATATGCTAGCAAAATTATCTACATGAAATTGGTGAATACTTACAAAAATATAAACTGCCCATGCTAACAGAAGACAAAATAGAAGACTTTAAAAACCCTCTATTTAAAAAATAAACTGAACAAGACATAAAAGTGTTCCCTAAGAAAAGATTGCCAGGACCCAATTTTGAAAGACAATTCCACCAAACATTTAAAAAACATATTATCTCAGTACTCTATAAACTATTTGGAAAACAGGTAAAGCAGTCTTCTCAAATTCCTTTTATGGCACAAATATAGTTTTGTTACCTAAACAAGGATGTAGGAATACAAGCACACTAATACATTGTTGGTAGAACTGTGAAATGACACCATTTTGGAATGTAATAAGAGATTATGCAAAGAAAGTAACAAAAATGTCCAAAGCTTTTAAAACATAGACTCACTTACACACCAAAGAAGCCATCAATAAGAAAAAAGTCCCTATATACTCCAACATATTTACTTATTTTAAAACATATTCCTACATTAGTCACTTTGTGAAAGAAGAATCAGAACAAAAAGGAGAAACCACTAGAAAGAAAAAGAGAGAAAATAGCATGCTTCAATCTGCATTCAGACTCCATAATTCTTTCTCTGGATGTGGACAGCATTTTCCACCATGAGTCCTTTGTCATTGTATTAGATCATTGCATTTCTGAGAAGAGCTAAGTCTGTCAAGGATGGTTATTGCACAATGTTGTTATTGCATTGCTGAGAAATGCTAAGTCTGTTAAAGGTGGTTACCGCACAATGTTGTTATTACTATGTACAGTGTTTTCCCACTTATGCTCATTTCACTCAGCATAAATTTGTGTACATCTTTCCAGGTTTTTTATCTGCCTACTCATCATTTCTTATAGAATATTAGTATTACAGTACATTCATATATTACAACTTGTTCAGTCATTCCCCAATTGATGAACATCCCCTCAATTTCCAATTCTTGGCCATCACAAAATGGGCTGCTATGAATATTTTTAAGCATGTAGGTTCTTTTCCTATTTGTACAATCACTTTGGAATACAGACATTGAAGTAATATTGCTGGGTCAAAGGGTATGCATCCCTTTTTCTGACAACTACGAATTGGAAACAAAGTAAATGCTCATCAATCAGGGAATGGCTAAACAAGGTGTGTAACATGAATGTAATGGAATAATAATATTGTGTTGTACAGAAGTATGGAAAAATCATTGTGAACTGATGCAAAGTGAATTATGCAAAGCCAAGAAAACACTATAACTCGATAACTACAACAATTTAAATGGAAGGAATGACTCAGCAAAAAATTAAAAGTACTGGTAACAAAATGTTAAAGATCAAATGAGACCGAAAAAGAAACAAGGGAAGATACCATCAGCCTACCCTGTCCAGAAGGTGAGAGGTTCACTGGTGATACACATTGCGCACCTTTCCCCCAAAAGCATCCATAAGTTGTTGCTTGCTTTTCTTTTCTTCCCTAAAATAAAACAAAAGCAAAATACTACATGTCATATGGCATGGCTTTACATTGACAGTGATGTAAGAAATAGAAAAAAAAAATCAATAAAAATTTTGCAAATCAGGTGAAGTATCTTAAGGTTAATAACGGGGTGGGGGAGGAAAGAAAGCAGTTTGGGTTAATGATTATCAGTAGCTGATCCCAAAATATACTACAAATCAGTTATTATGAAAATAATCATTGTTGTTGTTGTTGTTACTTTGTTCTGTCTGACTTAAGGTGACCCCATTTGAGGTTTTCTTGGCAAAGATGTTGGATTGGTTTGTGATTTCCTTCTGCAGTTCATTTGACAGATGAGGAATTGAGGCAAACAGGGCTAAGTGACTTGCTCAGTGTTGCACAGCTAGTATCTCAGGCCAGATTTGAACTGTGGAAGATGAGTCTTCCTGACTTTAGGCCCAGTGGAACACCGATCTGCCCAGAAAACAATTGAAACTTGTGAAAAATCAAAAAAGGTTGATTAATTGAAAAGATTAGGTATGCAATGTACAGAAATAAACAAATAAAATAAAATAGTATTTAACAAATACAAAGCAAGCAGGTGGGTGGGGTGGGGGAAGCAAGGCTATTTTATCACACTATTTGTTAAAAATTAAAAAAAAAGCCAGATGGGGTAATGTAAAAGTAGTTTCCCAGAAATTTGATAGAACATCAACAATTCATACCACCTATCAAATTAAACTACAAATGGATACATGAATTAGGTGTAAAAGGAATCAACAAAAATTAGAGGAGAAAGGAGGAAATTGCTTTTCATATCTATGGACCGAAGAGGTTATGACAGAACACATGACAGAGAGGATCACAGAAAATAAAATGGCTAATTCTGCTTCTATAAAGTTGAAATGTTTTTGCATAAATGGATCAAATGCAGTCAAAATGAGAAGATAAATAGTTAAGTAAGGGAAACATCTTTGCAATAAAGTTCCCTAAGAAGTGCTGCATATGCAAAATGTAGAAAGAACTGATTCCAGTTTCCAAGATTAAGAGCCATTCACCAATAGTTCCAAGGATGTAAACAGGAAGTTTTCAAAAGAAAAAATTCAAGCTATCAATAAACTTAAGATCAGACCTCCAGATCTCTCACAATGACAAAAGTGAACATTAAAATAACTCTCTTTTTCCAGTCCATAAATCATAGAGATTGGTAGGTTCAGGGACAGTCCCCTCTTTCTTTCCACCAAAAGGTACATGGACATTCCCCCTTTTACCAGCTGCTGGTTGAAACCAAAACAAAAAAATAAATATACTATTAAAAGACACCAAACAAAAGAGATGGTATGGAGAAGGGGAGAAAAGAGTTCCTGGACTGTCTCCTCTCTCCTCAGCACCAAGACTAAGCCAAAGAAAGGAAGGAAAGATAGAAAAGGCCACCAGAAGAGGGGAGGGAGGGAGTGGCCCCAAAGTCTTCTCCCTGTTGGTCTCCAGCATACCCTCACCGCATCCCAAGACTCCACAAAACCTCAGCCCTCCCTCCAGACAAAGACCAGAGCAGCAGCAGCAGGCACACACAGGTTCACCCCTGAACACACACATCCATACATACACACATATACACACCCACACAGATTCTCTCATGTACACACACACGTAAAACACAGGCATAATCAAAGGTTCTGATACTGCCAAGAACTTACATACATCCTCCTTAGCACTGAAGGAAGCTAGTAGGGGGTAGGAGGCTTCATGGAATAGTTGAGGGGGAAGGGAAGAGAAAATAAGGAGAAGAAAGGGAGGGGATAAGGCAGGAGCAGGGGAGGAGGCACTTACCTTACTCACAGTCACTTGGGAACTAGCAGTGTCAATCGGACTAGAAGATGCTAAGATGCGGTTAATAGAGGGGAGAGGGTGTGCAGTGGAAGGGAAAGACAAGTGGATGAGGGGCATGCAGACATCCAACTGCTTGCAGTCCATTCACATCCTCTAGAGACAAAGTTTTACACCTAATAGAGGGTGGGAGGGGGAGAACATTGTGACGTCACCTCAGGACAGGACTAATTTTCTCCCAGAGCAAAGTGGGAAGGCAGGAAGGGAGAGGGGGTTCTGTGATATTAGGCCTAGAGCATTGCGGAGCTTCCGGACACATTTCTCTTACCTCCCCCCCCATCACCCAGAATGGCTGAAGGAGGGGGCTGCAGTTTATTCTCCACCTGAAGGTGGGTCCCACACTGAGCAGGATCCGAGGATCCTGAAGGCAGCTTTCTGGTACTGGGGGTGAAGAGAAGCAGCTGAACTCAGCTTGGGATTGTAGAGGATCAAAAATGGGCGGAAGGGAACAGAGAAGGGAGAAGTTGAGGTTGGAAAGTTATGGGCTCCACAAAAGGGAAGAGCAAGGTAGCTGCAGCAGCATCCGCAAACCACCAGCCCCTGAATGGGAATTGAATTCCTCACAACCCTGGAGCAGAGGAGGAAAGGGTGGGTTTGGGGAAGGGGCAGGGCTCAGCCTTCTACCTAGGGCAAGAGGAGATAAAAGTCAGGGCGGGATGGGAGGGACAGGGGGCACCCATGCAGGCACATCTGGACCATTTTTTATGTGTGAGTACCCTGGTCTAAATCCTATAAAATGCAAACCCTCCAGAGCCTGCACAAGAGGGAGCCACGCCTTTCTTTCTGACTCAGTCTTCTCTACCAAGTGACTTCACACATTTCTTTCTAAAACTATTTCAGATTTGGGGTTTTACTCTCTCCACACAAGCCACCCTGCCACTCGTGAATTGGCATTGTGGAAAGACAAGTGAAATTGGAGTCACAAGACCCGGACTTGAAGTGCTGCCTTACTCACTGTGTGACCATAGGCGAGCCACTGAGACTTTCTAAACCTCAATTTTCACACCTGTAAAATAGGGGTGATATTAATACTTATGCTAAGCAAATCAAATGGGAGGTTGTAAGGTTCCAATAAAGATATTTTGCAAAGTGCTTTTCAAACTATGAAGCCCTAGGAGAAGGGTTTATTACTTTTGTCATCATTATTATTCATCTCAGTCTTTTTTGATGAAGTTTACGTATCATGCTATTGACTCATTTCTGTTTAATATTCTTTAAATGATTGCACAGAATCACTGTCTTTTGTAACTCTGTAAAAGTATTGAGGTGTTAATTCATCTTCTACAGGCTCCACAAATATATCTTTAGGACAATTCCAGGAGGAGACAGGAATGTGACGATGACATATTCCTTCAGGCTGTTCCAATACAGTTTTCGGTTCTTTCCCTTGGTCTCTATATGTTGAAAACTTTTCATCCATGAAGCTAAGAGATTAGGAACACTTGGTATAATATTAAAAAAATTATTCTTGAATTTTTATTGATCAATATTATGACTAGGATATGGGGTAATAGTTTTGTTCCATGACAATATTCCATTTCCAGTACAATTTATTTTTGAATTCTCAAGGATATCCTGAGCTCTCCATTTGCAACATGAAAATTTGTCATCTGTTCACTTTTGAAAGATATTGAGTTTTTGATGGATAATTGCAGCCACAAGTTCATGTCTTAGTATTCATTAGGTGTTAATATTTCACCACCTGCAGTGAAGTGTTGCGCAGTTTCTACCGCTTCCTTCCATAACACCTGCTGATTGCTAAATCTGTCTCCTTAAGCGCAATCTTTCTATTATTCCTGTTGACAATAATCTGAAGTGGGATTGCCAGCAGAAACCCCTTCCATTTAAATAAACAAACTCACATGATGAGTATGTGTCCCATGGTTCTCTGTACACACATTGTTGGAATGGAGTGCCATGGAATGTTACCTACAGAGTGCATTTGGACTGCACTCTTGGATCTTTGCTATTTGCTATATTTGCTAGGATTCCCCGAGAGACTGAGCACTTTCAGATATACTGCACACATCCAGGGATGAGTATCTACTTACTTTTTTTCAAACTTATTTTTATTATTGTTAAGTGAAGTGTGATATCTCCTTGTGTATTTCTGTCACTTTTACACTTGTTTATTACATGCTTTTAGAACATCCCTCACCCTTTCCCTCTTTTTTAATGAGAAGTGTTGATGTCTGTGTTTCATTATTAGGTAGACTTTCATTAGGAGACTTTCCAGGTTTCTTCCTGTTGATTTTTGAAGAAACAGGAGAAGATCTTTTGACACTAGGCCCTATCTAAGCAGGTGGCTACTATAAGTAAGCCATCTTCTAGGAGGGGAAGGTGGAAGCAGGAAAGGCTCCCCCTGATTTGGCAGGCAGAAGGTTCTAAGGGAAGTGTGGATGATTCTGAGAGTTACAGGCACAGCTCTAACTAAGATGGTATTTGGGTTGCCATATTCAGGCCCTATAAAACAAATGTTGCGTGAAGCTCCAGTCCAGGCAGGTTTCCCACTTGAAAAGCTCTCTAAGCATGCTCAGGAGACAACTGAGACTTTTGTTTCACCCACTGCCTTTAGGAGCAGAGAGTAAGATTTATCACTAAAATACAAAGACTTGCTGAAGGTCTTTAGCCAGGAGCTATTTACTGATTCTATGGCTCCATAAGCTTTCTCCTGAGGACATCCCCTCCATAAAATAGGGGTACAGTTGGTTTCCTTAAAGG
Source organism: Gymnobelideus leadbeateri (assembly GCA_011680675.1). NCBI lineage: Eukaryota > Metazoa > Chordata > Mammalia > Diprotodontia > Petauridae > Gymnobelideus > Gymnobelideus leadbeateri. The sequence continues at coordinate 170,880 of WOXC01000934.1, read as the reverse complement.
GCATCAATAACACATTTTCCACTTAGGCGTTCAGTTACTGCTGTCACTATGGATACCTAAAGGCCAGAATACACACAGAGTAAACATTCAAGTATATTACAGGACTGTCTTCATTGTTATACTGTAGTAGGACTAGGACTTATTGGCAATGGCAGAGATTACCAAGAATGCCAGATCACACTCCACCCTCTGGAGTTTAACCTTTCAAATATGTTATACTTTTTCTCCATGCATGACCCTGGTAAGTATGCCTGAAGTGCAGCAGATTCCAGCCCTATCAAAATGGGAACAAGGTCTGGAAAAGGGATCTGGGCTGCTCAGCATTAGGGAAGCATGGGTCTAGGAGAAGCAATGGGAAGGCAATCAATATCAAAGGCCTCACCGTGAGAACCTTGTCACTGGGTGTAGAAAAATCACACAAATACCCCTCCAAGAACACTGGACCTTTCTTGCTTTAGATCATATATATATTCAAGAGTTTTCACCTCAATTCAATAAGGAGAGCAGTAGAAAGGGCTTTACATACATTATCTCATTTGATTTCATATAATAACTGAACACACTATCACCCTCCTAGTTATGATCACCACAGAACTGGAAGATTTGCCCCTGTTTTTCATGATTCATATCTCACACTAGTGTGTACACAATGCAGATTCATGCAATCATAGTAAGAATGATTTACCCTGATGCAGAATAGGAAAATATGTGGATATGAGGAAATTGTAGAACCTGATTTTTAAATGCAGATGCTAGGTAAACGATGGAGTTTAAGTTACATAATGTACATTCCCTTCATCCCACCTCAATTGAGAAGATCCACCAGAGACACTAATACCTGTCGAGAATCCTTGACTAAGCCTTCTCTAAAAGGACATAGAGGGCTTCATAGGAGGGGGAGATTTTTAGTAAACTGGAATAGAGAAATTGGGAGGTTGAGAATCCCAAGTTATCAGCACTTTTCTAGGGACAGCTCCATGCAACTGAGCTCTTGTGACCCAGAACAAATTTGCAATTGCTTCAAGGGAAAACATTGGAGTTTTGAGGAAGTTCCTCAAAGCTGGCATGTCAATGACTGGCTTGGGGGAGTGGTCTGGGTGCTGTGCACAGAGTAGCATAGAAAAGTCAGGGATTGCAATAAGTTACCATGCAAGTGTCTGTTTGAAGAGAATGCAGAGCAAGAGAGGCAGAGTAATATGGCATAGTAGGGACCTTGTAAATCAGAGCAAGATATTTGGAATTATGGTTGAGAGGAGAGGGTGGTTTGAATGGGACAATGGAGAAAGAGAGACTCTGTTGGGTATCAGATGTATGACCTAAATTTTGTTAGGTGTCCCTCTACCATCAAGGTACAGCCAATGACACCAAACATCATACACTAATCACTACACTCAGTTATAATATTTTCCTTGCCAAACATAAGCAAGGTGAGATGGTCATGTCTGTGATATTATTTGATGAATACTGAAAGGCCCTTCTGCCCCTAAATAATCAGTAACTAACCAACAAGTATTTACTGAGCACCTACTATGCACCAGACACTGTGTTAGGCACTAGGTATACCAAAAAAACAACCATTCCCTTTCTTTGGGGGGCATATATTCTATCATGGAAGACAAAATATACATACATACATACATACCTATATGTATGTGTATATGTACATATATACATGGTTACACATAGACATATATTGTGTGTGAGAGAGTGTGGGTCTCTGTTTCTGTGACTTGTGTCTGCATTTGTACAAAATATATTAATTTTAAATGTATATATGTATATATAATATATAACAACAACAACGATAATAATAATATAACAATAAACTATGAAAATTATAAAGGATTCATGATGAAAATATGCTTTCCACCTTCAGAGAGAGCAGTGAAAATCTATTTATGAGTGCAAACTGAAGTGTAATTTTCATCCTTTTGTGTTTGCTTTGTTTTACAATATGGCAAATATGGAAATATGTTTTACATGATTTCACATGGACTGATGATGTATTGTTTGCCTTCTTGGTGGTTGGGGAAAGGATGGAAGGTTGAGAGAAAATTTGCAACTCAAAAGAATGTTAAAAATAAATAAATATTAAAAATAAATAACAAATATATTTTTTTTAAAAAAGAAAAATGATCATCTACCTTTTCCTGAGTTCTGCTCCATGAAGGGTGAAATCACCACTTTCCAAGGTAGCCTACTATACTTTGGGAGAATTCTCATTTTTAAGAAGGTTTTTTTTTTTTGGTGATGTAATGCCTAAATTGGTTTCTTTTTAAGCTCCAACTATTGCTCATTGTTCTGACCTCCAATCCTTCACCTACATGACTTTTGTGTTTGGTGTTTGTCTTCCCAAGTTTTTCTGAAATTTTTCATTTAGTAATTTCTTATGTTGCATTAATACCCCATTATATTTATATAACATAATTGTTTTATTTTTTTAAATGAATAAATGGGGTTAAGTGACTTGCTCAACCTAATTTCTGCCCTACTGCTTGTTAGGGCTCTCAGAACCTTTTGTCAAAAAGTGATTCCTCAGCTTCAGTAATATTGGTCTTTGGATTTATGGAATATAACAAAAATAATTTCATTGGATCCTTAGATTATGCCCAGATTCCCTGTCCTTTATGAAAAATTCTAGGACTGAGTGGTCATTTCCTCCTAACATTGTAATCATTTTCAATCCAGGAACCAGTTCATCCCTATGAATGGGTATCAGATCCAGGATATTCAGTCAATAATCATCTCCTAAGAAACTAGGAGAGGAAAGGAACTAAGTAAATGCTGAGAATACAAACAAAGGCAAACTGCAGTCTCTACACCAAAGAAGCTAAGTTAAATGGGTAAGATAACAAGAAAACATCTATGAAGAACTATACTATGGATAGGAATAAATGGAAGTAATGGGAAAGCTGTGGGAAGGGAACAGAAATATAGGGGGATCTAGAAAGGCTTACTATAGAAGAGGTGATTATGTCTGGGATGTGAAAGATGCAAGGGAAACCAAGGAGGGGAGATGAAGAGTGAAAGCACTGGTCCTACCATTCTGGAGAGCAATTTTGAACTATGCCAAAAGGGCTATAAAACTATGTATACCCTTTGATCCAGTAATACCACTAGTAATTCTGTATCCCATGAAAAAGTACCCAAATGTACAAAAGTATTTATAGCAGATCTCTTTGTGGTTGCAAAGATCAGGAAACAGTGGGATGCCCATCAACTGGGGAACTGAACAACTTGTGGTTTATGGATATGCTATGTAAGAAATGATAAACAGGGACTGAGGCAAGATGGTGGCATAGAAGCAGGAAAACTCCATGACCTTCCCTGATAACCACATCAAATACCTATAAAATATGACTGTCAACCAATTTTAGAGCTACAGAACCCACAAAGTGACAGAGAGAAAGAAATCTCCCCCTGAAGGCAGCCCGACATGCTGACAGGAAGGGTCCATCACAGTGTGCTGAGAGCTGAGTCCAACCCTATGTGAGGCCAAAGATTTAGCCCCAGGGTGGCCCAACCAGCAGCAGGTGGAGTGGACTTCAGGAGAGTGGAACATCAGCAGCTTTGGCAATTTCCAGAATTATCAACCAATAAATGCCAAAGGCAAAGTAAAAGGTTAGTGTGAAACTCTATTGGAACTTGGGTGGGGAGGATGGAGGCATGGTCTGGCCCCTGCCCCTGGAGAGAAAAGCAGCAGAGGCATGGCAGCTGTGCTGCCTCATGGCTACTTCAGAGCTCCTGGCCTGCAGATAATAGGGGGACCAAGCCATTATTCTGAGGGTAATCACTCTTGCTGTAACCTTCCTGGATCAGGATTGCTATCTTGGGTGGAGATCCTGGGGTGTGAGACCAGGTGCCAGAGCTTGAGGTGTCTGTAGAGAGGGTGCCCAACTAATAGCTCTAGTAGCTGCAAAAGCCCCAGTGATTTGGGACAAAGCTCTCCTCTCTGAAAGCAGAATTCTACCGTGGCAAAGAGCTCAAGTCATGTAACTGAGTGGCAACATGAGCAAGTAAAGAAAGTAAAGCAAACACAGAAATCAAACCTTAGATTCCTTTTTTGGGGGACCAAAAGGATCAAAGCATGGAACTGGAGGAAGACAACAAAGTCAGAATTCCTGCACCAAAATCTTTCAAGAAAAATATGAATTGGTTACAGGTCATGTAGGAGCTCAAGAAGGATTTTGAAAACTAAGGCAGAGAAGCAGAGGAAAAATTGAGAAGGGAAATGAGAATGATGGAAGAAAATCATGAAAAGAGAGTCAATACCCTGACTGAAGAAAATAACACTTTAAAATTAGAATAACTCAAATGGCAAAAGATGTCCAAAAAGACAATGAGGAGAAGAATGCCTTAAAAAAGCCAAATTCCCTAGATGGAAAAATAATTTCAAAAGCTCATTGAAGAGAATAATTCCTTCAGAATTAGACTGGAGCAAATGGAAGATAGTGACTTTATGAGAAATCAAAATACCATTACAGGGATCCAAACAAATGAAAAAAATAGAAAGCAATGTGAAATATCTCATTGGAAAAACCAAGACCAGGAAAATAGATGCAGGAGAGATAATTTAAAAATTATTGGACTACCTGAAAGTCATGAAAAAAAAAAGGAATCTAAAAATCATCCTTCAAGAAATTCTCAAGGAAAATTGCCCTAGTATTTTAGAATCAAAGGGCAAAATAGAAATTTAAAGAATTCACTGATCACCTCTTTAACTATTTCTCAAAAGAAAATTTCTAGGAATATTATAGCCAGGTTCCAGAGTTCCCAGGTCAAAGAGAAAATATTACAATCAACCAAGAATAAACAATTTGAGTATTGTGGAAATATAATCAAGATAACACAAGACCTAGCAGCTTCTACGTGAAGGGACTGAAGGGCTTGGAATATAATATTCCAGAAGACAAAGGAGCTAGGATTAAAACCAAGAATCACCTACCCAACAAAACAGAGTATCATGTTACAGGGGAAAATATTGTTATTCAATGGAATAAAGGAGCAATTTTGATGAAAAAAAAAAGCAGAGCTGAGTAGAAAATTTGACATTCAAATACAAGAAGCAAGAGAAGCATGAGAAGATAAACAGGGAAAAGAAATCTTAAGGAACTTATCAAATTTGAACTATTTACATTCCTACATGGAAAAATGATAATTGTAACTTATGAAACTTTTCTCAGTATGAGGATAGTTGAAAGGAATATAAATGTGTGTTTGTGTGTGTGTGTGTGTGTGTGTGTGTATATACATATATATGTATATATATGTATATATATGTGTGTGTATATATGTATACACACATATATGTATATATTGGAGGGTATATGGTCCTATGAATACATATGTCAATGTGTTTATTTGTGTATAGGTATACAGAAATAGAGGGCACAGGACCAATTTAATAGCAAAGGATGATACTTAAAAATGAAATTAAGAATTGAGAGAGGAATATAATGAGAGGAGATGGGTGGAGACACAATGGGGTAAACTATCTCAAATAGAAGAGGCAAGGGAAAATGGTTACAATGGAGGGGAAGAACAGGAAGGCAAAAGGTAATGGGTTAAACTTATTCTCATTGAATTTTGCTTAAGGAGGGAATGACATACACACTAAATAGGGTATCTAATCATACAGGAGAGTAGGGGGAAGGGGATGAGAGGGGGGATAATGGAAGGGAGGGTAGACTGGGGGGAGGGAAGTTGGAAGCATCCTCTTTTGCAAAGGGACAGTATCAAAGTAGAGAATAGAACAAGTGGGAGGTGGGATAGGATAGAAGGACATAGAGTCAGTCTTTTACTATATATATCCACTATGAAAATGGTTTACATAGCTACACATATACAACCTATAATGAATTGCTTATCCTTCCAGTAAGGGTGGATGACAAGGGAGGAAAGGAATGAATTTGGAATTCAAAGTTTTAAAATCCAATGTTTCTACACACACACACACACACACACACACACACACACACACACACACACACATATATATATATATATAATTCTTAATATTATTTTACATGTAACTGGTGAACACGATATACAGGAACTGGGGCAGAGAGATCTACTGTGCCCTACTGGAAAGTCAGAGAGGGTATGACAGAAGATATGGGAGAGAGCAGATTGGAGGAGGGGATATCCAGTGGGACAGCTATTTTGGGGTGCTGGGTAGGGGAAAATGGGGAGAAATTCGTAACTCAAAATCTTGCAGAAATGAATGATGTAAATTAGAAGTTAATAAAGAATTTGAATAAAACATTGGGTTCTTCCAACTTCCCTTCCCTACAGCTTGCCCTCCCTTCCATTATTCCTGCTCTCTTCTCCTTCCACTCTACTCTCTTGTAGGGTGAGATACCCTATTTAGTGTGTATGTCATGCCCTCTGTAAGCCAAATTCAATGAGAATAAGGTTTACTCATTCCCTTTTGCCTTGCTGTTCTTCCCCTCCATTGTAACCATTTTTCCTTGCCTCTTCTGCAAGAGATAATTTACACCATTATTTCTCTCCCCATCTCCTCTCATTATATTCCTCTTTTGTCTCTTAATTTCACTTTTTAAGTATCATCCCTTACTATTAAATTATTCCTGTGCCCTCTATGTGTGTATACCAATACACATATATAGACACATTCCCATATGTATTCATGGTCCCATATACCCTCCTATATATACATAAATATGCATGTATATATATATATATGTATATATATATATATATGTATGTATGTATATACACACATTTTTATATTCCCTTCAACTACTCTCATACTGCGAAAAGTTTTATCAGTTACAATGATTGTTTTTCCTTATAAGGATGTAAATAGTTCAACTTTGATAAGTTCCTTTTGATTTCTTTTCCCTGTTTACCTTCGTATGCTCCTCTTGCTTCTTGTATCTGAATGTCAAATTTTCTATTCAACTCTGATTTTTTCATCAAGAATGCTTGAAAGTCAAGATCACCTCCAAACCATGTAAAAGGGTACACTGAACAATTTCTAGAGCACCAGCTCCCACAGAACGACACAGAGAAGCTAACCTCCCACTGAGGACAGTCCAGCAGCCCTGCAGGGACTGCCCAGCACTGCGCTCTGGGAGCCGAGTCCAGGCCTGCATGAACCAAGGTTTTAGCCCCAGAGCGGCCAGGCCAGCAGCCAGCCAGAGGGACCGCAGAACACCAGCAGCTGTGGTGATTCCAGAATTATCAACAGAAACATGCCTAGGACGAAGTGAGAGGTTAGTGCCCTATGGACTTTGGGAACAGTATTTGGGGAACACTTTGGCTTCCTCCCCTGGGGGCTAGAAGCTGCTCAAGAGACACACCATATAGCAGTTTCAGTGGCAGCTCTAGCCCCTGGCCTGCGAAATGTAGGGAGATCCAGCGATCAGTCTTGGAGGTTAATCGCTCTTGCTTTAACCTCCCTGGATCTGGATTGTGATCTGTGGTCGAGGTCGTGGGGTGGATATCCAGCTTGCCAGAAACAGAAGATGTCCCCCCACACATTCGGGATGGAAGCTCCCCTGTCCAGTGGCAGAGCCATAGTGTGGCAACAAGCCCAAAAGTCAAGTAATCAAGTGGCAACATGCCAAGGCAAAGGAAACAAATTAAACAGAAAAGTGAAACATTAGACTCCTATTTTGGGGGCAAAGAGGATCAAAGCATAGAACAGGAAGAGGACTGTGAGGTCAGAAATCCTACTCCAAAAGGCCCAAAGGAAAATATGAGCGGGTTACAGGACATAGAGGACCTTAAGAAGGACTTTCAAAATCAAATAAGAGAAGTGGAGGAAAAATTGGGAAGAGAAATGAGAAGAATGCAGGAAAAGTATGAAATGAGGGTCAACAGCATGACTGAGGAAAACAACACCTTAAAAATAGACAAACTCAAATGGTAAAGGAGACCCAAAAGGGCAATGAGGAGAAGAATGCCTTAAAAAGTCGAATTTGCCAGATGGAAAAAGAATCTCAAAAGTTCACTGAGGAGATTCATTCCCTCAGAGTTAGACTGGGGCAAATGGAAGCTAATGACTTTATGAGACATCAAGATACTGTTAAGCAGATCCAAACAAATGAAAGATAAGAAGGCAATATGAAATATCTCATTGGAAAAACCACTCACCTGGAAAATAGAGCCAGGAGAGACAATTTAAAAATTATTGGACTACCCAGAAAGCCATGATCAAGGAAAGAACCTAGAAATCACCCTTCAAGAAATTCTCAAGGAAAATTGCCCTGATGTTTTAGATCCAGATGGCAAAATAGAGATTGAAAGAATCCACCAATCACCTCCTGAAAAAGATCCCAAAAAGAAAACTCCCAGGAATATTATAGCCACCTTCCAGAATCCCCAGATCAAGGAGAAAATACTACAAGCAGCCAAGAAGAAACAATTTCAATACTGTGGAAACACAGTCAGGATAGCACAGGACCTGGCAGCTTCTACTCTGAGGGATTGAAGGGCATGGAATACGATATTCCAGAGGGCAAAAGAGCTGGGAATGAACCCAAGGGTCACCTACCCAGCAAAACTGAGTATTTTGTTTCAGGGGAAAATATGGTCATTCAGTGGAATAGAGGACTTTCAAGCATTCTTGAGGAAAACACCAGAGTTGAATAGAAAATTTGACATCCAGACACAAGAAACAAGAGATGCCTGGGAAGGTAATCAGGGAAAAGAAATCAAAAAGAACTTATCAAAGTTGACCTATTTATATTCCTACATCGAAAAACAATAACTGTGACTGATGAAACCTTTCTCAGTATGAAAATAATAGAAGAAGGGTATATGGACATTTGAATACATATGTGAATGTGTGTATATATGTTTATAGTTATACATGGACAAAGGGCATAGATTGAATTTGTTGAGAAGGGATGATACTTAAGGGGTGATATTATGAGGTGAGAGAGGAAAGTGGCAAGAGGATATGGGGATAGACAGGGTAGGGTAAACTATCTCATGTAGAAGAAGCAAGGGGAAGTGCCTGCAGGGGAGGAGTAGAACAGGAAGGCAAAAAGGAAAAATCATAATTTCATTGAATCTGACTCAGGGAGAGAATGACATACATACTAAATGGGATATCTCACCCTGCAGGAAAGTAGGGGGAAGGGAGATGAGAGGGGCATTATGGAGGGGAGGGCATTCTTGGGGAGAGGGGAGGTTGGACGTATCCACTATTGAAGAGGGACAGGATCAAAGTAGGGAATGGACCAGGTCGGGGGTGGGATGGGTGGGAGGGAAGTATAAGCAACCTTTTACAATATACCTACTATGGCACCTTTTGCATAGCTATACATGTACAACACATACTGAATTTCTTATCTTCCCAGAGGAAATGGGTGACAAGGGAGGAAGGGAATGGATCTGAAATTCGAAGTTTTAAAATTAAATCTTTCAAATATATATAAACACTATTATTAATACTGCTTTGCATGTAATTGGGAGATAAGATGTGCGGGCATTGGGGCCCAGAGACTCACCTTGCTCTAATGGAAAAGTCGAGTCGAAGGGGGTATGGGAGAATATATGGGAGAGAGCAGATTGGATGAGGGGATATCTTGTGGGACTGCTATTCTAGGGTGGTGGGTAGGGGAAAAATGGGGAAAATTGTAACTCAAAATCTGGCTGAAATGAATGATGTAAACCAGAAGTTAATAAAGCATTTGTTTATTAAGGGAAAAAGAGAATGCTTGAAAGCCCTCTGTTCCACGAATGACCATATTTTCCCCTGAGACAGTTTTACTGGGTAGTGATTCTTTGTTTTAATCCCAGCTCATTTGACCTCCAGAATATCAAATTCCAAGCCTTTCTATCCCTCAGGGTAGAAGCTGACAGATCCTGCTTTATCCTGTTTGTGTTTCCACAATAGAAATTGTTTCTTCCTGCCTGCTTGTAGTATTTTCTTCTTGATCTTGTACCTCAGGTACCTGGGTATAATACTCCTAGGAGTTTTCTTTTTGGGATCTTTTCCAGGAGATGATGGGTAGATTCTTTCAACCTCTAATTTGCCCTCTGGTTCTAAAACATCAGAGCAATTTTCCTTGAGTATTTCTTGAAGGATTATTTCTAGTTTCTTTTCTTTTTGATCATGGTTTTCAGGTAGTCCAATAATTTTGAGATTATCTCTCCTGGATCTATTTTCCAGGTCAGTGGTTTTCACAGTGATATATCTCACAGTTACTTCTATTTTTTTTCATTTGTTTCGGTCTGTTTAACAGCATATTGGTTTTTCATAAAGTCACTAGCTTTCATTTGCTCCAATCTAATTCTGAAGGAATGATTTTCTTCAGTGAGCTTTTGAGATGTGAAATTTGGCTTTTTTAAGGCATTTAAAGCATTCTCCTCATTGCGTTTTTGAGCTGTTTTTGCCATATGAATTAGTCTATTTTTAAGGTGTTATTTTTCTTCAGTCAGGTTGTTGACTCTCATTTCATAATTTTCTTGCATTGTTTTCATTTCTCTTCCCACATTTATTCCACTTCTCTTATTTGATTTTCAAAATCACTTTTAAGGTCCTCTATGACTTTTACCCAACTCATATTTTGCTTCTTTTGCTTGCTCACGTTGCCACTCAATTACTTGTCTTTTGAGCTTTTTGCCACAGTAGAACTCTGCTTTCAGAAATGGCAGCTATATCCCAAATGCTGGGGTTTTCACAGCTGCTGAAGCTCTTAGTTGGGTGCCCTCTATGAAGCCTCCACATGCTCTGGCAACCTGGTCACACAGCCCAGGACCTCCACCCTAGACAGCAATCCATATCCATGCAGGTAAAGGCAAGAGCAATTACCCCTCAGACTGGTCACTTTGTCCCCCTACAATCTGCACACCAGGAGCTCTGAAGCAGCCACGAGGCAGGTGGCTGCATTGCCCTGGGGGTAAAGCCTGAATTTCACTGCTGAATTTCACTCCTGAATTCCCAGGTACCAAATTCCACAATTCATTGACCTCTCACTTTGGCCTGAGCATCTATGGGTTGATAATTCTGTAAACCACCACAACTGCTGGTGGTCTGAAGTCCCTCCAGCTGGTCACTGGTCAGCCCTGCCCTGAGGTTAAAACTTCCTGTTTGTGGGGCCAACAGTTCTGTGCTGGCTGCTTCCTGCAGGCCTCCTGGTCTGTCCTCAGCTGGAGGTTAGCTTCTCTGTGTCATTTTCTGGGTGCTGTAGCTCAAATGTTTGTTCAGAATCACCTTTCACTTGAATTGGAGGTCTTGGGAGCTCTAGCCCCTTGGAAGTACTGTTTCTACTCTGCCATCTTGACTCTGCCCCTGCTTTCCATTTTTTTTTTTGAAAAATAAAATAACCAATAGTTTATCTGTTTTATTGTTTTTTCCCCTAAAACCAACGCTTATTATGCTTTTTTTACTTTCAGTGTTATTATTTTCACCTTTGATTTTTAAGTTTTCCATTCTGATATTTAATTGGAGATTTTGAATTCCTTCTTTTCTACCCCTGCCTCCTCATTGTAGATTTTTTTATGGCCAGATTTTTTTTGCTCATTTTCTCACTTTATTGCTTGATTTTATACTTATGTTGAAGTTTGTCTCTTTTTCCAAAGTGGCAGCAGTGGGGAAATGCAATGTCTGATGCTTCAGTCCTTTTCACACAGCTATTTTTAGAGCTAGTTCTGGGGCTTTGGAAGTTTGTAGTGGTTGCAATGTAATATGATGTGAGGATAGATGTGGTCACTGCTCTCCTGGTCTGTGCTCTTACCTAAGAAGAATTCCTGATCTCTTGGACTACAAACATTACTTCTACTCACGGTCCCTGATCTCATCTGACCAAAATCAATACTGTTCATCAGCTTCCCTGATCATTTGTGATTGAACACTATACTGCTCCACCTGGTCCCTATTCTTTCTTGCCTGAAAGTGTTCCTTTCTGGTCTTGAGCAGTGAATCAGCAGACTGTATAAGCAATAGAGTTGCCATATAGCTTCAGATTCTTCATCTAGTTCTACAACAGGACTTCCCTGTAACTTCTTTCTGATCAATGGCAAAGTCCTTTTAGTATCTCTGACTTGAGAGCTCCTGTTACATCTGCCACCCCCTAATCCCTCCAATGGGGTTTCATCCACATGGACTCCAGGCTAGCCTGTACAGATGAGATTTTCCGCCCTCTTTCAGTTTTCTTGGAATAGAAGAATATTCTATGTTCACCTTTTATTGGCTCTGCCAATAAAAATTTGATTTCAGCTGAGAGAGCAAGGCTTAGTGTTTCCTCTACTCTGCCATCTAGGTAATAACTTATTGAATTGCATTAGTGATCATTTGTTCCTTTATGAAGTACAGGAATCAACAAAGGGAAATGGGCAATATTCCCTGACTTTGAACATTTTCACTGACTGCCCCTCACATTTTGAATGCTTTCACTCTTTTTTTCCAACTTAAGAGTATTTTATTTTTTCCGATAAATGTAATGATAGTTTTCAACATTGATTTTATAAAATTTTGAGTTCCATTTTTTTTTCTCCCTCCCCCATGCCTTCCCCAAGAGGGCAAGCAATCTGACATAGGCTATACATGTACAATCATATTAAACATATTTCTGCATTAGTCATGTTATGAAGAAGAATTAGAACCAAAGGGAAATACCATGAGTGAGGAAAAAAAGAAGAGAAAATAGTGTGCTTCAATCTGCATTCAAACTCAATAATTCTTTCTCTGAATGTGGATAGCATTTTCCATCCTGGGTCTTTTTGAATTGTATTAAATCATTGTGTTTCTGAGAAGTTCTAACTCTATCAAAATTTGTCCTTGCACAGTGCTACAATTACTATGTACAATGTTCTCCTGGTCCTGCTCACTTCACTCAGAATCAGTTCAAGTAAGTTATTCCAGGTTTTTCTGAAATTCACCTGCTCATCATTTCTTTCTTTTCTTTTTCTTTTTTTTTCTGTGTGGTTTCATTTTATTGTTTTTTTTGCAAGAACAATATTAAAATAAGCACAACTGATTAATATTGTATAAATTTTACTTGAATTTAAATCAATAATTATCAATTAATAAAATATTTCAACTTATCAGTCATTCTCTTTCCTTCAGATTTATTTGTAAATTAATTTCTCTTCACTATTCATCTTTATGGCTATAATTTATTGTGCATTTTCTAGTTTTGCTTTTTCACTTTATTTTTTCATAAATATCTTTCTTATAATTCTTTATATTTCTTTTGTCTGATAGCATTATATTCTTAACATTAATGTGCTATAATATATTTTTAAAATTTTTATGTTTATTTTTAGTTTACAACATTCATTTCCACAATATTTTGAGTATCAAATTTTCTCCCCGTTTTTCTCCTACCCATCACCCCAAAACAGTGATTCCACTGAATACCCCCTCCATAATCTGCTCTCTCCTATATCCTTCCCCACCCCCTCTCCAACTTTCCAGTAGGGCAAGATGGAACTCCATACCCAAGTATCTGTACATCTTATTTCCCAGTTGCATATAAAAATAATATTTTCTTAAACATTTGATTTTAAAACTTTGAACTCCATATTATTTCCCTTCTTCACTTGTCACCCACCATTACTGGGAACATAAGCAATTCAATAAAGGTTGTACATGTGTAGTAACGCAAAACATTTCCATAGTGGATATATTGTGAAAGACTGACTATATTTCCCTCCATCCTCTCTCAACCCCCACTTGTTCTATTTTCTACTTTGACCCTGTCTCTTTTCAAAAGTTTGTGCTTCTAACTACCCACCCCCCCAATCTGCCCTCCATTCTATCATCCACCCCTGTTATCCCCTTCCCTCCTAATTTCCTGTAGGGAAAAAATACCCAATTTAGTGTGTATATTATTCTTTCCTTAAGACAAATTCAGTGGGAGTAAGGTTGCCCCATTCCCTTTTGCCTTCTTGTTCTTCTCCTGCACTGTAACAGTTTCCCTGGCCTCAATTATATGAAATAATTTAACCTATTCTGTCTTTCCCTATCTCCTCTCTTTATATTACTCTCTCACCTCTTAATTTTGTTTTTTAAAATATTATCCCTTCCTATTCAACTGTTCCTATGCCCTCTGTGTTCGTATAACTGTATACATATATACACAAACCCATATATGTTTTCATATGAACATACCCTCCTGTATAGACGTAGATATGTATGTATGTATGTATGTATGTATGTATGTATGTATGTATGTGTATATGTATATATGTGTGTGAGTGTGTATAAATACACAGTGAGGAAAGTTTAATCAGTTACTATTATTGTTTTTTACTTTTAGGGATGTAAATAGTTCAACTTTGATAAGTTCCTTTTGATTTCTTTTCCCTGTTTACCTGTCACACCCCCCAGGACCTCCACCTTAGATGGCAATCCAGATCTAAGCAGGTTAAAGCAAGAGCAATTACCCCTCAAACTGGTAGCATGGGCCCCTACAATCTGCAGGCCAAGAGCTGAAGCTGCCTTATAGCAGTGGCTGCATGGATCCTCGGCCTCAGCTGCTTCTCACCCAAGGGGTAAAGGCTGACCTCATTTCTAAACTACTGAATCCCAAAGTCAACATTGCGTTGACCTCTCCCTTTGTCCTTAGCATCTGTGTGTTGATAATTCTGGAAACACCACAGCTGACGATAATCTAAAGTCCCTCCAGCTAGTAGCTGGTCAGCCCTGCCCTGAGTTTAAAACCTCAGGTTCCAGTGGGACTGGGCTCAGCTCCTAGAGCACTGTGCTGGCCACTTCCTGCCAGCCTGCCAGGCTGTCCTCAACAGGAGGTTAGCTTCTCTGTGTCATTTTGTGGGTTCTGTAGCTCCAAAGTTTCTTCAGAATCACGTTTTACATGAATTGGAGGAGGTGGAGCCTGAGCCACTCATAAGTCTTGTTTCCATTCTGCCATCTTGACTCTGCCCCTGAAGCTCCCACTTTTGAAAAGGGTCAGGATCAAAGTAGAGAACAGAACAAGTGGGGGGTGGGATAGATGGGAGGGAAATATGGTCAGTCTTTCACAATATATCCACTATGGAAATGTTTTGCATAGCTATACATGTACAACCTATATTAAATTGCTTATCTCCCCAGTGAGGGTAGGTGATGGGAAGGAAGGGAAAGAATCTGGAATCTAAAGTTTTAAAATGAAATGTTTAAAATATATATATATATATATATATATATAATTATTATTATTATTATTGTTTTACATGTAACTGGTGAATGAGAGATATGCTCACTGGGGCATAGAGATTCACCCTGCCTTGCTGAAAAGTTGGAAGGGAGATTGGGAAATATATGGGAGAGAGCAGATTAGGGAGGGGGTATTCAGTGGGTTTGTTGTTTTGGGGTAGTGGGTAGAGAAATGGGGAGAAACTTTGTAACTCAATATCTTGCAGAAATGAATGATGTAAACTAAAAAATAAAAAAGAGAGGAAAATTAAAAAGGGAAACCAGATTACCAGTATTAAAAAAGAAAAGGGTGAATGCACAACCAAATGAAGATGAAATTAAATTAATTATTAGGATGTATTTTGCATAATCATATGCCAGGTAAACTGAAAATCTAATTGTATTGGATATATATTCAGAAATATGTATATGTGTATATATACACACATACATATACATATATACACCTATGCATATATATATATACATATAGATATGTATTTTATATATAGTACATGTTAACAGAAGAGAAAATAAAATACTTAAATACCACCATCCTAAAAAACAAATTGATCTAAGCAAAAATGAGTTCCCTTAAACAAAACCCAAGTATCCAGATGGATTTAGAATTTAATTTTACTAAATACTTATGGAACAATTTATCTCAATGCTGTATAAACTCTCTGCAAAAATACGTAAAGGAGTCCTATTAATGCCCTTTTATGGTGATAGATAGATACATAGATAGATACATAGATAGATGGCACTGGTTCCTAAACAAGGGAGAGCAAAACAGAGAAAAAAATAGAAACCAATTTCCTTAATAAATAACAATGAAAATTTGGGAAAAATTCTAGAAAGAAGATTATAGTAGTATATCACAAAGATCATATTCTGTGACCAGCTGGATTTATACAAAGAATAAGGTCATTTATGTTAAGGATGCTAAGATTGTTAGAAATTTAGGAATGTTAGGAAAACTATCCGCATAATTAATCAAGTCAATAACAAAACCAACAAAACCCCTGTGATTATATCGGAAGATGCAGGAAAAAGCTTTGGGCAAAATATAATACCCTTTCCTATAAAAACAAACAAACTAGAAAGCATAGGGATCAACAGAACCGTTCTTAAAATGATAAGTAATACCTTTTTTAAAAAACCAAAAACAAGCATTATCTGTGATGAGAATAATCTTGAAACCTTCCACATAAAAAGAAGAGTGAAGCAAGGATGTCCATTATCACCACAATTATTTAATATTGTACTAGAAATCCTAGCCATAGCAAGAAGATAAGAGAAAGCAATTGGTAGAATAAAAATAGGTAATGAGAGGGGCAGCTAGGCAGTGCAGTGAATAGAGCACTGGCCCTGAAGTAAGGAGGACCTGAGTTCAAATCTGGCCTCAGACACTTAACACTTACTAGCCATGTGACCTTGGGCAAGTCACTTAACACCAATTGCTCTCTATTCCTTCCTCTAAAAGGCCAAAAAGAAAATAGGTAATGAGGAGATAAAACTACCTCTCTTGACAGATGATATTAAAGCATACTTAGAGCACCCTAGAGAATCAAATAAAAAGAAAAAAAAACGAGTGGAAACAATGAAAAAGTTTAGCAAAGTTTCAGGATACAAAATAAATTCATGTAAATCGTCAGTGTTTTTTTTAGGCTTCAAAAGCTTTATTTGGTGACAAACCTTGCTCTGATGGTGAAAAAAAAACTCATTTAGGAAAAAGATGATTTCCAAATTGATTCACGGAAGTTATACACTCATGTCTCAGAATGACAAAAACAGAAACAATTCTAAATACACCTGATAATCCAAAATGTGTTTGCAATCCATTTGGGCCTTCTTGTGTTCACCTTGAAAATATTTAACTTTTAATATATAATGCAGTTTGGGATCAATTCACATGTTTTATTTGGTTTTGTTTTTTAAAAGGGGGGATCTGGAATCTAGCAAGCAACGCTCTCCCATTCATAATCCATGATGGACAAGGTTGCTAATCCTAATACAAATCTGCATGGTTCAATGACTCAATAAAATGTCAAATGAAACATAAAAATATCTGAAGTGTGGCAAATGGTCACAGGTGAGATCTGGCTGCAGTTCTGCAGGAGCCCCCACAGAGGGGGTCGGTGCTGAGCATCTTCCAACACTTAACATGTTAAGAGTCAGGGCCAAAAGCCAGCTTCTGTCCTTATCTCTTCCTCTGCTCTCAGCCAATCTTCTCCCCATCTTCTTCCTCAAATTCTGATGCCTTTCTTCCTTCTGCCACCACAGGCAAGGAAAACTGTCCTTTCACAACAGCTCCTGGCACTCAAGCTGACCTCAAGAGTCAGCATCATAAGGTAGGAGAGCTCACCATAATGGCAGCATCACTAAATAAATGACCTTCTCTAAATTTCAAAGGGTGATGGCATTTTTGGAGGGGTGGGGAAAGGATCAGGGCAGTGGTGGAAGGTTTTCCTTAGAATCAGTCTTTTGACAAAGTTTTGGTTATATTGCCACAGAAACAAAAATCTACAGAGCTATTCAACCTTGGACCAGAGTACCTGCTGTTAAAAAAAAAGATGGAAGGGGAAGAAAAGACACAAAAACAGTAGCTGGTTTTGAAAGATGCAGAGTTTATGTTTCTTTATTCAGAGTAGTAAAGAGTAGAGTGCGATCACTAATTTGGAGGGAAATTTAACATCTCTCTTCAGGACTTTTAACAATTTTGTCTTGTACTGAAAAAAAAATAACATTCTGCAGGGGCCAGATTCACCAGCATTGGATAAAACACAGGTCTTAAGCACAACCCACACAAATCGTCAGTATTTCTATATACTACAAACAAGACCAATCAGAAAGGGACAGAAAGAGAAATTCCATTTAAAATAATTGCAAATACCATAAAATAATTGAGAGTCTCCCTGCCAAGATCAACCCATGGACTACTTGAAAACAGAGACAAAATACTCTCACCCAAATAAAGATAGATATAAGAAAGAAGAAATATGAATTGTTCATTGGTAGGCTGAGCTAATAAAAATGGCAATTCTACCTAAGTTGATTTACTTATTCAGCACCATAACAATTAACTATCAAAGACTTATTTTATACAACTAGAAAAAGGAGTAACCAAATAAACATGGAAGAACATAAAGTAAGGAATATGAAGGAAATCTAGGGGAAAAAATGTAAAGGAATGCCGTGAAGCAGGGCTAGATTTCAAAGTATAATAGGAAGTACTGATCATAAAACTAGTCTAGTACTGGCTAAGATATAAAGGGGTGGAACAGTGGAGTAGATCACGTACACTATATACAGCAGGAAACAACCACAGTAATGTAGTGTTTGGTAAATGAAAGATCAAACCTTTGCCAGTAAAAACTCAGCATTTGACAAAAATTCCTGGGAATATGGGAAAGCAGTTTATCAGAACTAATCAGAGGTTAACATATCAAATGGTATACCAAGTTAAGGTCAAAATGGACACATAATTTTGGCATAAATTGTGATATCATTTGTAAATCAGGGGAGCAAAGAAAAATTATATCCCTCAGATCAACAGATAAGGGAAGACTTTGTGACCAAACGAGAGTGGATCATCAAAAATGAAATAGGTTACTTTGATTATATGAAATCAAAGTTTATGCACAAAAAAATACAGCCAAAAATATGAGAAAAAGTACATTGACAAAAAATAAAGAGCAAGATTTCTTCAATATTAAAAAATTGTCCCTCTTAACATCCCTTCATTAGATGGGAAACAAAAATAAAACCTATCATATAGCAAAAAGAAATTTTCACATATGGCATGCCCAAAAATATGTGTATGGTTCTCTTTGCATTCTAACTTTATCTAATTTCTGGAAAGAAAGGAGTATTATATTTCCTCTTTTAGACTCATTGTTTATCATTTCATTGGCAAGAGTTCTAGTTGTTTTTGTCTATGTTATCATTGTATGACTTGTTTCTTTAGTTCTACTCTTTTGCTCTGAATTAATTCACAAATATTTTCTTAGTTTCCTCTGAAAGTGTCTATTTCATTATTTCTTATGGCATGATAATATCCCATTATATACATATACTGTTATTTTTTTAGCCATTCTCTGATAGGAGGATATCCCCTAAGATTTTAATTTTTGGCTACTATGAAAAGAGCTGGTACACACACATATATATATATATATTTTTTTTTTCTTCTAATTTTCCCTCTGTTTGGTCTCTTTGCCATATAGACTTAGTAGTGATCTATAAAGAGGACAGAATGTTTTACTGAGGAAGATGCTATTTCTAAAATACATAAAGGACTGAACTAAATTTATAAAAAATATGAGTCATTCCCCAATTTAGAAATGACCAAAAAGTGTGAACAAGCAATTGTCAGAAGAAGAAATCAAAGCTATCAATAACCACATGAAAAAAAAATGGTCTAAATCACTACTAATTAGAGAAATGCAAATAAAAACAATTCAGAACAACTCACACCTTTCAGGTTGGCTGATATGACAGAAAAGGAAAATGACAAATGCTGGAGGGTAGGTAAAAATTGGGAAACTAATGCACTCTTGGTAGAGTTGTGAACTAGTCTACGCATTACAGAAAAAAATTTGGTACTATGCCCAAAGAACTATAAAACCATGTGTACCCTTTGACCCAGCAATGCCACTATTAAGTCTGTTTTCCAAGGTGACTAGGGAAAAAGGAATGAACATTTATAAAATATTTAGAGCTGAGACAGGGTCAGGGGCGGAGCCAAGATGGCGGAGTAGAAACAGCTCATCCAAGCCACTCTGCCCCTAGATCCCCACCAAACTATGTAAAAGGAGACTCTGAACAAGTTCTGGAGCCCCAGCACCCACAGAACGACACAGAGAAGCTAACCTCCCGCTGAGGACAGCCCAGCAGCCCGGCAGGAAGGACCAGCACAGCGGTCTGGGACCTGGCAGCACGGCACACAGAGCGCAGAGTGCAGGGAGCCGAGCCGAGCCCAGGTCCACGTGAGCCGAGGTTTTGTCCCCAGGATGGCAGGGCCACCAGCAGGCTGGAGGAACCCCAGAACACCAGGAGCTGTGGAGACTCCAGAATTATCAACATAGACATGCCTAGGACAAAGTAAGAGGTTAGTGTCCTATGGACTTTGGGACTAGTATTTGGGGAATGCGACAGCTCCCTCCCCTGGGGGCTAGAAGCCACTGAGGAAACACGCCATTTTGTAGTTTTCAGAGGCAGCTCCGGCTCCCAGCCTGCAAATTGTAGGGAGATCCAGCGATCAGTCTTGGGGGGTAATCCCTCTTGCTTTAACCTCCCTGGATCTGGATTGTGATCTAGGGTGGAAGTCGTGGGTGGGTTTGGAGCTTGCCAGAAATGGAAGTTACCCCCCACACGTTCGTGATGAAAATTCCTCTATCTGGCTTTAAAGCCATAGTGTGGCAACAAGCCCAAAAGTCAAACAATTAAGTGGCAACATGCCACGGCAAAGGAAACAGAAAAATGCAACCCTAGACTCCTATTTTGGGGGCACAGAAAAGGACTGTGAGGTCAGAAGTCCTTCTCCAAAAGCCCCAGGGGAAAACATGAGCGGGTTGCAGGCCTTAAGAAGGACTTTAAAAATCAAATAAGAGAAGTGGAGGAAAAATTGGAAAGAGGAATGAGAAAGATGCAGGAAAAGTATGAAATGAGGGTCAACAGCCTGACTGAGGAAAACAACACCTTAAAAAATAGACTAACTCAAATGGCAAAGGAGGCCCAAAAGGGCAATGAGGAGAAGAATGCCTTAAAAAGTCGAATTTGCCAAATGGTAAAAGAATCTCAAAAACTCACTGAGGAGATTCATTCCCTCAGAGTTAGACTGGAGCAAATGGAAGATAATGACTTTATGAGAAATCAGGATGCTGTTAAGCAGATCCAAACAAATGAAAGATTAGAAGGAAATGTGAAATATCTCATGGGAAAAACCACTGACCTGGAAAATAGATCCAGGAGAGACAATTTAAAAATTATTGGACTACCTGAAAGCCACGATCAAAGAAAGAACCTAGAAATCACCCTTCTAGAAATTCTAAAGGAAAACTGCCCTGATGTTTTAGATCCAGAGGGCAAAATAGAGGTTGAAAGAATCCACCAATCACCTCCTGAAAAAGATCCCAAAAAGAAAACTCCCAGGAATATTATAGCCAGGTTCCAGAATCCCCAGAGCAAGGAGAAAATACTACAAGCAGCCAGGAAGAAACAATTTCAATATTGTGGAAACACAATCAGAATAGCCCAGGACCTGGCAGCTTCTACACTGAGGGATCGAAGGGCATGGAATATGATATTCCAGAGGGCAAAACAACTGCGAATGAACCCAAGGGTCACCTACCCAGCAAAACTGAGTATTTTGTTTCAGGGGAAAATATGGTCATTCTGTGGAATAGAGGACTTTCAAGCATTCTTGAGGAAAAAAACAGAATTGAATAGAAAATTTGACATCCAGACACAAGAAGGAAGAGATGCCTGAGAAGGTAATCAGGGAAAAGAAACTTATCAAAGTTGAACTATTTACATCCTATATGGAAAAGCAATAACTGTGACTGATGATATCTTTCTCACTATGAAAATAATGGAAGAAGGGTGTGTGGTCATATGAATACATATGTGAATATGTGTGTATATGGTTACAGCTATACATGGATAGAGGGCATGGGTTGAATTTGTTGGGAAGGGAGAATACTCGAGGGATGAAATTATGAGGTGAGAGAGGAAAGTGGCAAGAGGAGATGGGGAGAGACAGGGTAGGGTAAACTATCCCATGTAGAAGAAGCAAGGGGAAGTGGTTGCAAGGGAGGGGGAGAATAGGAAGGCTAAAAAGGCAAAACCACATTCACATTGAATTTGGTTCAGGGAGAGAATGACATACATACTAAATGGGATATCTTAACCTGCAGCAGGATAGGGGGAAGGGGGATGAGAGGAGGGATGATGGATGGGAGGGCATCCTTGGGGTGAGGGGAGGTTGGAAGTACCCACTATAGAAGAGGGACAGGATCATGTAGGGAATGGACCAGGTGGGGGGTGGGATGAGTGGGAGGGAATTATAAACAGCCTTGTACAATATATCTACTATGATAATGTTTTGCATAGCTAGACATGTACAACATATACTGAATTACTTATCTCCCAAGAGGGAATGGGTGACAAGGGAGGAAGGAAATGGATCTGAAATTCGAGGTCGTAACATTAAATGTTTCAAATATATATAAATACTATTATTAATACTCTTTTGCTTGTAATAGGGAGATAAGATGTGCAGGCATTGGGACACAAAGATTCACCTTCCTCTAATGGAAAAGTCGATGGGGGTATGGGAGAAGGTATGGGAGAGAGCAGACTGGAGGAAGCGATATCTTGTGGGACTGCTATTCTGGGAGGTTGGGTAGGGGAATAACGGGGGGAAATGATTGTAACTCAAAATCTGGCGGAAATGAATGATGTAAAACAGAAGTTAATAAAGCATTTGTTTAAAAAAAAAGAGACAGGGTCAAACTAGAAAACAGAGTAAGTGGGGGATGGAATAGGATAGAGGGAAATATAGCTAGTCTTTCACAATATAACTATTATGGGAACATTTTGTTTAACTACACATGTACAAACTACACGGAATTGCTTTTCTTCCAATCGGGGGTGGGTAAGGAGGGAAGAAGGGAAAGAATCTGGAAATCAAAGTTTTAAAAACAAATGTTAAAAAAAATAAAAAAAAAATAAAAAAATATATTTAGAGCTGCTTTCCTTGTGTTGGCAAAGAACTGGAAATTGAAGTAATGTTCGTCAATTGGGGAATGGCTAAATAAGGTGTGGTATATGATTGTGAGGAAAAATTACTGTTCTGTAAGAAATGATGAGCTGGTTACTTTTAGAAAAAAATTGAAATACTTGCATAAATAATGAAGAGTGAAATGAGTAATGTCAAGAAAACATTCTATACAGTAACAGTAATATTGTTCTAAGAGCAACTTGGAATGACTAGGTCATTTTCAGTATGAGAAATACTCAAATCAACTACAAAGGGCCTACAAAGTAAGATGTTACATGTATTCAGATAAATAACTGATAAATTAAAGTACACATAGTATAGTTTTACACACACACACATATGTATATATTTACACATATACATATTTATTTGTGTCTAACAGAAGACTTCTCTAGGGCAGGGTGGGGATAGAGGGAGAGAAAAATAAAAATTGTACAACAGAGGACAAAAAATTTAGAGGTAAGCATAGAATAGTTAGGAAGTTTTAAAATGATGTGAGGTACATATTGCATGGTTTTTCAAAACAGTAAACAATGTCAAATGTAAATTCATCATTTTATATTGGATCTTCTTTTTATTCTGAGCTATGTACATGGAACTCTTCCCTTTTTGTCCCTTTGTATTTAAGTTCAAAATGAATCATTTTTAAAATCACATAAAATGCTCTTACTGATGAAAGAAATGCAAATGAAAATAATTGAGATGCCATTTTATGAATATCAAAATGCCTAAAGTTATAGGAAAGGAAAAGGACAAATTTGAATGCCCTATTTTCAGACTGTGAACTAGTCCAATTATTCTGGGGAAGCATTTAGAATTATATCTTAAAGGTAACAAAACTTTGCATACCCTTTGACCCAGGAAGACCATTACTAGGTCTGTATCCCATAGAGATAAAAAGGGGAAAGAATGTATGGGTACAAAAACATCTACAGTAGCTCCTTTTGTGGTAGCAAAGAATTGGTAAATGACGGGATGAATATCGAATATGAAGTGACCAAATAAGTTTGGGTATATGATTGTGATAGAAACTAATGTGTAAAATGAAATAATGAACAGGATGGTTTCAGAAAAAAAACCTGGGAAGACATATATAAAACAATGCATAGTGGAGAGAGCAGAGCAAGAAGAAAAATGTACACAGCAATGGTAATATGATAAAGATAATCAGCTGCAAAAGACTTAACTATTCTGATAAAGATAATTATCAAAGACATTTC
The DNA here is from genome assembly GCA_011680675.1 of Gymnobelideus leadbeateri. Lineage (NCBI taxonomy): Eukaryota > Metazoa > Chordata > Mammalia > Diprotodontia > Petauridae > Gymnobelideus > Gymnobelideus leadbeateri. Next base: position 146,759 of record WOXC01000934.1, on the reverse strand, counting down.
TTTTTTCCACATTAAATTTATTTATTTTTACTTTACAACATTTGGTTCCACAATCTCTTAAGTTCCAAATTGTCTCCCCCTCCCTCCCCCAGTGGCTGCATGCAATTCCATATAGGTTCTACAAATACCTACACACTAAACATTCGTTGTAAAGAAGAATTATAACCAATTGAATAAACAATGAGAAAGAAGGAACAAAACAAAATAGGGAGAGAGAGAAAGAGAGAGCAATAAGTTTTCCTCAATCTGCATTCAGACTGAGCAATTCTTTCTCTGGATGTGGACAGCCCCGTCCATCATGAGTCACTTGGAGTTGTCTCATAACCTTACATTGCTGAGAGGATTCCAGTCTATCAAAGTAATTCATCACAGATATGAGGTTTCTGTAATTGTGGACAGTGTTCTCCTGGTTCTGCTCTCCTTACTCAGCATCAGTTTATACAAGTCTCTCCAGGTTATTATGAAGTCTGTCTGCTCCTTATTTCATAAAGCACAATAGTATTCCATCACATTCATATACCACAACTTGTTTAGCCATTCCCCAATTGATGGGCATGCCCTTGGTTTCCAATTCTTGGCCACCACAAAAAGAGCTGCTATAAATATTTTTTTACACACAAGTCCTCCTCCCACTTTTATGATCTCTTTAGGATACATCCTTAGAAGTGGTATTGCTGGGTCAAAAGGTACACACATTTTTATTGCCCTTTGGGTATAGTTCCAAATCGCTCTCCAGAATGGTTGATCCAAGACCTTTCTGACAGATCCCAGTTAGAAAATGCTATCCATCTTCACAGTGAGAACTGATAAACTCTGAGCGTAGAAGAACGCATACTTAAAAAAAAATTCCTTTATTTTTCTCATATTTTTCTGTGTCTTCTTTTGCAACATGGAAAAAAGTTCAAAAAATGAAAAGTCACTGTTGGAGAGGATGTGAGAGTATAGGCACATGAATACATTGGCAGTAGAGCTATGAAATGGAATAATCATTTTGGAAAGAAATATCCATGGCCTTTAGAAGAAACAGTAAGGGACTTCCAGACTTTCCTAATGAAAAAGCCAGAGCTCAATGGAAAATTTGATCTCCAATTACAAGACTCCATAAGGACATAAAAAGGTAAACAAGGGTAACATAGACTCACACATGCAGAAGTGCACACACCCACACCCACAAACACAAGCTCATTACCTGGGATGCAACAAGAGCAAAATGTTCACATCCCTATATGTGGAGCTGATAACTGTCAATATTTGAAATCTCTATGATTATCATGACCTGCAAAAGGGTTATACTTAGAGGGTGTGGGTATGAATGCACTAACATGGAGTCTAAAAAAGAAGACTATTAAGGGGATCAATGGTACTGTAATGGGAAAAAGGAAAGGATGAGATAGGAAAAGGTAAAATATGACATCTGAAGAGGCATCAAAACACACTATAGAAGAAGGGAAAGTAAGAGGGAGAGGAACATCATTTAAACACTATTCGCACTGGTTCCGGTTCAAAGAAGGATCAAATTAATCAGTGAGGTTTAAGAATCTAACGTGAATAGAGACATAAATTAATTAAATAGAGGAACTGGAGGGAGGGAGAGGAGCACTGTTTGAAATTTACTCTCATTGGTTTGGAATCAAACGGGGAGTAATTTACTCAAGTATAAAAATTTATTGTGTCCTATAGATAGTGGGAGGGTAAGGGGGGGGTGAAAAGGAGGAGACTAAAGGGAGGAATTAGAAGGGAGGGTAATAGTAGTAAGGGGAGAGGGTAGGTTAAGAAGGGGGGTCACTGGGTGGGAACACTGAGGGAGGGGGCGGTCAAAAGGGAAAACTTCAAGGAGGGGAAGAGAGAAGGAATAAACAAAAACATAAACAGGGGAGGGAATAGGATGGAAGGGAAGAGACAGATAGTCATCATTACTGTGAATGTGAATGGGATGAACTCTCCCATAAAACAGAGGCGGATAGCAGAATGGATTAAAAACCATAATCCTACAATATGCTGTCTTCAAGAAACACATTTGAAACAAAGGGATACCCACAGGGTAAAGGTAAAAGGTTGGAGTAAAATTTATTATGCCTCAGCTAAAGTAAAAAAAGCAGGGGTAGCAATATCTATCTCAGATAAAGCAAAAGCAAAAATAGATCTAATTAAAAGAGACAAGGAAGGAAACTATATCCTACTAAAAGGCACCATCGAGAATGAAGCAATATCACTACTTAATATATATGCACCAAGTGGTATAGCATCCAAATTCCTAGAGGAGAAGTTAAAGGAATTAGAGGAAGAAATAGATACCAAAACTATACTAGTGGGGGACCTTAATCTCCCCCTCTCTGAACTCGATAAATCTAACCTCAAAATAAACAAGAAAGAAGTTAAGGAAGTGAATAGAATCTTAGAGAGACTAGATATGATGGATCTCTGGAGAAAACTGAATGGGGATAAAAAGGAATTTGCTTTCTTCTCAGCAGTGCATGGTACATACTCAAAAATAGACCATGTACTGGGGCATAAAAACCTCACAACCCAGTGCAGAAAGGCAGAAATATTAAGCGCATCATTCTCAGATCATGATGCAATAAAAATTATATGCAATAAATGGCCATGGAAAGATAGACTAAAAACTAATTGGAAACTAAACAATTTAATCCTAAAAAATTGGTGGGTCAACGAAGAAATTATAGAAACAATCAATAATTTCATTCAAGAGAATGATAATAATGAAAGAACATACCAAAATTTGTGGGATGCACTAAAGGCAGTTCTCAGGGGAAGTTTTATATCCCTGAGTGCATACTTAATTAAAGCAGAGAGAAGGGAGGTCAATGAATTGGACATGCAATTGAAAAAGCTAGAAAAAGAAAAAATTGAAAATCCCCAATTTAGTACTATTTTAGAAATATTGAAAACCAAAGGTGAGATTAATAAAATTGAAATTAAGAAAACCATTGAATTAATAAATAAAACTAAGAGCTGGTTTTATGAAAAAATCAACAAAATTGATAGACCCTTAGTCAATATGATAAAAAAAGAAAGAAAACCAAATTATGAGTATCAAAAATGAAAAGGGTGGGGGGCGGAGCCAAGATGGCGGAGTAGAAACAGCTCGTCCAAGCCTCTCTGCCCCCAGATTCTCCACAAACTATGTAAAAAAGGACTCTGAAAATCTTCTGGAGCCCCAGCACTCACAGAACGACACAGAGAAGCTAACCTCCCGCTGAGGACAGCCCAGCACCCTGCAGGAAGGACCAGCGCAGTGGTCTGGGAGCCGGCAGAGCGCAGGAGCGGAGCCGAGCCCAGGTCCACGTGAGCCGAGGTTTTAGCCCCAGGGCGGCAGGGCCAGCAGCCGGCTGGAGGAACCCCAGAACACCAGGAACTGTGGAGACTCCAGAATTATCAACATAGACTTGCCTAGGACAAAGTAAGAGGTTAGTGTCCTATGGACTTTGGGACCTGTATTTGGGGAATGCGTCAGCTCCCTCCCCTGGGGGCTAGAAGCTGCTGAGGAGACACGCCACTGTGTAGTTTTCAGAGGCATTTCCGGCTCCCAGCCTACAAATCGTGGGGAGATCCAGCGATCAGTCTTGGGGGTAATCGCTCTTGCTTTAACCTCCCTGGATCTGGATTGTGATCTAGGGTGGAAGTTGTGGGTGGGTTTATAGCTTGCCAGAAACGGAAGTTGCCCCCACACGTTCGGGACGAAAATTCCTCTATCTGGCCTTAAAGCCATAGTGTGGCAACAAGCCCAAAAGTCAAGCAATTAAGTGGCAACATGCCAAGGCAAAGGAAACAGAAAAATGCAACCCTAGACTCCTATTTTGGGGGCATAGAGCGGGAAAAGGACTGTGAGGTCAGAAGTCCTGCTCCAAAAGCCCCAGGGGAAAACATGAGTGGGTTGCAGGCCATAGAGGACCTTAAGAAGGACTTTAAAAATCAAATAAGAGAAGTGGAGGAAAAATTGGAAAGAGAAATGAGAAGGATGCAGGAAAAGTATGAAATGAGGGTCAACAGCCTGACTGAGGAAAACAACACCTTAAAAAATAGACTAACTCAAATGGCAAAGGAGGCCCAAAAGGGCAATGAGGAGAAGAATGCCTTAAAAAGTCGAATTTGCCAGATGGAAAAAGAATCTCAAAAGTTCACTGAGGAGATTCATTCCTTCAGAGTTAGACTGGAGCAAATGGAAGCTAGTGACTTTATGAGAAATCAAGATGCTGTTAAGCAGATCCAAACAAATGAAAGATTAGAAGGCAATGTGAAATATCTCATGGGAAAAACCACTGACCTGGAAAATAGATCCAGGAGAGACAATTTAAAAATTATTGGTCTACCTGAAAGCCATGATCAAAGAAAGAACCTAGAAATCACCCTTCAAAAAATTCTCAAGGAAAATTGCCCTGATGTTTTAGATCCAGAGGGCAAAATAGAGGTTGAAAGAATCCACTGGTCACCTCCTAAAAAAGATCCCCAAAAGAAAACTCCCGGGAATATTATAGCCAGGATCCAGAATCCCCAGATCAAGGAGAAAATACTACAAGCAGCCAGGAAGAAACAATTTCAATATTGTGGAAACACAATCAGAATAGCCAGGACCTGGCAGCTTCTACACTGAGGGATCGAAGGGCATGGAATATGATATTCCAGAGGGCAAAAGAACTGGGAATGAACCCAAGGGTCACCTACCCAGCAAAACTGAGTATTTTGTTTCAGGGAAAATATGGTCATTCAGTGGAATAGAGGACTTTCAAGCATTCTTGAGGAAAAAAACAGAATTGAATAGAAAATTTGACATCCAGACACAAGAAGGAAGAGATGCCTGAGAAGGTAATCAGGAAAAGAAATCAAAAGGAACTTATCAAAGTTGAACTATTTACATTCCTATATGGAAAAGCAATAACTGTGACTGATGATATCTTTCTCACTATGAAAATAATGGAAGAAGGGGGTGTGGTCATATGAATACATATGTGAATGTGTGTGTATATGGTTACAGTTATATATGGATAGAGGGCATAGGTTGAATTTGTTGGGAAGGGAGAATACTCAAGGGATGAAATTATCAGGTGAGAGAGGAAAGTGGCAAGAGGAGATGGGGAGAGACAGGGTAGGGTAAACTATCCCATGTAGAAGAAGCAAGGGGAAGTGGTTGCAAAGGAGGGGGAGAATAAGGAAGGCTAAAAAGGCAAAACCACATACACATTGAATTTGGTTCAGGGAGAAAATGACATACATACTAAATGGGATATCTCAACCTGCAGCAGGATAGGGGGAAGGGGGATGAGAGGAGGGATGATGGATGGGAGGGCATCCTTGGGGTGAGGGGAGGTTGGAAGTACCCACTATAGAAGAGGGACAGGATCATGTAGGGAATGGACCAAGTGGGGGGTGGGATGAGTGGGAGGGAATTATAAGCAGCCTTGTACAATATATCTACTATGATAATGTTTTGCATAGCTAGACATGTACAACATATACTGAATTACTTATCTCCCCAGAGGGAATGGGTGACAAGGGAGGAAGGAAATGGATCTGAAATTCAAGGTCGTAACATTAAATGTTTCAAATATAAAAAAGAAAAAAAATGAGCTGGAGGAAGAAATGGCAAACTATTTCAGTATCTTTGCAAAGAAAACCACAAAAGGGGTCACAATGGGTCAGGTACTGCTGAAAGTGACTGACAAGAAAAATAAAAGTTTTCCTTCATATCAAAAAAAAATAAATAAAAAAAAATAATAAAAAGGGTGAATCTACCTCCAATGAAGAGGAAATCAAAAAAATAATGAGGAATTATTTTTTCCCAATTGTATTCACATAAATATGACAATCTTAGTGAAATGGATGAATATTTACAAAATCACAAATTGCCCAGATTAACTGAAGAGGAAGTGAATTACCTAAATAACCCCATCTCAGAAAAAGAAATCAAACAAGCCATCAAAGAACTCCCTAGGAAAAAAATCTCCAGGGCCAGATGGGTTTACTAGTGAATTCTATCAAACATTTAAAGAACAGTTGATTCCAATACTCTACAAACTATTTGGGAAAATTAGTGAAGAAGGAGTCCTACCAAACTCTTTCCATGACACAAATATGGTACTGATTCCTAAATCAGGAAGAGATAAAACAGAGAAAGAAAATTATAGACCAATCTCCCTCATGAATTTAGACGCAAAAATTCTAAATAAAATATTAGCCAAAAGACTCCAACAACTTATCACAAAAATAATACACCTGATCAGGTAGGATTCATTCCAGGAATGCAAGGATGGTTTAATATTAGGAAAACCATCAATATAATTGAGCATATCAACAACAAAACTAGCAAAAACCACATGATCATCTCAATAGATGCAGAAAAGGCTTTTGACAAAATACGACATCCATTCCTATTAAAAACACTAGAAAGTATAGGAATAAATGGAGCCTTCCTTAAAATAGTTGCTAGCATCTATCTAAAACCATCAGCAAGTATTATATGCAATGAGGATAAACTAGAAGCCTTTCCAATAAGATCAGGAGTGAAACAAGGGTGTCCACTATCACCCCTCTTATTCAATCTGGTACTAGAAACGTTAGCAGTAGCAATTAGAGAAGAAAAAGAAATCAAAGGAATCAAATTAGGCAAAGAAATGACCAAGCTGTCACTCTTTGCAGATGATATGATGATATACTTAGAGAATCCTAGAGAATCAAGTAAAAAATTACTTGAGACAATAAATAAATTTGGCAAAGTTGCAGGATATAAAATAAACCCACATAAATCCTCAACATTCCTGTACATCTCTAATAAAACTCAACAGCAAGAGATAGAAAGAGAAATCACATTTAAAGTCACTGTAGACATTATAAAATATTTGGGAATCTACTTGCCAAAACAAACCCAGAATCTATATGATCACAACTACAAAACACTTCTCACAGAAATAAAAACAGATCTAAATAGTTGGAAAAATATCAATTGCTCGTGGCTGGGTCGAGCTAATATAATAAAAATGACAATTTTACCCAAACTAAATTATATATTTAGTGCCATTCCAATCAATTTACCAAAAAACTACTTTGTAGAGTTAGACAAAATATTAACAAAATTTATTTGGAAAAACAAACGGTCTAGAATATCAAGGGAATTAATGAAAAGAAATGCTAGGGAAGGTGGACTAGCTATGCCAGATCTTAATCTGTATTATACAGCAGCAGTCATCAAAACTGCTTGGTACTGGCAGAGGTGTAGAGTAATGGATCAATGGAATAGATTAGGTGCAGGAGACCCAGCAGTTAATGAATATAGTAATCTATTGTTCGATAAACCCAAAGACCCCAGTTTTTGGGATAAGAATGCACTATTTGACAAAAACTGCTGGGAAAACTGGATTACAGTATGGCAGAAACTGGGCATAGATAACTATCTAACACCATATACCAAAATCAAGTCTAAATGGGTGCATGATCTAGGTGTAAAGGATGATACTGTAAGCAATTTGGGAAAGCAAGGAATAGTTTACCTGACAGACTTGTGGAGAGGGGAAGACTTAAAGACCAAACAAGAATTAGAGTGCATTATAAAATGCAAAATGATTAATTTTGATTACATTAAATTGAAAAGTTTCTGTACAAACAAAGCCAATGTAACCAAGAACAAGAGGGAGGTGGGAAATCGGGAAAGAATTTTTACAACTTGTGTCTCTGATAAGGGACTCATTTCTAAAATTTATAGAGAATTGAGCCAAATTTATATGAATACAAGTCACTCCACAATTGATAAATGGTCAAAGGATATGAACAGGCAGTTTTCAGAGAAAGAAATTAAAGATATCTATAAGCATATGAAGAAATGCTCTAAATCACTATTGATTAGAGAAATGCAAATCAAAACAACTCTGAGATACCACATCTCTCCAGTCAGATTAGCTAAGATGACAAAACAAGAAAGTGACAAATGCTGGAGAGGATGTGGGCAAATTGGAACGCTAATACATTGCTGGTGGAGTTGTGAACTTATCCAACCATTCTGGAGAGCAATCTGGAATTATGCCCAAAGGATTATAAAAAATTTCCTACCCTTTGACCCAGTCATACCACTTCTAGGGTTATATCCCAAAGAGATCATAGAAGTGGGAGGAAGACCCATATGTACAAAAATATTTTTAGCAGCCCTTTTTGTGGTTGCAAAGAATTGGAAACTAAAGGGGTGCCCATCAATTGGGGAATGGCTAAACAAGTTGTAGTATATGAATGTAATGGAATATTATTGTGCTATAAGAAACGAGGAGGTGGCGGATTTCATAATTACCTGGAGAGACTTATACAAACTGATGCTGATCGAGAAGAGTAGAATCAGAAGAAATTTGTATACAATCACAGACATACCATATCTGTGATGACCAACTATGACAGACTGGACTCTTTTCAGCAATACAGTGATATAAGTTAATCCCGAATGACTCAAGAAAGTGAGAAATGCGCCATCCAGAAATATAACTAGAAAGAACTGAGCCTGAATCCTGATGGAAGCAAACTAAATGATCTTGTTCTTCCCATTGTTTGGTTTTACTTCTTCCTTACCATCTTTCATCCCACCTAGTACAATATGCCTTTGTAATTGGAATAATGTTTAATATGAATGAATTTGCAGACCCTATACTGTACTATATGCTGTCATGAGGGGAGGGGGGAGGGAAGTAAAGGAAATTTGAAAATCAAGGAACTATGGAATTGAATCTTGTTAACTGAAACTAAACTAATAAATTAATTTAAAAAAAAAGAAGAAACAGTACTGTACTAGACTTACACCCCAAGGAAGTCATTAAAAAGAAAAAGTCCCCATATATGCCAAATTATTTATAACAGTATTTTTGTGACAACTATTAATTGAAAAGAAAGTTCATGCTCGTCAGCTGGGAAATTATTGCTCAAGAAGGTAAGGATCATGACTAACTATTTTATTAGTATGAGAAACATACTACTACTATGTTTTAAGAAATGATGAGAGTGGTGAGTACAGGGAAGTATTCAAAGTTCTTTATAAGTGATGCAACGTGAAGTAGGCACAGCCAAGAAAACAGCATATAGACACACTAATTACAACAATTTAAATGAAAAGAATAACATGCCAAAAAATAAAAGTACTCAGAACAAAATTAAGTGGATTATTCTGCTTATATAAAGTTAAAATGTATTTGCACAAACAGATCAAATGCAGTTAAAATGAGAAGGGTAACAGTTATTTGAGGAAAATATCTTTGCAGTAAAGTTCCCCATAGATGGCTGTATATGAAAGATAGAGTAGGAACTGATTCTAATTTCCAGCATTAAGAGCCATTCTGTAATAGGTTCAAAGGTATGAATAGGAAGTATTCAAAGGAAGAAATCTAAGCTACCACTAGCTCTATAACAAGATGCTCCAAATCCCTCATAATGAGGGAAGTGCTCATAAAAATAATTTTCTTCTTTTAGTCTGTAAATCATAGAGATCAGAAGGTTCAGGAACAGTCTCTTCTTTCTGTTCCAGAGCAAGGTACATGGAAATGTCCCATTTACCTGGGTGAAAGGAGAACAAAAAATAAGTGTGCCCTTAAATTAAACAACAGCAAAGAAAAGAGATGATATGGAGAGGGGGAGGGGAGGAGTTGCTAAACTATCTCAGAGGTTTGTGTTCCCAAGTGTAGACCCTGGCCTGGGTACCACATGGCTGGCATCCCACATGAGGGAAAGTAGAAAAAACCCTGAAAGCAGGGATTAGTGAAAACCTGCATGTTGGGATAGACATGGCTCAGGTTTTGCAGTTTAGTCAGGAAATTATTTTTTAAAAGCTCCACTTTTTAATTCAGGTGATCAACATTTCTTGGCAAAAAAAGGAAGGGGAAATTCTGGAATACAATAAGATCTTGGCCAAGTTCCCATGGATAACTAAACTTCTGAAGATTCTGAAGCTACTCCTCCTCCTCCCACAAGGGGACAGCAACTGGCTGTATGTTTATATTATGGGCTCAAAACTTGCAGGTTGACTGACTGAAACTGACCCCAGACAAACCCCATCACCATTAGTCAACTTGAAGTTATTTAGAACCAGATAAAATTGTCTTAAGCAATGTTCTCACGAAACTGGCAAAAAAAAATGAAATATCCAGAGTGGGATACTTTCAATAAATTACTACTCAAAAATCACAAAAGAAGGGGACTCACTTTGAGAAGTGTTGTGTGACTTGACCAGATGAAACTCTGGGCAGCCATTGAGAGCCCCCCTAGCTTTGAAAACCCAGATGTTAATACTTCCTTCTCTGGTAACCCTGATTAGTTATGGGTGTATGTGATGGGCAGACAATGGAGGCCTGTCTGCTTGATCTGTTTCTCTGGCTTGTTTACAATGTCTATCTGCATACTATGAAGTTTGGGATGCTGACCTTTTCCCCCTGAACTACGTAAATGATATATGTTTGATTGATTAAAGTAAGGTTGTTAACCCATTTTGAGTTGCTTTCCTTTAGCAAAGCAGATCTAAGAACCTGTGTTGGCAGCCACCCTGGGGATGCTGGGGTGCTTGCTGCTACAAATGGTGTCACAAACAGGATCTGCAGAGTAAAAGGAAAGTATGTGGGTTGGGATAATTGTTTGTTTCCCAGTTGTGGTAGCTGTGCCTCTGTGGAGCCATGGAGCAGGAGAGAAGAATGGCCTGCATACTGACCTCACTGAGCTGAGAGAAGGAATGGTGAGCTACCTGCATCAGGACCTGGGCAGAATCCAGGAGTGGCTACCTCCTGCTGGAGGAGAAGGAGCCCAGTTTTGAGCACAACTCCACCCTCCCCTCCCCTAATTGATCTGTGGGTGGGAGTTTCAGCCTAGGGTAAAATCCCTGTTCCATCATTTCCCTTGCCCCCCACCCCCCTACTGGGTGCTCCCCATCTCCACCCATTCTGGGTTCCCTGTCCCTCAGCCTAGGGTAAACTTCACAGGTGGGGGAAATTCAAATGTACATTGACCAGTAACTGATTGTAGTTTCAGCTTACATAACTTAAATATTGAATCTCTTTAAAAATCAGCACACTGCCCATGCCAGCATTGTCTGATTGGGTATGTAACCATGTAACCCCCATGGTCCCTCAGCAATAAAATCCACTTCCAAAATGTAATCTTGGTGATCTTCTGTCTCACTCAATTATGCTCTTCATAATTGGAGGCCCCAACGAGATCTGGGGTGCTGTGTGGCACTGCAAAGATCCCCCAATAAGAAGTGCTCTCGACCTCGGGAAGTAGACATCTGCTCAACCCTGATACCTAGCTGGGCTAGCCCCTAAAGATGTTCTAGGGCCCCAGGTCTTGAGGAGGGAAAGATTGTGCCTGCCTCCCGACTCTGTCTTGCTCCTCATTCAGGCTTTCGTGGATACAAGACCTCCAGTTTGGGGATGAGTAAAATTCTGTTCTCATCAAAATTCTGTTCTGTTCTAGAGGGGGTAGGGCTAGACATAGCCATTTGTGCAGGGGGCATCACCTCCCTGGGCAAAGCTTGAGAAGTTGTCCCTCTTGCCCGTAAATGGTCTGGTTATATGTTTAATGTCTGTCTCTATGTGTCCTTTATTCGCGTTAGCCCATTTGCTTCCTGTTCAGAATCTGAGAGAGGCAAACAAGTAGCAGAGGGACTATAATTTCTCTCCATTCTGTGTTTGTAAAGTTTTGTCTTGAGCTCGTTTTCTTAAAGCCTCCCCATTTCTATTCTGCAAAACAGGTAATTCAAGTGGCTATCAGACAAGCACCTCCAAGGGAGCTTTTCCAGTGGGAAGGTATATTTGTTTATCATAGTGAAGAGCATAATTTCCCACCACATTACAATCCTCAATCCACTCTCTCCACCTCTTTTCCTAAGTCCTTGGGGATTCCAACCTCCATGAGTCCCCTTCCCTCCCCACACACACACACACCTGGACTGGGGCAAACTATTAGCCCCCACAAGAACCCTCTTCTGCTTCAGCCATCCTTACCCTCAGGGAATCCATTAACCCAGAAGGAGTCCCCTTCCTAGTATATGTTCCCTTCTCCACTTCAGATATTTACAATTGGAAAACTCAAAATCCCCTTTTTTCAGAAAAACCTCAGGCTCTTATTAACCTTCTTTATTCTGTCTTCCAAATGCATCATTCCATGTGGGAGGACTATCCACAGCTCTTAACCACTTTATTCACCACTGAAGAGTGAGATAGAATTAAACAGTCAGCCAGAAAAGCTGTGCTGGGCCCTGAGTGTGGGTCATTGAAGGAATGTCGAGAAGAGGTAGAGAGAGGGTTTCCCTCTTCCTGACCTATCTGGGACCCTAACACTTCTAGGGACAAGAGGCATTAGACACCTACCTCCTCCAGGGCCTAAAAGCAGCAGCTCGAAAACCAACTAACCTGACTAAGATTTCTGAGGTCAAACAAGGGCCCCAGGAATCCCCTGGAGCTTTCCTGGAGTGCCTGTATGAGGCTTACAGAACTTATACTCCTATTAACCCTGAGGCTACCGAAAATGCCCCAGCCGTAAATACTGCTTTTATTTCCCAATCTACCCTTGATGTTAAAAGGAAACTCTAGAAACATGAGGGTTTTGAGGGCATGGTTATATCCCAGCTGGTAGAAATTGCCCAAAAGGTTTATGACAACAGGGACAGCCCCTCTGATAAAGCAGAAAAGAAGTTGGCCCTGGTCTTTGTGGCTGCACTTCAGACTCCCAAATGGGGTACCCAAGTGGGCACTACACCATGTGGCACCCACACCCCTCTTGTGAGGGACAAATGCACTTACTGTAAAGAGTTAGGCCATTGGAAAAATGAATACCCCAGGGGAAAAAACAAACAACCTTGGGAGCAACCTTGCCCCACTCCAGAGGTTCTAGCATTCACTAACTGACCATCCTGGGGATTTACTCACTAGACCCCCTTAGCATCCTTCCCCATTCACATTGTCTCTTCATTGTCCTGGATCTCAAACATGTTTTCTTCACTATCCCTGGGTCCCCCAATAGTCAACCCCTTTTTTACTTTCAACTGGATAGACCCTGAGGGTGGGTATTCCAGCCAGTTAAACTGGACACATCTGCCCCAGGGTTTCAAGAACTCCCCTACCCTCTTTGATGAAGCCTTCCATAAGGACCTTATCCCCTTCTGAGAATCCCACCCCTCCTGCTTCTTAATCCAGTATGTTGATAACCTTCTCCTTGTGGCACCTACTGAAAGTGCTGGTTTATCTGCCACCTCCTACCTTCTTTCTCTCTTGCAGTCTTTGGGTTACTGAGCTTTCTTCTAAGAAAGCTCAATTCTGTTTATCCCAGGTCACCTATCTTGGTTACATGCTCTCAGGGGGCACTTGATCACTTTCCCCCTTGTGAATCCAGACCATTCTAGACTTACCAACCCCAAAGACTAAAAAAAAAAGTTCGAGGATTTTTGGGGTACAATAGGTTACTGCGGGCTCTGGATTTGGGGTTTTCCAGAAATTGTGAAACCTCTTTACTTTGTCACTGCCAGAGCCAGACCCCTTTCTTAGTCCAGCACAGAACAAAAGGATTTTGTTACCCTTAAGGCTGCCTTGGCTTCAGAGCCTGCCTTACGCCTACCTGATGTTACCAAGCCTTTCCATCTTTTTGTTGCCAAATCTAATGGGGTGGCTAAAGGAGTCCAAACCCTGGGCCCTTAGATTCAGTGTCGGCTGGCTGGCCCCTTTGCCATTGGGCCATTGCTGCAATGCCCCCCCCCCCCTTGTTAAGGAAGCTGATAAGCTTTCCTTGGGTCAGCCCCTTTCCATCTCTGCCCCTCATTCTCTGGAGACCCACTGGATTTTTAACACACCCTATCCCAATACCAGGCTCTCTTCCTGGATCATCCACTTCTGACTTTTTCAAGAGCCTCTGTTGTTAACCCTGCCACTCTGCTTCCTGACCTTGAACTTATTCCACTCTCCCCCGCTGTCTACCATGGCCTTCAGGTCATTGATTAGGTCCAGGCTGAGAGATCTGGTCTTAAGAAAGGAATCTCTAGGGGGCGGAGTCACAATCATGGAGTAGTAACAGCACTTCCTCTGGACTCCGGCCCACATCACTTCAAATTCATGTAAAACTGGACTCTGAACAAACTCTGGAGCTACAGAGCCCAGAAAATGACACAGAGAAGCTAACCTCCCACTGAGGACAGCCTGGCAGACTGGCAGGGAGAGGCCAGCACTGTACTCTGGGATACAAGGACAGGCCCGGATGAGTCAGAGGTTTTAGCCCCAGGGCAGCCTAACCAGCAGCCGGCTGGAAGGGGTCCAGAACACCAACAACTGTGGTGTTTCCAGAAGTACCAACATGTAGATGCCAAGGACAAAGTGAGAGGTCAGTGCAGTATGGACTTTGGGACCTACTAGGAGGGAGAGCACATCAGACACTTTCCCATAGGGGTGAGAAACCACTGAGATGCTGAGCAGCTTGCACCACACTGCAGCTTCAGCTCCTGGCCTATGGACTCTAGGGAGATCCAGCGATCAGTACGGGGAGGGGGGGTAATCATTCTTGATTTAACCTTCTTGGATCTGGATTGCTGTCAGTTGTGGAGGTGTTGGGGTGTGTGACCAGCTTGCCAGAGCATGGGGAGGTTTCAGAGAGAGCACACAACTAATATTTCAGGCAGCTGAGAAAACTCCAGTGTTTGGGACAGAAGCTCCATTGGCTGGTGGCAGAGTCCTACTGTGGCAACAAGCCCAAAAGTCAAGTAATTGAGTGGCAATGTGCCTAGGTAAAGGAAACACAATAAACAGAAAATTCAACTTTAGATTCCTAGTATGGGGGCAAAGAGGATCAAAGCATGGAACAGGGGGAGGACTGTGAGGTCAGAACTCCTGCCCCAAATGAAAATATGGGCTGGTTATAAGCTATAGAGGACCTTAAGAAGCAGATAAGAAAAGCAGAGGAAAAATTGGGAAGAGAAACAGAGAAAGATGCAAGAAAAGTATGAAATGAGAGTCAACAAACTGACTGAGAAAACACCTTGAAAAATAGACTAGCTCAAATGGCAAAAGAGGATGAAAAAGGCAATGAGAAGAATGCCTTAAAAGCCGAATTGGCCAGATGGAAAAAAGAATATCAAAAGCTCCATTCCTTCAGAATTAGACTGGAGCAAATGGAAGCTAGTGACTTTATGAGAAATCAAGATGCTGTTAAGCAGATTCAGACAAATGAAAGAATAGAAGGCAATGTGAAATATCTCATGGGAAAAACCACTGACCTGGAAAATAGATCCAGGAGAGACAATTTAAAAATTATTGGTCTACCTGAAAGCCATGATGAAAGAAAGAACCTAGAAATCACCCTTCAAGAAATTCTCAAGGAAAACTGCCCTGATGTTTTAGATCCAGAGGGAAAATAGAGGTTGAAAGAATCCACCGATAAACTCCTGGAAAAGATCCCAAAAAGAAAACTCCCAGGAATATTATAGCCAGTTTCCAGAATCCCCAGATCAAGGAGAAAATACTTCAAGCAGCCAGGAAGAAACAATTTCAATATTGTGGAAACACAATCAGAATAGCCCAGGACCTGGCAGCTTCTACACTGAGGGATCGAAGGGCATGGAATATGATATTCCAGAGGGCAAAAGAACTGGGAATGAACCCAAGGGTCACCTACCCAGCAAAACTGAGTATTTTGTTTCAGGGGAAAATATGGTCATTCAGTGGAATAGAGGACTTTCAAGCATTCTTGAGGAAAAAACCAGAATTGAATAGAAAATTTGACACCCAGACACAAGAAGGAAGAGATGCCTGAGAAGGTAATCAGGGAAAAGAAATCAAAAGGATCTTATCAAAGTTGAACTATTTACATTCCTATATGGAAAAGCAATAATTGTGACTGATGATAGCTTTCTCACTATGAAAATAATGGAAGAAGGGGGTGTGGTCATATGAATATATATGTGAATGTGTGTGTATATGGTTACAGTTATATATGGATAGAGGGCATAGGTTGAATTTGTTGGGAAGGGAGAATACTCAAGGGATGAAATTATGAGGTGAGAGAGGAAAGTGGCAAGAGGAGATGGGGAGAGACAGGGTAGGGTAAACTATCCCATGTAGAAGAAGCAAGGGGAAGTGGTTGCAAAGGAGGGGGAGAATAAGGAAGGCTAAAAAGGCAAAACCACATTCACATTGAATTTGGTTCAGGGAGAAAATGACATACATACTAAATGGGATATCTCAACCTGCAGCAGGATAGGGGGAAGGGGGATGGGAGGAGGGATGATGGATGGGAGGGCATCCTTGGGGTGAGGGGAGGTTGGAAGTACCCACTATAAAAGAGGGACAGGATCATGTAGGGAATGGACCAGGTGGGGGGTGGGATGAGTGGGAGGGAATTATAAGCAGCCTTGTACAATATATCTACTATAATAATGTTTTGCATAGCTAGACATGTACAACATATACTGAATTACTTATCTCCCAAGAGGGAATGGGTGACAAGGGAGGAAGGAAATGGATCTGAAATTTGAGGTCATAACATTAAATGTTTCAAATATATATAAATACTATTATTAATACTCTTTTGCTTGTAATAGGGAGATAAGATGTGCAGGCTTTGGGATGCAAAGACTCACCTTCCTCTAATGGAAAAGTCGATGGGGGTATGGGAGAAGGTATGGGAGAGAGCAGATTGGAGGAAGCGATATCTTGTGGGATTACTGTTCTGGGAGGTTGGGTAGGGGAATAATGGGGGGAAAATGATTGTAACTCAAAATCTGGCGGAAATGAATGATGTAAAACAGAAGTTAATAAAGCATTTGTTTAAAAAAAAATAAGTAAAAATGTTAATTTTCAGGGACCCCTGCTACCATCCTTTAGGAACAGAATTGGGTAACCTATATTATATGACTCCAGCCATGTCTATGGTTTGACATATCTAGAAAGAAAAGTAGGGAATATTGAGCACAACTCCACCCTCCCCTTCCCCTAATTTATCTGTGAGCAGTCATTTCAGCACAACTCCACCCTCCCTCTCCCCTAATTGATCTGTGGGCAGGAGTTTCAGCCTAGGGTAAAATCCCTGCTCCATTCTTTCCCTTGCCACCCCACACCCCCTATGGGGTGTTCCCCATGTAAACCCATTCTGGGTTCCCTGTCCCTCAACCTAGGGCAAACGTCACAGGTTGGGGAAATTCAAATGTACACTGACCAATCACTGATTGTAGTTTCAGCTTACATGACCTAAATATTGAATCCCTTTAAAAACCAGCATACTGTCCATGCCAGCACAGTGTGATTTGGGTATGTAACCATGTAACCCCTATAGTCCCTCAGCAATAAAATCCACTTCTAAATTTTAATCTCATGGATCTTCTGTCTTGCTCAATTATGCTCTTCACCAGGAGTTTGAAATTCATCCACAGGACAAGATAAAACCGGTGTGGCAAAGCAGGAGCACTGAATGTTGTTCCTTGCTGCATCCCACAGTTTGGGACCCAGGGGGACAATGGACTTGTGTCTGTGGTGGGTGGGGTGAAGGGACATGGACCCCCAAAGGATCCCACCCTCTTGGTTTTGTTGCCTAGCTGCCCTTCAGGACTTGGAAATAGGGGCTGGAGTAGTGTGAGGAGATGGACACCCTGCTCCCCTCAAAAGAACTTTATTTGGACATTTTTGTTTTGGATTGACAAAATGCACCTGGATGTATTTTGTGTTTGTTTAAGGCCCTGTGGCCACTTTGCTAACTTCAGTTATATATGTTGCAAATGTGACTGAAGAGATGTTAATGCTAATTCAAATGTAAATTGCCTATGCTATGGGCATGAAAGATCTTGGGTCTGAATATTATAGGAATGTAAATTTTCAAGATCTTCCCTGCCCCTGGGTTAAGTGTACCAGGAACCTGTGGTAGGAGGATTGTTTTTCAGGAATGCCCACACCTTGGTGCTTTGTGATTGGGCAGTGGGTCAAGCAGGTTGTTACATTCTCTGACCCAGGAGAAGGGTATATAATCCCTGATGTAAGGCTTTTTGGGGGCTCACTTTGAGAAGTGTTGGGTGACTTGACCAGACGAGACGCTGGGCAGCCATTGAGAGTCCCCCAGCTTTGAAAACCCAAATGTCGATGCTTCCTTCTCTGGTAACTGTGATTAGGTATGGATGTATGTAATGGTCAGACAATTTGGAGGCCTGTCTTCTTGATCTGTATCTCTGTCTTGTAACTTCTGTCTGTGTACTCTGAAGTTTGGGGGTGCTGACATTTTTCCCCTGAACTAGGTAAATGATATATGTTCGATTCATTAAAGTATGATTGTTAACCCATTTTGAGTTGCTTTCCTTTAACAAAGCAGATCTAAGAACCTGTGTTGGCAGCCACCCTGGGGATGCTGGGGTGCTTGCTGCTGCACCTTTATATAATCACAGCATTTTGAGAGTTTCAAGGTACTTCAAACTATCTGTCTATCTAACTGGCTATCTAGTCCAGTCCACATATAAAAAAAAATTTCAGGAAGACATACCTGAGAAAGTAATTTTCTGTTCTCTGACTAGAACACTTTCAAAGAGGAGGAATCTACCACCTCTTTAGGTATTTCATTCTACTTTTAGATAGCTCTGATTATTAGGAAATTTACCCAGATTTAAATTTGCCTTAATGCAGCTTCCATCCATTGCCCCTACCTTTGCCCTGGGACCAAACAGAATGAATCTAATCTCTCTTGCACAGGACAGACCATCAAAGGATAAAAAACAGTAATTGGCCACTTCCTGTCTCTTCATGGACCCAGGGCCCTTCACCATCCTGCTTGCCCTTCTTTGGACATTCTCCAACTGGTCAGTGTAATTAAACTATGATACCACAGATGGACTGAATACAATATATTACATGAGGACTTATAATGGCAGAGTACAGGGGGATGATCATTTTCCTATTTCTATAAGTTATGAGTGGGAGAGGTGAAAACTTCTCAGATTATATCCTAAAATCTAGTAAAGTTTCCTGTGGGATAGTCCTGAGTTTCACTTCCACCTCCCCCGCCCCTCTACTGCCACATCAAACTAGTGTCCTTCATATAGGACCATCTGAATTTGATTGAGCTATTAATTACAAACTCAAGTTACAAATCTTTCTGCCTTCCCAAAACTTCCTCATGCTCTCTCAACATACTTATAAAACTGATATCAACTATCTGGAAACAGGAGGAGCTGGATGAACCCCATTTGTCCTAAACCTTCTTATCTGCTTTGTTCAGCCTTTCAGAAATAGACTTTAAAGACAGTTTGAATTAACCTGGTGTTAAAATGGTATCTTTCTTTTCTCTCAACTAAAGTATTTCTGATTAAACTAAATATCAGGCACCCAAGTACCCCATCATTCCAAGCACCCAAACATTCCCCCCTTAAGCAGCTGGGACCCAAAATCGTTTGGGTATATCTGTCTCTGTTTCATAGAGTCCATAGCCAGTGGCAAAAACTTGGCTGAAGCCAGGACCAGGCCACAGCCTTGGAACAGTTGATACTCAACGTGAGATGACATCTGCAAGTGAAGGGTGCTGAGTCTAGAAGGAACAAATCTGGCAAAGAGATTCAACAAGGGCCAAAAAAGAGAAGGAGGAAAGTGACCAGAAGTGGGGTTAGGATGGGTTAGTATAATCCATTACTCTGACAATGTCACTTTCCTTTATATTTCTACAAAATACGTAAAGAACATAGTTCATAAGTTATTATTCTTTTACTACATAACTATACTGCCTTAAACAATAGAGATTCCTGACTTTCCACTGAATCTAGGGAGTTACCTAGAGCCTGGGTGAGGACTCCTTTAGCCACGCCATTAGCTTCAGCAACAAAAAGACAAACAAGAGTTTTCAGTAGGTGCTGCAAGGAGGACTTAGTAATTAAGGAGCAGGAGGGGTGGGATTCTTGGAAGGCGATAAGGTCCTTAGGGAGGGCCTCATTGAAGAGGGTAGGGGAGTTCTTGAAACCATGGCAGAATTGTCCAGGTTAACTGGCCAGAACACCCGCCCTCAGGGTCTATCTAAGTAAAGGCAAAAAGGGGTCCAGTAGCAGGGGCCAGGAGGATAGTAAAGAAAGCATCTTTGAGATCCAGGACAGTGTAGACCCAATAAGAAGGGGAAGGAGGCAAAAGAGAATATTGGAGTTTGGAACGGTTGGGTGAATAGTCTCCACCTGCTTCTTTATTTCCCACAGATACTGAATGGGCCTAAAGTCAGAAGTGCTGGGTTTTTGGATGGGTAGAGGGGAGAGTTCCATGTGGATTGGCAGAGTATTAGAATTCCTGCCTCCCACAGCCAGGAAATATGAATCTCAATGCCTCAATGGGCCAAGGAGGAGAGAGACTGGGGAGGTGGTAGCAAGGAGGTGCACAAGCACAGCAGGATGATGAGAAGTTAGGCTAGGGGGGTTGGTCTCTGCCCACACCCCAGGGTGTGATTCAAGGAGGCTTGCTAACAAAAGGGATGAGTTAGAAGGAGCGGTGGTTTTTGTGGAGTAGAAACTTGGAAGAGAGTGGTTAAGAGCTGTAGACAGTCCTACCACATGGGATGATGCCTTTGGAAGACAGAATCAAGGAGGTTAATAAGATCCTGAGGTTTTTCTGAAAACAAAAACAAAAAAACAAACGGGGATTTCGAGTTTTCCAATTGTAAATATCTGAAGTGGAGAAGGGAACATATACTAGGAAGGGGACTCCCTCTGGGTTAATGGATTCCCTGAGGGTAAGGATGGCTGAAGCTGAAGAGGGTTCTTTTGGGACTGATAGTTTACCCCAGTCTGGGTTTGGGGGTGGGGGGAAAGGGGACTCGGGGATGTTGGAAGCCCCAAGGAGTTAGGAGAAGTAGCTGAGGGGACACAAGGATTCGGATACCCCTTTGGAAAGAACAGTTTCTAAACCAGAGAGTGGGATAGGTGACGAGATCTAGCCAGACATCAATATAAGGGAAAGAATCTGGATGTCCTGGATTCCCTGGAACCACCCACCACACTGGTTGGAGAATGTGTTTGTTGAAACTTCCCTGAGGGGACCAGCCCACCCCAAACATGGGTCACTCATTCATGCAATGAGAAATGAGTTTCCTCTTCTTCAAAGCACCCCATAATCTGCCCCATTCTGATAGGCTATTCTAAAATGGCTTAATATGCACCCCAGGGGAGTTTTTTATGTACTAGCTGAACCTCCCATGTTCTAGCACGAAAAAACAGACAAACAGTTTAGTCTTATAAACAAATATATATTCCCAGTAGAAATCAGAAAAGCTCCCTTGGAGGTGCTTGTCTGATAGCCACTTGAATACCTGCTTTGCAGAATAAAAATAGGAAGGCTATAAGCAAATGAGCTGAAGACAAATCTTTTCAAACAACTCAGAATAGAGACAACAGGGACAAAAAGAGAAGTTTTCTTCCCTATTTGGCTTTTTTGCCTCCCGCAGATTCTGAACAGGAAGCAAATGGGCTCAAGCAAATAAAGGACACATAGAGAACAAACATTAACCATATAACCAGACCACTTACAGGTAAGATGTATGATGTCTCAAAGCTTTGCCCAGGGAGGAGATACCCCCTGCAGAAATGGCTATGTCTAGCCTTCCACCCTCCGAGAACAGAACAGAACTTTACTCACCCCCAAACTGGAGGTCCTGGATCCACAAAATGCCTAACGATGAGCAAGGTGGAGTCAGGAGGCAGGTGCAATCTTCCCTCCTTGATTCCTGGGGCCCAGGAACATCTTCAGGGGCTAGCCCTGCTAGGGATCAGGGATGAGTAGATGCCTACCTCCCAAGGCCAAGAGCTCTTCTTATTCATGGATCTTTGCAGTGCCACAGGACACCGCAGATCTCTCTGGGGGCCTCCAAATTTTGAGCTTAAAGAGCGAGACAGAAGATCCCTGAGATTAGAATTTGGAAGTGGATTTTATTACCATGGGACTGTGGGGGTTACATGGTTAAACCCAAATCAGACAGTTAGTTGGCACAGATGGTGTGCCGGTTTTTAAAGAGATTTGATATCCAGGTTACATAAGCTGAAACTACAATCAGTGATTGGTCAGCATATATTTGAATTTCCTGCCTGCTCGAAGTTCACCCTAGGCTGAGGGAAAGGAATCCTAGGATGGGGTGATTAGGAGGGGCAAGGGGACTAGGGATGATGGAGAATTTAGCCTAGCCTGAAATTCCTGTTCACTGATCAGTTGGGGGAGGGAAGGGTGGAGTTGTCTGCTTACAAATCAATTAGGGGTAGGGGAGGGTGGAGTTGTGCTCAACAAAAGTAACCTTTTTTTTTTTTTTTTTTTGCAACTGGCTACTAGAAGATCTGCCTAGGAGCAAATAAAACCAGTTTTTTTTTAAACCTAGAGAAAAAAGAAACTGGCTACACCATGTTGTTCTAGCTTCCTCATCATCCGGTTATTTTGTGAAACTGCTTATTCCTCCCTTTTGTTGCCCCTCCCAAGGCTCCTTGGGGTTCTCTGCAGACTGTTTGTTGTTGTGCAAAACCACTTAAGAGTTCTTTCTCAGGTTTTGCTTTCCTAGTGGCTCTTCAACTGAAATGTATGTAAAACTTGTCTCCCAGTCCCACCCCTGTGCTGTTTGGTGACCCTGTTTGTAACGCTTTTACCTCTATTAAAGTTTCTTTGTTGTGTTGACCCAAATTGGAGAGAAACGACTGGGAGGCACTCCCCTCCTGAAAAAGATCAGAAAAAGAATACTCCTAGGAATATTATAGCCAGGTTCCAGAATTCCCAGATTAAGGAGAAAATACTACAAGCAGCCAGGAAGAAACAATTTCAATACTGTGGAAACACAATCAGAATAGCACAGGACCTGGCAGCTTCTAAACTGAGGGATGGAAGGGCATGGAAAATGATATTCCACAGGGCAAAGGACCTGGAATTAAAACCAAGAATCACATACCCAGCAAAACTAAGTATTTTGTTTCAGGGGAAAATATGGTGGGGGATCTCGGGATCCAAGATGGCGGAGTAGAAACAGCAAGTCCAAGGTGCTCTCCCCCAAGATCACATCACCTCGAAACCATGAAAAAGGGGACTCTGAACAACTTCTGGAGCCCCAGCAGCCACAGAACGACACAGAGAAGTTAAGCTACCCCTGATCACAGCCCAGCAGCCCTGCAGGGAGCGGCCAGCACAGCGCTCTGTGAGCTGAGCCCAGGCCCAAGTGAGCCTCAGTTTTAGCCCCAGGGTGGCCGGGCTAGTAGCCGGCCAGAGGGACCCCAGAACACCAGCAGCTGTATCGATTCCAGATTTATCAACACAGACATGCCTAGGACAAAGTGAGAGGTTAGTGCCCTATGGACTTTGTGACCAGTATTTGGGGACCAAGTCAGCTTCGTCCCCTGGGGTCAACCACTGACCTGGAAAATAGATCCAGGAGAGACAATTTATAAATTATTAGACTACCTGAAAGCCAAGATCAAAGAAAGAACCTAGAAATCACCCTTCAAGAAATTATCAAGGAAAATTGCCCTGATGTTTTAGACCCAGAAGGAAAAATAGAGGTTGAAAGAGTCCAGATATCACCTCCTGAAAAAGATCCCAAAAAGAAAACTCCCAGGAATATTATAGCCAGGTTAAAGAATCCCTAGATAAAGGAGAAAATACTCCAAGCAGCTAGGAAGAAACAATTCCAATATTGTGGAAACACAATCAGAATAGCACAGGACCTGGCAGCTTCTACACTGAGGGATTGAAGGGCATGGAATATGATATTCCAGAGGGCAAAAGAGCTGAGAATTAACCCAAGGGTCACCTACCCAGCAAAACTGAGTATTTTGTTTCAGGGTAAAATATGGTCATTCAGTGGAATAGAAGACTTTCAAGCATTCTTTTTTTTTAGCAATTGGGGTTAAGTAACTTGCTCAAGGTTACACAGCTAGTCATTATTTATGCGTGTGTGCTCATTTTCTGAGGCCGGATCTGATCTCAGGTCATCCCAACTCCGAGGCTGATGCTCTTACTCACTGCGCCACCTAGCCGCCCCTTTAGGGCAATTGGGGTTAAGTAACTTGCCCAAGGTTACACGGCTAGGTTTTTGTTTGTGTGGATTAAGTGTCGGAGGCCGGGTCCGAACTCAGGTTCTTCTGATTCCAGGGCTGGCGCTCTATTCACTGTGCTACCTAGCCGCCCTGGGGGAAATAATTTTAACTCAAAATCTGGCGGAAATGAATGATGTAAAACAGAAGTTAATAAAGCATTTGTTTAAAAAAATATCAAGGGGCATAAATAATGACTAGCCGTGTAACCTTGAGCAAGTTACTTAACCCCAATTGCTTTAAAAAAAAAAAATCAAATAAGGGCACCTGGGGGGCGGAGCCAAGATGTCGGAGTAGAAACAGCACTTCCAAAGTGCTCTGCCCCACACAACTTCCAAACTATGTAAAAGGAGACTCTGAACAACTTCTGGAGCCCCAGAACCCACAGAACTACAGAGAGAAACTAAGCTCCCGTTGAGGAGAATCCAGCAGCACTGTAGGGCGCGGTGAGTGCAGCACTCTGAGAGCAGGCAGCACAGCATGCTGGGAAGCAACACTCTGGGAGCTGAGCCCAGGCCGTGTGAGCTGCGGTTTAACCCCAGGGTGGCTGGGTCAGCAGCTGGCTGGAGGGACCCCAGAACACCAGCAGCTGTGGCGATTCCAGAATTATCAGCACAGATATGCCTAGGACAAAGTGAGAGGTTAGTGCCCTATGGACTTTGGGACCAGTATTTGGGGAACACTTCGGCTTCCTACCCTGGGGGCAAAAACCTGCTGAAAAAACTCGGCACAGAAGACATTTTGCAGCGTCAGTGGAGGCTCTAGCTCCTGGTCTGCAAACTGTAGGGAGATCCGGCAATCAGTCTGGGGGTCATTCTCTCTTGTTTTAAACTGCCTGGATCTGGATTGTGGTCTGGGGGAGGTTTGGGGTGGGTATACAATTTGCCAGAGTTGGTGGAGGCTTTACAGAGGCCACCCAAACTACAGAAGTTGTGAAGACCCCAACCTTCTGGCCGGAAGCTCTCCTGTCTGGTGGCAGAGTCCTACTGTGGCAACAAGCCCCAAAATCAAGTAATTAAGTGGCAGCATGCCTAGGCAAAAGAAACAAAATAAACAAAAAATTCAACATTAAACTCCTATTTTAGGGGCAAAGAGGATCAAAGCATGGAGGAGGACTGTGAGGTCAGAACTCCTGCACCAAAATCCCCAAATGAAAATACAATCTGGCTACAGGCCATAGAGGACCTTAAGAAGCAGATAAGAGAAGTGGTGGGAAAATTGGGAAGAGAAATGATAAAGACGCAAGAAAAGTATGAAATGACAGTAAACAGCCTGACTGAGGAAAATAACACCTTAAAAAATAGACTAACTCAAATGGCAAAAGAGGCTCAGAAAGGCAATGAGGAGAAGAATGCCTAAAAAAGCAGAATTTGCCAGATGGAAAAAGAATCTCAAAAGTTCAATGAGGAGATTCATTCCCTCAGAGTTAGACTGGAGCAAATGGAAGCTAGTGACTTTATAAGAAATCAAGATGCTGTTAAACAGATACAAACAAATGAAAGAATAGAAGGCAATGTGAAATATCTCATTGGGAAAACCACTGACCTGGAAAATAGATCCAGGAGAGATAATTTAAAATTATTGGACTACCTGAAAGCCATGATCAGAGAAAGAACATAGAAATCACCCTTAAAGAAATTCTCAAGGAAAATTGCCCTGCTGTGTTAGAGGCAGAGAGGGAAATAGAGGTTGAAAGAATTCACCGATCACCTCCTGAAAAAGATCCCAAAAAGTAAACTCTCAGGAATATTATAGCCAGGTTCCAGAATCCCCAGATCAAGGAGAAAATACTACATGCAGCCAGGCATGAACAATTTCAATACTGTGGAAACACAATCAGAATAGCACAGGACCTGGCAGCTTCTACAGTGAGGGATCAAAGAGCATGGAATCTGATATTCCAGAGGGCAAAAGAGCTGGGAATGAAGCCAAGGGTCACCTACCCAGCAAAACTGAGTATCTTGTTTCAGGGAAAAATATGGTCATTCAGTGGAATAGAGGACTTTCAAGCATTCTTGAGGAAAAAAACCAGAGTTCAATAGAAAATTTGACATCCAGACACAAGAAGCAAGAGATGCTTGAGAAGGTAACCAGGGAAAAGAAATAAAAAGGAACTTATCAAAGTTCAACTATTTACATTCCTACATGGAAAAACAATAACTGTGTCTGATGAAACTTTTCTCATTATGAAAATAATTGAAGAAGGGTATATGGTAATATGTTTACAGGTATACATGGATAGAGGGCACAGGTTGAATTTGATGGGAAGGGATGTTTCTTAAGGGAATGAAGTCAAGAGGTGGGAGAGGAATTTGGCAAGAGGAGATGGGGAGAGACAGGGTAGGGTAAACTATCTCATATAGAAGAGGCAGTAGGAAGTAGTTGCAGGGGAGGGGAAAAACAGGAAGGCAAAAAGGCAAAACCATGTACTCACTGAAGTTGTCTCAAGGAGAGAATCACATACATACTAAATGGAATATCTCACCCTGCAGGAGAGTAGGGGGAAGGGGGATGAAAGTGGGAGGATGGAGGGGAGAGCATTCTGGGGGTAGAGGAGGTTGGAAGTACCCACTATCAAAGAGAGACAGGATCAAAGTAGGGAATGGAGCAGGTGGGAGGTGAGATGGGTGGGAGGGAAATATAAGCAGTCTTTTACAATATATCTACTATGGTAATGTTTTGCATAGCCATACACGTACAACACATACTGAATTGCTCATCTTCTCAGAGGGAGTGGGTGACAAGGGAGGAAGGGAATGGATCTGAAAATTGAAGTTTTAAAATTAAATGTTTCATAAGATGTCCAGGCATTGGGGCTCAGAGATTCACCTTGTCCTAATGGTAAAGTCGAAGGGGGCTTGGGGGAAGATATGGGAGAGAGTAGATTGGATGAGGGGATATCTTGTGGGACTGCTATTCTGGGGTGGTGCGTAGGGGAAAATGGGGAAAATTGTAACTCAAAATCTGAGGGAAATGAATGATGTAAACCAGAAGTTAATAAAGCATTTGTTAAAAAAAGGTGGAGGCAGAGCCAAGATGGAGGAGTAGTAACTTTGTTTATGCGTGTGTTGTGTGTATAGGTGGGATTATGAGTGTGTATGTGTGTGTGCCCCAGTGTACCTTTTTGTGCCTGGATTTTCCCCCTTCCCTTCCTCATCGTCAGAGACAGGAGGATGAATCTTTCTGAGGGATGGGTGGATACATCTTTTCTGGGAGAGTTAACTTGGTCCTACAGGGAGGCAAATTACTGATTTCCTCTTTTAGTTGAGCAACACATTCTGACTATCATTCTGGAGGGAACCAATCTTCTTTTCCTCCCTTTCCCCATTATTTTTAATCCCCACAAGAGGCTCTTCCTTTTGTACCTTTATTCAGGCAGAGAAAACCCGGCCAGGGAGGGAATTAGCACAAAGGGACAAGGTATGCCTGAGTGTCTGCCCCCACCACACCTGGGCTGTAGGAAACTGGAGGTAATTGCTTCCAGGCATCTTTGCCCTGGAATGAAAGAGATTTGAGGCAGAAGGCTGGGGATCCTTCCAGGCTCCAGGATGATGCACTAACCAAAAGGATCCAAGGGGACCCAGAGCCCCTGAGGGGACCCAAGCTTCTAGCATAGTGCTCCAGGAGGTTGAAAAGAAGGCATCTTGATCAGACAGCTGAGACTCCTCTCTTCCCCATACAAGCCCTTTCTTCCTCTGCTTTTGGGGTTATCATGAATCCAAGTCCCATTCAGGTGGTTGGGGTCTGCTGCTTTTGTGGAGGCTACTGCGCTGTCCCCCATGTGGAGTCCAGGACACACCATGCTCACCCCCCTCCATTCCCTATCAGGGATAGGGCTGGTCACCTGAGAGCAATGGAGGACTCCCAGAGAAGAAAGATCTCTCCACTGACATCTGTCACTGCAATTTGTACTCTCAGAAGCCTATAACATGGAGGCCTTAGAAGATTCAGCCCCTTCAATAAATAAAGAGGGTTGAGGGTCAGCACAAAGAATGTCTGCCAGGTTGCTCTTACCTTGAGAAGCTGAGGAGACAAATTACAATGCTCTTCTACATGGATGAGAGAGAGACAGCCATGTCAGAGGATCACCAAGCAGGTGAGTCCAAGGAAATGGGCAAACAAAGATGCCCAGAGGCCATGCACCAGGCAAACTGTTAATGTGCCCCACTAACAAGTACAAAGATGGGAGTAAATGTGTACAAGAAAATGACCAGTCTTAGGTATGAAGAATGTTTGTTAAATAATTTTCCAATTCTGGCCAAGGCTTTACCACTGTCAAATCAGGGAAGCCCAAGCATAGTGGAAAAGAAAATTTTACCCCATAGTATACAAATATCAGACATTGAGGGAGACTCTAGATTTAGTCTCTGAAGCACTAGCAGAGTTGGGACTCCCATCTGGCTCCTCTAACTCCATATCCTACCCCAGTCGACCATAGCTTCCATCCTGTACAAAGCCTCTCCTTCAAGTCTCTTTTGTGTGTTTTCCATCTGCTGTTTTAATTCCCTCTTCACCAAGTTCTTACCTCAAAAGAATCAAATGGGTCCAAAGAATCATAGATATAAATCTCCAGTTCAAAGCACTCTCAGAATCTACTTAGTGTGATCCCTTTCTGTTACAGAGGAAAATGAAGCTCAGGGAGGTAAAGGGACTTGCTCCAAACCACATTAAGTATCAGAGATCTAAAGTTGGAAGGGATCTCAAAGGTCAGTTAGTAGAACCTTACCATTTTACAGAGGAAAAATCTGAACCCCAGAGCGGTGATAGGAGCTGTCTGAGGTCACAAAGCTGGTAAGGTAGGATGTGAACCCAGATTTTCCTGACTCAGAATTGAGCAATGTATCCATTAGATGCTGCTGCTTCTAATGCTCTTATCTCACTAGTGTACCCTCATTTCTCTAGATGTTCTAAAACTAGAAGGATGAGGGGTATGTTCCTTCATTCAATGACAATAGAAAAGTCATTTTCAGAAATTATTCAATTTCACCTTGTGAATATTCAACAGGTACTTATTGCTCTGAATTGAATTTTTTGAAGGAATACCTACTTATATCCTACTCTCTCTCTAAAGTAGAGGTGCCCCCAATTTTTTGCCTACTGTCTCCTTTTAAAAAAATTACTTAGTGGCCCCTGAAAATCTATTTTATTTAACACTTAAATGTTTTTATGAAGTTTGCATCATTTCAAAAAATATAAAATAAGTGATGAATCTTAAATTTAATAATTTATTGTAAATTTGTAGTTGTTTTCCTGCATTGAAATTTTGGTGATGCGATGTTGTGTCATGTTACCTTATAGTACTGTAAACAAGTCATTATATGCACATATTCCTGTAGATACATGCTGGACTTCCCAACAAAGGGCAACAAGTTCTGTCAACACTTGATTGTTAAGACCTGTAGGTGGACTTGATCATTTATTGATTATAACTGACTTGACCACTGATTGGTTATAACTTGCATTTTGTGTGTTTATTTGGAAAATAATGTAATCACTATGATTTTACTTCTGTTACAGAATAAATGAAACATCTATGACTGGTTTTCGAAAAATTTCTTACCTTCTTTTCTTATGCTTCCATCACTGCATTATTTTAATTCTATACTCACCAACTGCACCAGAGGTTGCTACTACCCACTTGGATTTTTCCAGCATGCCTAGGGGGAGGTGTCACCCTCTATAGCAACCTATGCAAAAAGTGAAAAATTCTGATTCCAGGTTTAATTTTTGCCTAAAGAAGTTTTCACAGATTTAGAATACAGCTTAGGTTAGATAAGATATCAAGAGATATAGTAATTATATATAGTGTGTTTGTGTGTATATATGCACATACATATATGTATATATATGCACATACATACACATACACATCATTTCAGCACAGAAGGCACTGGAAAGCTCTCCCAGATATGCTCTCAATAAACCACCTATTCAAGTAATACTCACATATGAATCTCAGGGTCCCCATGGAGACATGACAGCTCAACAATAGGCAGGTAGCAGGGGGAACTGGGGGGATGATGTAATTTACCTGAGGGCAGGGAAATTCATCTTCTTGAGTTCAAATCTGGTCTCGGACACTTACTAGCTGTGTGACCTTGTGGAAGTTTCTTTGCGCCCTTGGCTTTTAGTTCCTCATTTGTAAATTGAGCTTGAGAAGAAAATGGCAAACAATTCTGGTATCTCTGTAAAGAAAACCCCAAGTGGAGTCACAAAGATTCTGACAAGACTGAAAAATGACTAAATAACAAAAGTATATACAGAACCATCCTAAAGAAGAAAAAAAAACTTTAAAATAAATATTCAATAAAACAAATCAAGACATTGAAAATGTCTGAAAATAAATCTATGCTGCCATCCCTGTGGAACTCGAACCACTGGAAAGCAATGATGAGACTTCTCTACTTCTTTTGAAGGGTTATGCTTATTGATTTTTGTATTATTTATACAGAGTTGTTCTTAATCAATAGTAAGTGCTTTTCTCTGAGTGCAGGTACAGTTTCCTTTATACCTTGGACTCCTAGTACCCAAAGCAGGGTATGCCTCATAGGAGACTTTTAGTAAATGTTTTTTGAATTATCTTGTACCACTGGAGATTATGTCATAATCTTTTGTTACCATCTGGTGCTCAAACAAACAAACAAACAAACAAAAAGGATACAGACTATTATAGCATAGTCTTTGGTGTCTCTAGTGGTCAAAATTGGCATTGCAGAATTTAGCAACTATTTGGTGCTGTCTTGTGGAGAAAAAAAACATTGCATCTCAATGAAATTTTTATGCCAGAGAGATTATGAGATTGAAATTCCAATGTCAATATGAATTCAGACTGAAGCATCACCATCAAAATAATCTATTCAATTCTCTGTTATGTTTAAAGTCATATGATAGAAGATAAGCCTTTATAGCAGTGGGTACAGCATTGAGCTAGTTTTACCTTCCATAATGGTTAGGTAGACAAAGTCTTAATGTCACTCAATCAAAGGAATCAAAAAATTTTGAGGACATAAAGGCAAAAAAAGAATGATATTTGTTTTGAAAGAAAATTATTAAAGAATTATCAATATTGACTGATACTATCAGTGTGAAATCAGGCATTTAAGCAAATATTTACCCAGTTCCTCAGAGCTCATTCTTCTGTCACTCAATGATATTAACTTTATATGATGCCATGGACTCGGATCCATGGTCTTTCCTTAGCAAAGATACTGGAGTGGTTTTCTATTTCCTTCTCCAAAGTGTTCCCATTTTACCCATGAAGAACTGAGGCAAATAAGGGTTCGGTGTCTTTCCCAGGTTCACCTAGTTATTAAGTGTCAAAGACTAGACTTGAACTAAGATCTTCCTGGGTCCAGGCCTGGTGTTCTATCCACTTCATGACCAACTGCCTTTTCCAGGGCTAGTAAAAAAAAAAGCAATCACCCTGGGAGTATACAAAATCAGACAGTGAGACTACAGCTATACTCATTGGCCTCAATATATGGCTTGGATTCCAATGAGACTGTTCTATTTCCAAACCTCATCTTGTTGCTGAGAGAAATTATTTTCCTAACGTATTAATAAGAAATTGTTCAATTAAGATTTTTTCCTATTTAGTCATTTCGGGACAAGTCACTGTAAGAAAGTCAGTCTCTGAAGGATATTACTGATCAATGAGATTTTTAAATCCTCAGGGAAAATGGCCCTTGTTCCTGGGCAGGACCTCAAGGAACTGGAAGACTTTACTTCTGTTTTGACTGTGTAAATAGAATGCAGTCTCAGTGTATTCCAGGCATAAATCATTAAGTCTTTGCCCTTGCAGCACCTCATTGTGGAGGATGGTAACCCAGGAGAAAACCAACCAGACTGATATGGGTAGAGATGGATTCGTTTGTCCCGATTGCTGGAAATGACTGAGTCTCATCATCAAGCCATGTTCTCAGCAGGAGGAGCTGAAGACTTTGAGCCCATCTGCCCATTAATTGTTCACCCATCATGGATTTATTTTGTTTTGGTTTTGTTTTGTTTTGTTTTGTTTTGTTTTGTTTTGTTTTGTTTTGTTTTGTTTTTGTCAGGGGTACCTCCTTTTCCAAAGGTACTCAGTGATCTCCATGGTTTTGTCTTTGGTTATGGAGAGAGACCACTGACAATCAGTTTATTGATTACCAGATAGAATATTAATAAATGGAGTAGTAATTACCCAGACACTCTATCTCTCAGGCTTTTCATTTGTCCCAATTGCCCCTGAACCACGTTCTCCAACCCTTGCCAACTGATACACATCATTCTGAAGAAAGTCATTTTTCTCCTTTCAGGCACTACCAACATTCCCAAATGTATGGTGTATATCTGTGGCCTTAGTTCTCTCTCTACCCAGGCATTTCTTTAAGGCCTTTAATGGGTCCACAGGATCACCCTAGATCTAGGGACACCAATGACCATCTAGTCCAATCCCTTCAGTTTATAGAACTGATTTGCCTAAAGTCAAGCAAAAAGTTTTAGATTGAGAGCTTCAAGGGATATCAATTTATAGATGAGGAAACTGAGGCCCAAATAGAAGTGACTTAAATTTACACAAAGGAACGTAGATTTGATACTGAAAGGGATCTCAGAGGCCGTGTAATGAAACTTCATTTTACTGATCTGAGAACTACACCTCAGAGGCCTTAAGTGGTTTGCTCAGGGTTACATGGGCAGAATTTGAAACTGGGCTTCTTTGACTCCAAATACAAACCCCTTACATTCTACCACAATATGGCCCCATTGCCGATTCCTGCTTCCTGTTCCTGTATCCAGGTAAGGAGTGTTTATTTTATCAAAAAGCCATGAGCAATTTAGTGACTCCAAGGTGAGTGGAAAGGGGAAAGAGGAAAGAAAAGACCAAGTCCATTTAATTCTGGGAGCAAAGTTGAGGTAACACTTTCCAGGGAGAGCTGTTGCCTTAGTCCTTACCTTTCCTCTTTCTCATTCTCTACCTTTTCCTCTCCACAGAGCCTAGCCATGTGCATGACAGGCAGTAAGGACTCAACTAAGTTTTGTTTTTTTTTTTCCTAGAGTGAACTGACTTAAAAGCCAATGAACAAGGACCTGAGAACGCAGAATTTCTTTGGCCATCATCTTCTCAGCACTTTTTCAAAAATTTTGAGTCTAAGAAGTCTTTGCTAATTATTGCAACTCTTCCACATAATCAAAATTCTTGAAGATTTCCCTTACTCTTCTGTCCTCTGCAAGACCTTGGAATGAGAAGTTGAACAAAATGCTCAATTGAAATTCATATCGGCTCTTTTCTAAGCATAGCAGATTCTCTGTCAATGACTCTGTGGTGTTTGGGATTGGTCACCTAGCAGCAAAGGGCAACTATGCTCAGTTATTCTGTTTCCTACGTACAGTAGCTGTAGAAAGAAGGAGCTTTTCTGTGAATCCATCACCCTGGACCCAGGTTTTCTAGACAGTCTATTGTTTTGCTGTTTGAGGACAATATTTGATATACTTATCCTTATGTTAATCCTCAGATATATGGCACTGGGTGAGAAGGAGATGATATATTACCATCAGGCTCTGCTAGACAGAATATTTGCCTGAGAACAACAGGGTGGTATTGCTACCATGTCAGGACAGGTCCCCTCTGATGCATAAGTGAATGTTATTGAATTAATTTGTTTCCATGATAGGATGCCTACAAGAGGTTTATATCATCTTTGGTGCTGGAATGATTTTTTTATATCTCTTACTATCTCATAACCTAAGCTGTTGTATAAATCCTTTCAAACCCCTCAGATCAGCAAGAGGCAAAGCTGGGGTAAAGGAAATGACACCTCCAGGATATGGTATTATGTAGACAGGAAACCAAAGAATTCAGTTCAGACCAGTGAGGATCTACTGAGTACTTAGTAGTGTAACCTTTCCATTTAGGGGAAGTTATTTTTTTCTTTAACACCAAAAAACCTAGACCCTTCCTTTTACTTTTAGTCTTAGAACTTCTAGAGAGATAAGAGTAGTTGTGTGAGATAAGAAAATAGGATATAATGGATACAGCACTGAATTTCAAGTCAGCAAAACCCAGGTTCAGAGCCTGCCTCAGACACTTAGTAGCGATGAACTCTCAAATTAGTCACTTGACTTCTGTGGTTTTCAATTTCCCTCTTTGTAAAATTAGGAGAATGGAACTAGAAGGCCTCTGAGGTCTCTTCTAGCTCTAGGGTCCTGTGATCTAAGGGACTCATTAAAGGTCTTAAAGGAATGACTGGGCGTAAAGGAAACTGAGGCAACATATATACACCACATAAGTGTGGCAGGGCCTGAAAGGAGGAAGGGAGAGAGGGAGAAAGAGAGAGAGAGAGAGAGAGAGAGAGAGAGAGAGAGAGAGAGAGAGAGAGAGAGAGAGAGAGAGGGGATTGGGGCTTTGTTTAGAATGGAACACAACAGTGGTAGATAGATGGTCTCCCATTTAGCATTTGGAAATAGAGTAGTTGAATTGGAACCTCTTCCCTACTACTGAGGACAATGACTACAGATGTAGCCTCATTTACTATTGGATTTTGCATACTCTCAGGGTTGTGTTTTTTTTTTTTTTTTAATTACTAGCCGTGCTCACCAATGCTGGTAATTTACCTACATGATTGATTTCACAATGGTCACATCTCACTCAAACTTTGAAATTTCTTTCATAAATTTCCTTCAAAATTAAAATGCCTCTTTTCTGTATTTATATGTTCTGAATTATTGCTCTTGTGACTAGGTAATATCAATGTTTTACTCATTTTACTGGTACACTGGAGAGTGAAACCAGCTGAGTGGTTTTTCCATTGCTTTGAACTCTTATCCTTTATCAGATGACCTTTGCTAATAATTAAAAGTTTCATAGGTGATTTCGATGTTGATGATTTAACCTGCATCACTATTTACACTGGAAGAATTCATTACTCCCTTCCTGTGATAAATTCAGGACTTCATTTTGCTCCATTTTTTTCTCCTTAACCAGCAGTAAACTGTCCCACAATTTAAAATTCAATAAAATTAGACTCTGGAATTCAATTAAGTTTAATGTCAGGAGTTGTATGCAAGATAGCAGCTTTAAAATAACCATGAAAGGATGATGTTATTTGATGCCACTAAATGAAATATTTTTTGTTGTCCTCAACTTTTAAGAAAACTGCAATATTCTTTTGAGCAGGAGATGTCAATGAAAGACTATCCTATGTCCTTCAATTGCAAATAATTGGACACCAAGCATTTAGTATGCACCCACTTTCAATTCAACTCAATTCAATAAACATTTATTGATCACCTATTATTTATCAAGCAAGTGTTTTGTGCCAGTCATGGGGACTTCATAGTATATATAATGGTATATAAAATAGTACATAGTCTATTAATAGACTAACAAGGTAAGATATAACTAAAATGGGGAGGGCTTTAAATGACAAAAGAAGAAGTCTCTGTTTGATACCATATGTATATGGAGACACTGGAGTTTACTGAATATGTTTATTAACCAGAGCCCTAAACATTTTAGTGAACTGCAACATTGCTTCTGACCACCAGCTATCTGTGAAGGACAGTGCTATGTTCCTCAACGCCAGTTAGTTGGTCAACAAGCATTTATTAAGTGCCTACTTTGTAGGATTCATGGGGAACAGCCTTTTCAAAGGCATGTAGATGGGAAATCATACATCACATGTGAGGAACATTAAACAGGCTGAATAAAGTTCCTGAAGAGCCCCCTCCAATCTTTCTGGTCTTCTTGTATCTTAGTTTCTGAACACTGGCTTCCTGGCTATTCCACAAACTGGACACTCTATGTCTCAGCTCCTGGCACTTTTTCTGATTGTCCCTCATGCTTGGAATACTCTTCCTTCTCATCTCTGCCTACTAATTTCCCTGTCTTTCATTAAGTCCCAACTTGAATTCCATCTTCTATAAGAAACCTTTCTGAGCCCCTCTTAATTCTAGTGCCTCCTATTGGTTATTTCCTATATATTCTGTATATACCATGTTTGTATGTATTGGTTTGTTGTTTCTCCTCTTACAGTTGGAACACCTTGAGGGTAAGAACTGTCTTTGGCTTCTTTTTGTATCCCCAGTGTTGAGCCCAGTGACTGCCACGTTGTTTGGATTTAATAAATGTGTACTGACTAATCGTATTTTTATGAAGTTGTATATAATAAAGCTATATAGTTAGGATGCAGTCAGGGTAGAAAGGGCTTTAAAGGACAAACAGAAGTGTCTGAATTTAATCATAGATTATTGAGGAGCCACTGAAGTTTATTGAAGATTGATTGACCAGGGCTTTGGGAATATCCATTTGACTGCTGAGGGAAGGTCAGATCAGAGAGGATAGAAATCCTGATATGAGAAGTCCAATTAGAAGGTTATTGGAAATAGTCCAGGTGAGAAATAGGAGGTCTTGTGAGAGGAGAGGCAATGGATGCAAGACACTCTGAGGAGATGGTAATGACAAAACGTGGCAACTGCCTGGATATGGGGTTTGGGGAGAATGAGGATTGTGGGATAGAGATAGTGGCCAAGGAGGCAGAGGGAGGCTCGTGTCATGCAACTTTAAAGTAGACTTTGGGTAATTCTCTGTGTTCAGCAAAACTGGAATATCTCAAAAAGTTTTGTTGACTCTCATGACCAAATTCAGCATAGGTGTATGTTAACAGATGAACAGCAACTTGACCATGGATAGAGTCACATGGGAACATAGACCTGGAGCAAAGAAGATGTCCTTCAGTATTTACCAAGGATGCCTAACTCAGCAAGGTGTAATTGGAACTGTGACCCATCAGAAAGCTTGTGGGACAATTTCAGCCACCTGTTCTTATTACAACTGGAAATAATTAAGCCTTAAGCCTACCAGCCTGTACAACAGGAGCAATTCTAGGTTTAGAGCTGTAAGGGAATGCTTGTATAGCCACTAAGGATAGTAATAGTCTGAACTGTCAAGGGAAGAGATCACCCTCCACGTTACTACAATGCTCTTATTTATATGTATATCTGTCAGCAGCAAAGCTGCTTTGGTAATACATTTTGGCCACTGACCACCACAACTTCCCTGCAAATATATTCTAGAATAGTTTCTAGAAATGAAGTCTGATGTTCATTGATCTATAATTTGCAGATTCCATTCCCTTCTCCTTTTTGAAAACTGGGACATTTTCCCTTCTCCAACCCTTCATGTAATCTTTCCTGAAGCAAGTAATTCCACTGAGGGAGAGCCAGGAGGCAGCTTCTACCAGGCAAGTCAAACTCCTACGACCATCTCAACCACCACTTCTCCTGAAATCATGATGGAAATAGCTCAGTGCCCAGAGGCCAAGAGTCTCTCTGAGAAGACTGGACCTGATTCACTTTTAGCACCCATAGTCCTCACTGGGAGACGCAGTTCCTGTGAACAAGGAGCCAGTCATTCATCCCCACCACATCCATGCTATGCTGCAGGCAAGCCAGTCTAGCTAAAGCAGTGAAGCACCTCAAGGGAATCATGACAGGTGGCAGGTGGTTGGCTTCCTCTTGCTGCTATCGCTGGCACTAAGTGATTGCTGCATTAGTGCAAAACCCACAAGTGCTGCACACATATCCTCAGAAGTGTCCAGTGAGACCTCAGCTCAGTTCCACATGCAGTCTGCTCCAGACCCAACAAACAGCTTATTAAAACCCTGTGTTGTCTTCATATATTCTTGTCATCCTTGGTTCACATAATTTGCACAAAACTTGATCACTGGCAGGAAATATAACAACCATTTAGTCACATACAAGAGAAATAGTCATCCAGCTTTTCCTTGGTTACCCTCTGAGGAGGAGGAACCAACCATTTCTTCAAAACAGGTAACTGTACTTTGGGAGAATTCTCAATTTTATGAAGATTTTTCTGATGCCATGCCTAAATTGGAGGGAAATTTGGGACACTTATGCACTATTGGTTGAGTGTTGAATTGATACAACTGTGCTGGAGAGCAATTTAGAACTATGCCCAAAGACCAACCAAACTATGCATACCCTTTCAATCTAGCAATATCACTTCTAAGTCTGCATCCCAAAGAGATCATAAGAAAAGGAAAAGAGCCTACATGTGCAAAAATATTTTAGCAACCCTATTTGTACTGAGAAAATATTGTAAATTGTTGGGGTGCCCATCAATTGGTGAATGACTGGACAAGTGGTGATATACGAATAAAATGGATTAGCATTGTGCAATAGGAAATGATGAACAGACAAATTTTGGGAAAACTTGGAGAGACTTGTATGAGTTGATGCAAAGTGAAATGAGCAGAACTATTAAGAGACTATACACAATATCAGCAACATAGTGTGATGATCAACTATGAATGACTCACTTCTCAGCAACACAATGATCTAAGACAAGCACAAATGACTCAAAAGGAAAAAAGCTATCCATATCCAAATAAAGAATGGATGAGTATGGACTCTGAATGCAGAACTAAGCATATTTTCTTTTCATTTTATCCTTTCTTATTATTGTTTTTCTTTCTTCTTTTACAACTGTGATTAATATAAACATATTTTACATGATAATAGATATATAAACTACATCAAACTGCTTATTAATTTCAGAAGAGAGGAGGGAGAAAAATTTGGAACTCAAAATCTTGTGAAAATGAATCAAACTTTTTCTTGACATGTAACTAGGGGAAAAATAAAATACTGAAACTCTTCAATTGAGCACTTCTTATGTTGCATTAATATTCATATTTATATTTATATAACATAATCTGTTTAAGTATTTTGCCAAATGAAGGGCACCCCATTAGTTTCCACTTTACTACTACTATTACTACTACTGCTGCTTCTACTACTACTATTACTACTACTTACCACTACTACTACTACCAAAAACAGTTGTTATAATATTTTTGCACAAATGAGTCTTTACTTTTTGATTATTTTTTTAAAAACATCTTACTGAAGTTTAGGCCCAGTCATAGTAAAGCTGGGTCAAAACATATGCTCGGTTTAGTATTTTCTGAACATATTTCAAAATTTATTTTCAGAAGGCCTGGATCAATTCACCATGGCAACAACAATTTATTACCAGGTCTGTTTTCCCCCAGTCACTCCAAAAATTGTCATTTTCAATTTTTTTTTATTGTGATCTTTACCAATTACTTCTTTTTTTCCTGTTGACTTTTTATTTATTTATTTATTTATTTGTTTGTTTGTTTGTTTATTTATTACTGTGAGTTTTACTTTGTTTTTTATTTGTTTATTTTTAGTTTACAAGATTCAATTCCATAGTTCCTTGAGTTTCAAATTTCCCTTCCCTCCCTCACCCCACCCCCACCATGGCACATAGTCCAGTATAGGATCTGCAAATACTTTCACATTAGACAGTCAAGTTACAAAGGCAAATTGTACTAGATGGGATGAAAAATGGTAAAGAAGAAATAAAACCAAACAATGAAAAGAAAAAGATCAATTAGTTTGCTTCCATCAGGATTCAAGCTCAGTTCTTTCTAGTTATTTCTCTGGATGTAGGCATCTCTCTCCTTCATGAGTCTTTCGGGATTGACTTATATCGCTGCATTGCTGAGAAGAGTCCAGTCTGTCATAGTTGATCATCATACATATGTTGTGTCTGTGATTGTATACAAATTTCTCCTGGTTCTACTCTTCTCACTCAGCATCAGTTTGTATAATCCTCTCCAGTTTACCAATTACTTCTAAAACAATAATGAGTTGCTCTGTTAAGTATCTCTTACCTTCAGTATCAATACCCTATTATTTGGGACTATGAAGTAGAACCTTAGAGTTGCTTTAATTTGCATTTTTAAATTAATTTTGAGTAATTTTTAGAAATTTCCCAAATGACAAATGGTCAAAGGATGTACACATGCAGTTTTCAGAGGAAGAAATCTAAACTATTGATAACCATATGGAAAAATTGTCAAAATATAAAGCCATGCAGTGAAGCAGAGCTAGATTTCCAAGTATTATAGAAAGTACTGATCATAAAACCAATCTATTACTGGCTATGATATAACGGAGTGGAATAGTGGAATAGATCAGGTACACTATACACAGCCACAATAAGCTAGTGTTAGGTAAACAAAAGATCCAACCTTTGGCAGTAATGATTCAGCATTTGACAAAAATTGCTGAGATGACAGGAAAACCATTTGTCAGAACTAATCAGAGATCAATACGTCACATGATATACAAAGATAAAGTAAAAAGGGACACATGATTTTGACATGAATGGTGATAAAATTAGTAAATCAAGGGAGCAAAGAAAAATGTATCCCTCAGATCTACAGTTAAGGAAAGATTTTATGACCAAAAAAGAGATAGAGAGAATCCTGGAAAATGAAAATGGAAATTTCATTACATGAAATTAAAAGTTTATGCACAAAAAACTAATACAGACCAAATTAGAAGGAACACAAGTAGATTGGCCCAAAAATTGTTAGTAAATTTTCCCAAGAAAGATATCATTTCTCAAATACATTAAGTGACTGAACTAAATGTATAAAAATATCAGTTATTCCCCAATTGAAAATGGCCAAAGAATATGAACAGGTTGTTTTCAGAAGAAGAAATCAAAGCTATCAATAACCACATGAAAAATGGTCTAAATCACTACTAATTAGAGAAATGCAAATAAAACCAACTCAGAGGTACCTCATACCTTTCAGATTGCCTAAGATGACAGAAAAAAATGACAAATGCTGTAGGGCATATAAAAAAATTGGGAAAGTAACGCACTCTTGGTAGAGTTGTCAACTAGTCCAACCATTCTGGAAAACAATTTGGAACTATGCCCAAAGAACTATAAAATCATGTATACCATTTGACCCAGCAATGCAACCATTAGGTCTGTTTCCCAACATAAACAGGAAAAAGGAAAGAACTTTTATTTCATAAAATATTTATAGCTGTTCTACTTGTGGTGACCAAGAACTGGAATTTGAGGGGATGCCCATCAATTGGGGAATAGTTAAATAAGTTGTGGCATATTGTTGTGAGTGAATAATACTTTTCTTTAAGAAATGATGATCTGGTTGATTTTAGAAAAACGTGAAAATACTTGCATAAAGTAACGAGGAGTGAAATGAGCAAAACCAATAAAACATTGTATACAGTAACAGCAATAATGTTCTAAGAGCAACTTTGAAGGATTAAGTCATTTTTCATACCAGAAATACTCAAATCAATGACAAAGGACTATAAGATGTGCAAGTATGATGCTGTCTATATCTAGAGAAATAATTGATAAAAGTACACATATATTAGATTTACATATAAGTAATTTGTATACATATGTTTATATTAACATATATACATGTATTTGTGTTTAATAGTAGGCTTCTCTAGGGGAACGGAGGAAGGGAGGAAGAGAAAAAACTGCATGGCAGAGAAGAAAAGAAAATTTAGAGGGAAACATAGAATAACTGGAAAGCTTTAAAATTATGTCAAGGATTTATTACAAAGTTTTTCAAACCTGCAAACAATGTGAAGTGTAAATACATGGTTGTATATGGAATCCACTTTTTATACTGTACTATGTACATGGAAACGTTCCTTTTTAGTCTCTTTGTATTTAAGTTCAAAATTAATAAAAATTTTAAAAAATAATCACATGATAAAATGTTCTAAATCTGTATTGATGAGAGAAGTGAAAATGAAAATAACCACCTAATACTTCCTTACATGTATCAAACTGCTTAATATTACAAACAAGAAAAATGACAAATTTTGGAGGGAAGGTGGCAAAATTGGGAAAGAAATGCATTATTTTTAGATTGTGAACTAGTTCAATCATTCTGGAGAATCATTTGGAGCTACAGTATAAGGATTACAAAACTGTACATCCCCTTTCACTCAGCAATACCATTACTAGGTCTGTATCCCACTGAGATAAGAAGGGGGGAAAGAACCTATATGTAAAAAAAATGTCTACAGTAGCTATTTTCATGGTGGTAAAATTAGTAAATGAAGGGATGATCATCAAATCTGGAATGACTGAAAAAGTCGGGGTATATGATTGTGATGGAGTACTAATGTGCAATATGAAATGCTGAACAAGATGGTTTCAGAAAAACCTGGGAAGACATATGTGAACTGATGCATAATGAAGTGAGCAGGGCCAGGAGAAAAATGTACACAGCAATAGTAATATATTGTAAAGATAATCAACTGCTAAAGACTTAGCTATTTTGTTCAAGATGATGATCTAAGACATTTCTAAAGGACCCTGATGAAAAAAAAAATGTTACCCATCTCCAGAGAGAGAAATGATAAATTCTGAGTGTTGAAGAAAGCATACTTTAAAAAAAGTTTTCTTTATTTTTCTTGTATTTTTCTGTGTCTTCCCTTACAAATGGCAAAAATTGAACAGTCAATGTTGGAGGCGGTATGAGAATATATGCACAAAAATACATTGTTGGTGGCGCTGTGAAAAGGCACAATCATTTTGGAAAGTTATTTGGAATTGTTCATAGAAAGTTAAAAAAAATCCATAGCTTTTAGAAGAAAGACCCCATTGCTGGGCTTACATCCCAAGTAAGTCATTAATTAAAAAGTCCCTATATATACCAAAATATTTATAACAAGTGCTTTTTGTGACATCTACTAATTGGAAACAAAATAAATCCTCATTAACTGGGGAATTGATTTCTTTATAACATATGAAACATGAATAATGGAATACTCCTACTATGTTTTAAGAAATTATGTGTGTGTTGTGTACAAGGAAGTGTGGAAAGCTCTTTGTGAACTGTGTAAGGGTTATGGGATTTAAAGATCTTTCATGCCCCTTTGGTCTTGCTGACATAGCAGGAAAGGGTGGAGCAAGAGGAAGGGGAAGCAAAAGCTAGAGCTCCTGTGGTGACTGGCAGTGGTGACGGCAGCAGCAGTGGCAGCAGCAAGGTAGAGGTGGAGGCGCAAACCCCTTTTTGAGCCAGCCAGAATTTCTGCTAAGGACTCTTGTTGGGAACTGCCAGGGACCAGAACTGTGGGTTGCCAGAGCTGTTTGGAGTATGCTTCCTGGATGCTGAGCAGTTGCTGTGAGTGGGGAGAGAAGGACCTTTGCCTGAGGTAGCCTGTTCTGTTTTGAAGGCATAAGAATGTGGTTGCTTACTATGTTAACCTACATGTTCCAATTTCATAACTACTCTGACGGCTTTGACTTTCTGGTATTGGGACTCAGTTATTTGTTGTTTTAATAAATGTTCTAGCTTTGTCCTCCATATAGAAATCCTGGTATATTTTGTGATTAATAACCACATAAGCCTATTTATAATTGCCATAGGCATTGTGAATATTGCATTGTTAATATAAACTGTGAAGTCAGCAAACCCCCCCCCCAAAAAAAACCAGTATGAACACACATTGAAATGGAGCCAAATATGAAATAGGGCCAAACCTCAGATTATAGAATAACCTTGTTTTTTCTTGAAGAA
Source organism: Gymnobelideus leadbeateri (assembly GCA_011680675.1). NCBI lineage: Eukaryota > Metazoa > Chordata > Mammalia > Diprotodontia > Petauridae > Gymnobelideus > Gymnobelideus leadbeateri. The sequence continues at coordinate 103,346 of WOXC01000934.1, read as the reverse complement.
TGCATGCTTTCCCAACCCTAACCACAATGTCATGTTGACCTATAAGATTCGGGAACTGAGTCAACTGCCTCAACTGCCCCCCCCACCTGACACCTGTTTGCTCTCACCCCTCCCCTATAGCCCATGAAGTTGGCATCGAGCCTCTATCTCCAAGACTCAACTAAGTCTGCTAGCCAATCATTTCCCGCCAACTCCTTGTCTCTAAGAGTTAGCTGAGTCTCACTAAGCCAATCAGTGAGCTCAATATTTCCTGCTTTCCCCTCATAATTGTATAAAAAAGCACCCAAGGAGACACTCGGGGTCCTCCATCTAAAATGTATGGTGGGACCCGGGTTCGAACTCGTAATAAATTTTTTTCTTTCTTGCCTCAGTGGTCTCGGTTTGTCTATTATTCCACTCCACGATTCATATGGAGGCCCCAGCGAGATCCTCAACGCCTTGGAATTTGGACCCTAGGCTCTGCTCGGCGCCAGTAAGTCAGGCCTGACCCAAAATAATGTTTCTTTTTTGTTGATTCTGGTATTTTTTTGGCTAGCAATTTCTGGAGTCTCATGAGCTTGGTTGGTTCGGGAAGGGCGGGACGCTGCCATTAACTTCCCGAACCCCGGCCGAGGGAGGTGACGACCCCTAAGGCCCTTGGGTTTAAGTTGATCAAATTGTGGGTTAGAGTCCCACTTGATCAACATTGGGTCAATCAAATTGTGGGTTAGAGTCCCACTTGATTGACATTAGGTAAACTGATCAAATTGTGGGTTAGAGTCCCACTTGATTGACATTAGGTAAACTGATCAAATTGTGGGTTAGAGTCCCACTTGATCAGCATTGGGTTAATCAAATTGTGGGTTAGAGTCCCACTTGATTAACATTAGGTAAAGCAAATATGATTTGTACCTGGCCTCCATTAGCATCTATCTGGAAGCCAAGCAAACATGATTTGTGCCTGGGGATTTCTAACAATCTTCTGTGAGCTTTTGTAACGTTCCTGTCAGTTTCTCTCTCTGTTCTGTTTTTTTTTGTGTGTCTGTGTGAATGAGTGAGTGTGTGATCTAACATCATGGAAGGTTTAAACTGAAACTGGACTGCCGGACCTTCCTTTGGAAGGCTCTTAGCTCTCTCTCCCTCCTCCCTTCACTGATGCTGAATGCAGGCTGGAGAAGAAGAGAAAAGAGAGGTAGGTTTTATAAAGCAAGAAAGTTTAGAGATGGTATTTGGTGTTGAGAAGTGTGAACAGAAGTTTTAAGATCTTTAAAAGTTTGAAAATCTCCTCCTCTTCATTCCACTCTGGCCAAGTGGAGTGAGGAGAAGGCAATAAGAAATAATGAGGGAATCTTCTCCCCTCAAATCAAAGAGGCAGGCAGATGAAAATTTAACTATTTCCTGCCTCACCTAAAAGAGGAATAAAACTGTAAGTCAATTGAATTCATGTGAGAAGTAAAAAAGAGTCACTCCTAATTTGATGCTAAAGATAAGTCAGAATTCATTTTACTATTTGGCATTTAGGCAAATTGGAATATTTTCTAAGATTTGATAAGAAAAAGGGAATTTTCTTTTGGGTTCTCTAGTAGTGAGAAAGGGGGAAGGCGCCCCCCCATATCACTTGCTGGAGAGGTCAAAGATATCACTTTCAAAGAAGGTTTTGTAAGGAGTGGACACATAAATTAAAGCTTATTGGAGTAAAAGTTAAATTCTAGAAGAGAAATAGAGTGTGCTAAAGTATATAGGGTATTTGAGTTAAGCTCCCCGACTTGAAAAAAAAAAGGGGGGGGAGCTGCAACACCCCAGCTTCTGTACTTGGTAAGCCCAATTTTTCTATCAGTAATTTTTATATGTGATGAATTGGAAATGCAATTAATGTCATAATGTCATTGTGTTATTATGGTATCTCTAAATTGTAAAATTCTCTTATACTGTAAAAGTTTGAGTGACCATTGTGAGCCAGAAATGTTAGTTAAAGCAATTTTCATTCTGAATTTTGTTGAAACTAAAAGATGGAGAAAAGTTTTGTAAAACAGCTATGGTATTTTATCAGTTTTGCTAATTTTGTCTTCTGTTTATTTTATGTGAATTGGATTTTTTACAAATAGGTAGTAATAATGCTGCTGATATTTATTGTGATAGCTGGTTGTTCATTTAACTTTTTGGCTATTCTAGAAATATGCAGTGACAAAGTTACAGTTTCCACATTACTAGTGATGAAGTGAATGTACACAGGGAATTGGAAAGGTATTTTGTAGAATTCTTATTGAACAAATGAGAAACTTGGGGAAAAAAGGAAAAAAAATATAGAGATGTGGTTTTCAAGCTTGCTTCATCTAAGGATGTATTTATGATAATCTGAAGGTTTATGGATCACCACATTCACCATCTATGTGAGATTCCAGAATGTAACTAATTTTTAGTGATAAGTTGATCAGGTGTGTGGCAAGAAGAAAATTTTAGTTCTGTGTAACTTCAAAAACTTGATTTTTAAGGTCACCAGATTGGTAATTCTTTGTTTTTTTATTTCAAAGTTCAATTTTAAGAACATGATAATTGTTTATGACATTGTTACTGGTAAAAAGTTGTATTATCTATGCTGTATAAGAAGCAGCTTTTTTTTAAGTCTCAGAGTATTGTAATTTGGGAAATCATAAGCTTCCAAGTCTGTCTTTGTTTAAAAGGAAGTTTCAGTTAAGACTGTTTAAAACTTGTAAGATTGTTAATTAAGTTATTTTGGCTACTGTTTCAATGTTAAAACCTAAAATTGTAATTGATTACTGTATGTAGAAAGGAGGAGATTGGATGAAAACTTTATTCAGACTAGTGCTGCCCATTCAGAACAGTCCTCCTGCTTGTATGAGAATTGGCTAAGTGGGGGGCATCATTATTAGCCCTTCTCCCAGTCTCTCCTCCTTAGAATTCATATAAATTTTCCTTATGTTGTAAAACTGCCAAATCCCCTAGAAACTATCTCTAATAGGCAAGGTCATTCAGCCTGGGAAAGGAACTTGTTTAAGTGTAGTTTTAAATGAATCAAATTTGCTAAGAAGTTGCAAATATTAGAAGGATTTCTATCAATTGGCTTTTAGATTTCAGAAGGAAAAATGTCGCTGGAATTCTTTACATTTGTGAGACCTGATAAATCATCATTGCCTAGTGCAGCTCCATGAAAATAAAAATAATTAACTAGCTCTAAGCTGTGATCAGTGAAGCTTGTTGTGTGAGGTAAAAGGCACTTGGGACCATAACTAAATTTTATTTTGAGTTTGAATTTGGGTATAGTTGTCTGCATTAAATCAGTATCTCAGAGAAAATGCCACAAGCTACTCAGAGGGAATGTGATCCTGTACTGCTGATAGGTGGAAGTCTACATTTGGTAAAGGCCAAAGGGACAATCTTAGCCTCTGTCTGGGATGGGATCCCTCCTGGCTCAGTTTACCGATGGGATTCCTTTGAAAAGGAATGTTTCCCACCTATTCCTGAGTCTAGCTATAAGATGGAACAGATACTGCATGGTTGGATATCTGTGACTTTACCTGAATTTAAACAGAGTCAAAGATGTTTTATCCTGTCATATTTGGAATGTCACATGTCCCTGTTTTTTTCCTTCTGTAGCAAGTTTCCATGATCAGAGCACGTAGTCAGTAACAGATATGAGTTCTTTCGTGTAAGCTTACTGGAAAATCTATTATTATTTTTCATTTGGAATTGGAACATGTGCAGAAAGTATGCAGATTGTTTAAGGTCATTTGGAAAGTTTTCAACTAACTTTCTTCATAAAAGTTTAGTGATCAATTATAAATCTTGAAATTGTTAAGAGAAGGGAAAATACTTTTAGAAGAAATTTTCAAATCTCTAGTGTCATTTTAAGAGGCCTATTAAAACTTTCATTTGCAAGAGAAATTTATTGCTAAACTAATGTAATGAGTTGTGAAAACAGAAGAGATCTGGCTCTTTTGATCCGAATTTGTAGTTGTTTCATGCTCTAAGCAAAAGTTAACATTTGTAACTGAATGTATGTTAAGGATTCAATTTCTGAATTATCTTTCTTCCTGAGTGAATCTGTATTCACTGTATACTGTATACTGTATATATATAGTCTGTGTACCCAGCTTCCTATGAAACATAGATCTACCCAAATGATTTTGGGTCCCAACTGTTTTAAGGGGGAGATGATTAGGTCCTTGGATTCTCAGCTTTGACTTCCTTGAGCAGCCGGCATCTGAAATTTTCTCAGAGCTCAGAACTCAAGGTTGAGAAAGTCCAGACCATTCCCTAACATATGGAAGATTACCACCTATTCTTCCTCTAATCTAGGAAGACCTAAAAGCTGAAATCTCTAACTCTTCCCTTTATCAAGTTCCTTCAGGGTCTGCAGGCGATTCAGAAAAAAACTCCTTCCCTCAGCTCTCCTGATCCTGATCCTGATCCGGAGTTATGCCTCAGCTTACCTGTTTCAACCTGGGGATTCTGTGCTGGTAAAAAGAAATTCATGGTCTGGAGCAGAGGTGGAAGGGACCACACGTCACGATCCCCACTACACCTACTGCTGTCAAAGTGGACTCTATTCCCACATGACAACATTACACCAGAGTGAAGCCTGCTGTTTCTATGCCAATCGCTCTGGGGTCGTCAGGGATGGCCTGAGCCAATTACGAAAACGTTTGGCTGACAGGGAGGAAGCCCGCCAAGCCCAGAACAATTGGTATCAGTCTCTTTTTTCTTCATCCCCTTGGTTGACTACTTTACTGACCGCTCTCGCCGGCCCTTTAATTTTATTGTGTCTGGCCCTTGTTTTCGGCCCATTCCTTCTCAGATCTCTTTTTACCCTCCTCAAGTCCCGAACTGATGAGTTGCGAATTTTGTTCCTCCTAACCCGTTATCAGAAGATCCCTTAGGAACATTACGTTTGAATCAAGGATTCGATTCCCTTAGATAAAAAGAAGTGGGGAATGAAATGGAGCCAAATATGAAATAGGGCCAAACCTCAGATTATAGAATAACCTTGTTTTTTCTTGAAGAATGCATGCTTTCCCAACCCTAACCACAATGTCATGTTGACCTATAAGATTCGGGAACTAAGTCAACTGCCTCAGCTGCCCGCCCCCCCCACCTGACACCTGTTTGATCTCACCCCTCCCCTATAGCCCATGAAGTTGGCATCGAGCCTCTATCTCCAAGACTCAACTAAGTCTGCTAGCCAATCATTTCCCGCCAACTCCTTGTCTCTAAGAGTTAGCTGAGTCTCACTAAGCCAATCAGTGAGCTCAATATTTCCTGCTTTCCCCTCATAATTGTATAAAAAAAGCACCCGAGGAGACACTCGGGGTCCTCCATCTAAAATGTATGGTGGGACCCGGGTTCGAACTCGTAATAAATTTTTTTCTTTCTTGCCTCAGTGGTCTCGGTTTGTCTATTATTCCACCCCACGTTTCACACATGATTACAACAATTTAAATGAAAAGAATAACATGCCAAAAATAAAAAAAAAATAGTTGGAAAAAATAAAGTGGATTATTCTGCTTCTATAAAGTTGAAATGTTTTTGCACAAACAGATCAAATATAGTTAAAATGAGAAGGGTAACAGTTAAGTGAGGAAAGAATCTTTACTGTAAAGTTCTCCAAGGACTGTTACATATGCAAGATATAGTAGGCACTGATTTCAATTTCCAGGATTAAGAGCCATTCTGCAATAAGTCTAAGTATATGAACAGAAAATTTTCAAAGGAAGAAATCCAAGTTACCACTAACTCTATGACAAGATACTCCAAATCACTCATAATGAGGAGTGATCATTAAAACAACTGTCTCCTTTCAGTCTGTAAATGATAGAGATCAGCAGTTTCAGGGGAAGTCCCTTCTTTCTGTTCTACAACAAGGTACATGGAAATGCCTCTTTCACCAGGTGCTGTTTGAAACCAGAACAAAAAAATAAATATGCCATTAAATTAAACAACACCAAATAAAAAAGATGATATGGAGAAGAGGAGGGGGGATAGTTCCTAGACTGTCTCAGAGGTTTGTGGCCCCAGGTGTAGACCCTGGCTTGAGCATCACAGGAATGGCACTCTCCTGGACGGGAAGCAGTAAAAACCCTGCCAGTGGGAATTGGTGAAAACCTGCAGGGTGGGTCTGAAGGTTTTGCATTTTAGTCAGGAATTTAATTTTTAAATAAACCCCATTTTTAAATTCAGGTGATCCACACAGCTTGGCCAAAAATAGAGTAAGATTTTGGAATAAAGATAGATCTTAGCCAAGTTCCTATGGGTAACCAACTTCTAAAGACACTGAAGCTACCACCTCTCACCCCACAAGGGAAGAGCAGCTGGCTATATGTCTCTATATTATGAACCCAAAACTTGCAGTATTTAACTGGTTGGCAAAAACTGACCCAAGACAAGCCCCATCACCATAGGTCACCTTGATGTTCTTTTGATCCTGATAAAATAAATTGCTTTAAGCAATATTTTGATGAAGCTGGCAATAAAATGAAATGTCCAGAGTGGGATGTTTTTAATAAGTTGTTATTCCAAATCATTAAAGGAAAAGCCACTTGTAACTTGGATCCCTTTAAGGAAATATGAAATGGAATTAAAAAAGAATTGGAAAGGGGAGAAAGAGAAGTTTGGTTCCCTCCAGAACGATAGAATTGGATTGCTTAATTAAAACAGGAAATCAAGGATTTGCCTCCATGGTGGAGGAAGAAGTCACGGCTCCCAGAAAAGATTTACCCACCCACCCCTGGGAACTGTTCACTTTCCTGGCTCTAAGGATGAGGAAGGGAAGAAGAGGCTCCAGGAACACAGGTACAGGATCCTACCTACATATACCACACAGGCATAAGCAAAGGTAATAATACTCCCTCGACTCCCCCATCTATGCCCACACACATGCCCCGGACACTGAAACAAGCCAATTTGGGTTGAAGGCAGCATTAGTAGAAGGTTATAGATGGGTTTCCTAGAGAATATAAGAGGTGGAAGCCGAGGGGCAGCAGGAGGCGCGGTGGCAAGAAGATGGGGGGGCGGGGCTTACCTCATGCACACCAATGCAGGGAAATTGCAGGAAATTCTAGGATCCCTGGGCCAGAGGGGGAGGGGCTTAGGAGCAGGAAGATCTCCAGATGCTTGCAACAACCCCTCCCCCTCCAGGTTCATGGGAAAAGGGAACTTATTACTCTTCCCACTACTACTCCTCCTCTTCCACAGACAAAGAGGACCAGCCTGGTATCCAGGTGGGAGGAGCAGGTACGGTGACGTCATAGTCAGGACACCTATTGTCTTCACCCAGAGCAGAGGGAGGAAGGAGAAAAGAGGGGAGGTGGGCGCCTGCCAGTCGTTTCTCTCAATTCCCATCACCCAGCCTGGAGAAGGGAGGGGGCCGCAGTACATCTTCCACTTGGAGGAGGAACCGAGGCTGAGCAGGGTCCAGGTTCCTGAAGGCAGGCTGCTGGGGCTGGGATCAGAGGCGGGAGTGGCATCAGCATCGGGCTTGACATTGTCATGGGTCAGCCCCTTGGCGGAAAACCGAGAGAGGGAGGACTGGTATAGAGGAAGGTGGGGGGATGAGTCTGTGGAAGCACCCCAGCATCCAAGCATGTCTGCCTCTAACTGTGCCTGGGCTATAAAGGAAACTGGAGGCAATTGCTTCTGGACAACTCCCCCTTCGAATGAAGAGGGAGAAGTGGGGGGAGGCGAGCTGGCACAGTGAATAGAGCAGTAGCCCTGGAGTCAGGAGGACCTGAGTTCAAATCTGGCCTCAGACATGTAAAATAAAAATTAGCCGTGTGACCTTGGGCAAGTCACTTAACCCCAACTTCCCTCCAAAAAAAAAGCAAAAAAAAAAAACAACCCCTCCAAAAAAAGTCACATTCTACAACTTCCAAGGAGATGAATGATTATTTTGGGGCCGCTAGATGGCACAGTAAGTAGAGTGTCGGCCCTGGAGTCAGAAGGACCCGAGTTCGGATCCTGGCTCAGACACTTAACGCACACACAAACAAAAACCTAGCTGTGTGACCTTGGGCAAGTTACTTAAGCCCAATTGATGTCCAAAAAGCAAAAAAAAAAAAAAAAAAGGAGAAGTGGGGCAGAAGGCTGAGTATACTCGCAGTCTCCAGGTGTTGCCCTACCCACGAGGAACATCACCCAGGGCACCTAGAGCCTCTGAGGGAGCCTAAGCATCTAGCCACAAACTCCAGTTGAGAAAAGGCATCTTGATCCAACCGCTGCAGGTATAGGGAATGGCCACCTGAGGAGAGGGTAGGATTCCTGGAGAAGGAAAAGCTCTCCATTGAGGAAACCTTCCATGACTGCAATTTGTACTCTGAGAAAATTGCCTAGAGACTTTAGATGGTTCAGCCCCTTCAGTAAAAACAGGCGGTAGGTGGTGGAGGGTTGAGGATCAGCAGACTCCCACATTGAGAGAAGGGCAGTCATATCAGAGTCTTACCAAGCAGGTGAAATCAAAGAAATGGGTCAGCAACCAAGTCATGCATCAACCAAGCCAGAGGCCACGAATCAGGCAAAGTGTTAATCTGTTCCACAGACAAAGATAAAACTCCGAAGAAATATGTGCCACAAAGTGGCTGGTCTTAGCTATAAAGGTTATTTGCTTTAAACAAACAAACAAACAAACAAAATCAGCTATCCAACTTTAGCCAAGAATTTACCAGTGTCAATTCAGGGAAGCCCGAGCATAGTGGAAAAAAAAATTACCTCAGAATATACAAAAATCAGACCAGGAGGGAGACTCTATGTCTAGCCTTCATAGGAATAGTAGAACTGGGACTCCCATGTGGCTCCTCTAGCTCCATATCCCACTGTTCTTGTCATTGGACCATGGCCTCCATCCTGAATATAGACTCTCCAAGTCTCTTTTGTGTGTTTTCCATTTGCTTCTTCAGTTCCCACTGCACCCAGTCCTTACCTCAAGTCACTAAATGGGTCCAAAGGATCCCACATAGATCCCTGGCATTCTTATACATTTCCGATGAAACCCAAAAGCAAGAAATAGAAAGAGAAATTTCATTTAAAATTATTGCACACATTATAAAATATTTGGGAGTTTACCTGCCAAAAGAAACCCAAGAACTATATGAACACAATTACAAAACACTTTTCAACCAACTAAAGTCAGATCTACATAGTTGGGAAAATATCAATTTTATATGGTCAATTTCACCTAAATTAATTTACCTATTTAGTGCCATACCAATCAAACTATTAAAATTATTTTATAGAGTTAGAAAAATAATAACAATTCATCTGGATGAACCAAAGAGGGAATTAATGAAGAAAAAATATGCTAGGAAAGGTGACCTAAGCATACTAGATTTTTAACTAATTATAAAGCAGCAGTCATCAAAACTACTTGGTACTGCCTGAGAAATAGAGTGGTGAATCAGTGGAATAGATTAGGTATACAAGACACAGTAGTCAATGACTATAGTGACCTACTGTTTGATAAACCCAAAGATTCCAGCTTCTGGAATAAGAACTCACTATGTGACAAGAACTAATGAAAAAACCGGAAAAGAGTATAGCATAAACTGGGCATAGACCAATATCTTACACCATATACTAAAATAAAGACAAAATGGATTCATGATTTAGATATAAAGACTGATACTATAAGCAATCTAGGAAAGAAAATAATAGTTTAGCTGTCACATTTATGAAGAAGGGAATAAGCTATGACCAAAGAAGAGATAGAGAGCATTACAAAATTCAAAATGGATAATTTAGATTACATTAAATTAGAAAGTGTTTACACAAACAAAGCCAATGTAACAAAGATTACGAGGGAAATAGAAAATAGGGAAAGAATATTTACAACCAGTATCTCTAATAAAGGCCTCATTTCTAAAATATACAGAGAATTAAGTCAAAGTTTTAGGAATATAAGTCATTTGCCAATTGATAAATGTTCAAAGGATATGAACAGGCAATTTTCAGAAGAAAAATTCAAAGATATCTATAAACATATGAAAAAATGTCCTAAATTACTGCTGATTAGAGAACCACAAATCAAAACAACTCTTAGCTACCACCTCACATCTATCAGATTGGCTAACACACCAAAACAGGAAAATGATAAATGCTAGAGATGATGTTGGAAAATTGAAACACAGTGAAGTTGTGATCTGATCTAACCACTCTGGAGAGCAATGTGGAACTATACTCAAAGGGCTACAAAAATGTGTATACACTTTGTCACAACAATAACACTTCTTGGACTATATCCCAAAAGGATCATACAAATGGGAAATAGACCCATATGTACAAAAATATTTTAGCAACTCTTTTTGTGGTGGCAAAGAATTAAAAATCAAGGGGATGCCTTTCATTTGGGGAATGTCTAAACAAGCTGTGGTGTATGAATGTAATGGAATATTATTGTGCTGAAGAGACAAGGAGCAGGTCTTGTACCATGACAAGCCAACAGAAGCCATAGCCCTGAGTTTGTCTGGACAGGATGAGCACAGAGCATGTGGGGTCTGCACTGCTCAGACTTAAGAGCAGACCAGCAAACTACACCAGAGAGAGAAAAAGCCCCAGCCTGCAGACTTACCAAGGATGAAGCGCAGTCATCTCACCTTCATCTCACGAGGGGACAGGAAGAATCACTGGAGCCAGGTGGGAGAGTCAGGCCACCAGTGGAGAGAGTAGCTTCTCCTGCTGCATGTGGCCTCCAGCCTGGAAGTTTAGAAGCTACCTGCATGTATAATACAGGGGCTGGAATGGCAAAGTAAATTCTAGCTGCTCAGATCCTCCCATCACTCCTTCATGAAGGAGAAAACCCAAAGATAAGTCTCCCACCCAGATTGAAATCCCAAGTTAATGGAAATAGCCTCAGGCTTGGCAGTCTCCAAGAAGGGTTGTAACTTAGACAGGAGTCTGAAGAAAAGAGAGGGAGGGGTGCCAACAAACCTCACCTCACCAACAAAAGCCTCCTTATAGCCCAGGGATATAGAGGCAAAAATCTGAAGTGGTCAGACTCGCCCCCACATAAGCATCTACATTCCTCACTGACTTCCCGGACTTAGCCATAAACTAGCTACACAGAGGTATTCAAAGTCAATGATCAGGCCCTAAAGTCATAGCCTGAGAAACTAAGAAACAGGAAAACACAACGGGAAGGAAGGAAGCTGAGAAGGAGAAGGGGAAGGCAAGAAAGTCTATTCGAGCCTACTATGTAGGGCAAGAACAACCAAATACACAGGACAATATAGAATCTATACCCACACCTGAGACCACAGAAGGAAACATGATCTGGTCTCAAGTCCAAATAGCATTACTGGAGGAGTTTAAGAAAAATTTTGAAGACCAAATCAGGGAGGCAGTGACAAACTTGGGAAAAAAAAATAGCTCCCTAAAAAAGGAACTTCAAAAACTAACTGAAGACCATAATTCGCTAAAAATTAGATACAATCAAACTGAAACTCAGAACTCTATGATGCAGCAAGAGTCAATCAAACAAAACAAGATGATCGAAAAATTGGAAGAAAATGTAAAATATCTCACTGGAAAAATAACTGACCTGGAGAACAGATCCAGGAGAGACAACTTAAGAATTGTTGGACTACCAGAAAGCCATGATGAAAAAAGCAGCCTAGACAACATCCTCCAAGAGATTGTCAAAGAAAACTGTCCTGAGGTCCTGGAATCAGAAGATAAAATAGCTATTGATAGAATTCACTGGACGCCTACTGAAAGAGATTCCAAATTGAAAACTCCAAGAAATATAATAGCCAAAATCCAGAATTACAAGATTAAGGAAAAAATTGTGCAAGCAGCCAAAAAGAAACAATTCAAATATCAAGGAAAAACAGTTAGGATGACACAGAACCTAGCAGCTTCTACATTAAAAGAGAGGAGGGCCTGGAATTTGATATTTCATAGAGCAAGAGAGCTAGGACTACAACCAAGGATTAACTACCCGGCAAAACTGAGCATAAACTTTCAGGCAAGGAGATGGTCGTTTAATGAAATAAGGGACTTCCAGTCTTTCCGGATGAAAAAGCCAGAGCTCAATGGAAAATTTGATCCCCAATTACAAGACTCAAGAAAGACATACAAAGGAAAACAAGGGAAACACAGACTCACATATGCATAAGTGCACACACCCACACCCACTCCAACATGCTCATTACTTGGGATGCAACAAGAGCAAAATGTTCACATCCCTATATGAGGAACTGATAACTGTCAATATTCGAAATCTTTATGATTGTCAGGACCTTCAAAAGGGTAATACTTAGATAGAGGGTGTGGGTATGAATGCACTAACCTGTAGACTTTAAAAAAGTTATTAAGGGGATCAAAGGAACTGTAATGGGAAAAAAGAAAGGATGAGATAAGTAAAGGTAAAATATGCCATCTGAAGAGGAATCAAAACACACTATAGAAGAGGGGAAAGAAAGAGGGAGGGGAACATCATTTAAACACTATTCTCATTGGTTCTGGTTCAAAGAGGGATCAACTTAATCAGTGAAGTTTAAGATTCTAATGTGAATAGACACATAGATTCATTAAATAGAGGAAAAGGAGGGAGGGAGAGGAGTACTGTTTGAAATTTACTCTCATAGGTTTGGAATCAAATAGGGAGTAATTTACTCTGATAAGTATAAAATTTTATTGTGTCCTATAGATAGTGGAAAGGTAAGGGGGGTGAAAAGGAGGACAATAAAGGGGGGATTAGAAAGAAGGTAAAGAGTAGTAAGGGAAGAGGGTAGTTTAAGAAGGCCGGTCACTGGGTGGGAACACTGGGGGTCAGTCAAAAGGGAAAACTTCAAGGACGGGAAGGGAGAAGGAAGAAACAAAAACATAAACATGGGAGGGAATACGATGTTGGGGAAGAGACAGATAGTCATCATTACTGTGAATGTGAATGGGATGAACTCTCCCATAAAACAGAGTCAGATAGCAGAATGGATTAAAAACCATAATCCTACAATATGCTGTCTACAAGAAACACATTTGAAACAAAGGTATACCCATTGGGTAAAGGTAAAAGGTTGGAGTAAAATTTATTATGCCTCAGCTAAAGTAAAAAAAGCAGGGGTAGCCATACTTATCTCAGATAAAGCAAAAGCAAAAACAGATCTAATTAAAAGAGATAAGGAAGGAAACTATATCCTACTAAAAAGCACCATCAAGAATGAAGCAATATCACTACTTAATATACATGCACCAATTGGTATAGCATCCAAATTCCTGGAGGAGATGTTAAAGGAATTAGAGGAAGAAATAGATAACAAAACTATATTAGTTGGGGACCTTAATCTCCCCCTCTCTGAACTCGATAAATGTAACCTCAAAATTAAAAAGAAAGAAGTTAAGGAGGTGAATAGAATCTTAGAGAGACTAGATATGATGGATCTCTGGAGAAAACTGAATAGGGATAAAAAGGAATTTACTTTCTTCTCAACACTACATGGTACGTACTCAAAAACAGACCATGTACTAGGGCATAAAAACCTCACAATCTGGTGCAAAAATGCAGAAATATTAAATGCATCATTCTCAGATCATGATGCAATAAAAATTATATGCATTAAAGAGTATTGGAAAGATAGACTAAAAACTAATTGGAAATGAAACAATTTAGTCCTAAAGAATGGATGGGTCAAACAAGAAATTATAGAAACAGTCAATAATTTCATTCAAGAGAATGATAATAATGAGACAACATACCAAAATTTGTGGGATGCGCTAAAGGCAGTAATTAGGGGAAGTTTTATATCCCTGAGTGCATACTTAATTAAAGCTGATAGAAGGGAGGTCAATAAATTGGACATGCAATTGAAAAGGCTAGTAAAAGAATAAATTGAAAATCCCCGATTTAGTACTAAATTAGAAATATCGGAAACCAAAGGAGAGATTAATAAAATTGAAATTAAGAAAGATATTGAATTAATAAATAAAACCATGTGCTGGTTTTATGAAAAAAATCAATAAAATTGATAGACCCTTAGTCAATATGATAAAAAAAAAAAGAAAGAAGCAGGGCGGCTAGGTGTCCCAGTGAGTAGAGCGCTGGCCCTGGAGTCAGAAGGACCTGAGTTCGGGTACGGCCTCAGACACTTAACCCACACAAACAAAAACCTAGCTGTGTGACCTTGGGCAATTTACTTAACCCCAATTGCCCTCCCAAAAGAAAAAAAAAGAAAGAAGAAAACCAAATTATGAGTATCAAAAATAAAATGGGTGAATCCACCTCCAATGCAGAGGAAATCAAAAAAATAATGAAGAATTATTTTCCCCTGTGTTCACATAAATATGACAATCTTAGTGAAATGGATGAATATTTACACAATCACAAGTTGCCCAGATTAACTGAAGAGGAAGTGACTTACCTAAATAACCCCATCTCAGAAAAAGAAATGAAAAAAATCATCAATGAACTCCCTAGGAAAAAATATAGTGAATTCTATCAAACATTTAAAGAACAATCGATTCCAATACTCTACAAACTATTTGGGAAAATTAGTGAAGAAGGAGTCCTACCAAACTCTTTCTATGACAAAAATACGGTACTGATTCCTAAATCAGGAAGAGATAAAACAGAGAAAGAAAATTATAGACCAATTTCCCTCATGAATTTAGAAGCAAAAATTCTAAATAAAATATTAGCCAAAAGACTCCAACAACTTATCACAAAATAATACACCCTGATCAGGTAGGATTCATTCCAGGAATGCAAGGATGGTTTAATATTAGGAAAACCATCATTATAATTGAGCACATCAACAATAAAACTAGCAGAAACCACATGATCATCTCAATAGATGCAGAAAAGGCTTTTGACGAAGTACAACATCCATTCCTATTAAAAACACTAGAAAGTATAGGAATAAATGGAGCCTTCCTTAAAATATTTGATAGCATCTATTTAAAACCATCAGCAAGTATTATATGCAATGAGGATAAACTAGAAAAATTTCCAATAAATCAGGAGTGAAGCAAGGGTGTCCACTATTACCCTCTCTTATTCAATCTGGTACTAGAAACATTATCAGTAGCAATTAGAGAAGAAAAAGAAAGCAAAGGAATCAAATTAGGCAAAGAAGAGACCAACCTATCACTCTTTGCAGATGATATGATGAGATACTTAGAGTATCCTAGAGAATCAAGTAAAAAACTACTTGAGACAATAAATAAATTTAGCAAAGCTGCAGGATATAAAATAAACCCACATAAATCCTCAGCATTCCTGTACATCTCCAGTGAAACTCGACAGCAAGAGATAGAAAGAGAAATCCCACTTAAAGTCACTGTAGACATTATAAAATATCTGGGAATCTACTTGCCAAAAGAAACCCAGAATCTATATGATCACAACTACAAAATACTTCTCACACAAATAAAATCAGATCTAAATAGTCAGAAAAATATCAATTGCTCATGGCTGGGTCGAGCTAATATAATAAAATGACTATTTTACCCAAACTAAACTATACATTTTGTGCCATACCAATAAATTTACCAAAAAAAAAAAAACAAGTACTTTTTAGAGTTAGACAAAATAATAACAAAATTTATTTGGAAAAACAAACGGTCTAGAATATCAAGGGAATTAATGAAAAGAAATGATAGGGAAGGTGGACTAGCTATGCCAGATCTTAATCTGTATTATACAGCAGCAGTCATCAAAACTGCTTGGTACTGGCAGAGGTGTAGAGTAGTGGATCAATGGAATATATTGGGGGCAGGAGACCCAGCAATTAATGAATATAGTAGTCTATTGTTTGATAAACCCAAAGACCCCAGTTTTTGGGATAAGAATGCACTATTTGACAAAAACTGCTGGGAAAACTGACATACAGTATGGCAGAAACTGGGCATAGACCATTATCTAACACCATATACCAAAATCAAGATTAAATGAGGGCATAATCTAGGTGTAAAGGATGGTACTGTAAGCAATCTGGGAAAGCAAGGAATAGTTTAGCTGACAGATTTGTGGAGAGAAGAAGACTTTAGGACCAAACAAGAATTAGAGAGCATTATAAAATGCAAAATGGATAATTTTGATGACATTAAATTGAAAAGCTTCTGTACAAACAAAGCCAATGTAACCAAGATCAAGAGGGAGGTGGGAAATTGGGAAAGAATTTTTTACAACTTGTGTCTCTGATAAAGGTCTCATTTCTAAAATTTATGGAGAATTGAGCCAAATCTATATGAATACAAGTCATTCTCCAATTGATAAATGGTCAAAGGATATGAACAGGAAGTTTTCAGAGAAAGAAATTAAAAACATCTATAAGCATATGAAGAAATGCTCTAAATCATTATTAATTAGAGAAATGCAAATCAAAACAACTCTGAGATACCATATCTCTCCAGTCAGATTGCATAAGATGACAAAACAAGAAAGTGACAAATGCTGGGGAGGATGTGGACAAATTGGAACAGTAATACATTGCTGGTGGAGTTGTGAACTTACCCAACCATTCTGGAGAGCAATCTGGAATTATGCCCAAAGGACTATAAATAATTTCATACCCTTTGACCCAACTTCTAGGGTTATATCCCAAAGAGATCATAGAAGTGGGAGGAAGACCCATATGTACAAAAATATTTTTAGCAGCCCTTTTTGTGGTTGCAAAGAATTGGAAACTAAAGGGGTGCCCATCAATTGGGGAATGGCTAAACAAGTTGTGGTATATGAATGTAATGGAATATTACTGTGCTATAAGAAACGAGGAGATGACGGATTTCATAATTACCTGGAGAGACTTATACAAACTGATGCTGAGCGAGAAGAGTAGAATCAGAAGAAATTTGTATACAATCACAGACATACCATATCTGTGATGACCAACTATGATAGACTGGACTCTTTTCAGCAATGCAGTGATATAAGTGAATCTGAAAGACTCAAGAAAGAGAGAAATGCACCATCCAGAGATATAACTAGAAAGAACTGAGCCTGAATCCTGATGGAAGCAAACTAAATGATCTTTTTCTTTTCATTGTTTGGTTTTATTTCTTCTTTACCATCTTTCATCCCACCTAGTACAATACACTTTTGTAATTGGAATAATGTCTAATATGAAAGTATTTGCAGATCCTATACTGGACTATATGCTGTCGTGGGGGGAGGGAAGTAAAGGAAATTTGAAAATCAGGGAACTATGGAATTGAATCTTGTTAACTGAAACTAAACTAATAAATTAATTAAAAAAGAGACAAGGAGCAGATGAATTTTACAATAGCCTGGAGAGTCTTATATGCTCTTACATGCTTATATGCTGGGTGAGGGGAGCAGAACCAGAAGAACATTGTACACAATTACACATACATTATGTCTGTGATGCCTAACTTTCATAGACTGGGCTCCTTTCAGCAATACAAGGTTATAAGACAACTCCAAAAGTCTCGTGATGGAAAAGGTTCTCCACATCCAGAGAGAAAGAATTACAGAGTCTGAATGCAGATTGAAGCAAGCTACTTGCTCTCTTTTTCATTTCATTTCGTTTTGTTTTGTTTCTTCTTCCTTGTTGTTCATTCCATTGGTTGTAATTCTTCTTTACAACTTGACTAATGTTTAATGTGAAGGTATATGTAGGACCTATATTGGATTGTATACTGCCATGGGGAGCGGAGGGAGGAGGGAAGAGGAGTGGAAAAGAAAATATGGAACTCAAAAACTTGTGGAATTGAGTGTTGTAAACTAAAAAATAAATATATTTGGAAAAAAATAAAAAAGCTGACCTAAGCATGATTGGGGGTGAAACCAGGATGCCCATTATCACCACTATTATTCAATAATATACTGGAATTATTAACCCTATCAATAAGAGAAGGAAAAGTAATGGAATGAAATTGAATAGGCAATTAAGAAACAAATCAATCCCTCTTTCTAGATGATATGATGGTATACTTGGAGAATCCTAAAAAATTAATTAAAAAAACTAGTTGAAATCATTAACAGCTGTACCACAGATGCAGGATATAAACTAAATCAACATGAATCATCAGCATTTCTATTTATGTGTATATATTTCCAACAAAGCCCAACAAAGCAAGCAATAGAAAGTCCATTTAAAATAACTTTAGATATGTAAAATACTTTGGAGTCCACCTCCTAAAATAACCCTAGGAACTTTATGAAAACAATTACAAAACAGTTTTCTCACAAATAAAATAATACTTAAACAACTGGAAAATTATTGGTTGGTCGTAGGTCCAGTCAGTCAATAAAATAAAGATGACAATTCTACCCATATTAATTTACTCATTCAGGCCATACCAATCCAACTACCAAAAATTATGTTATATAGCTAGTAAAAATCATAGCAAAATTTATCTGGAAGAACAAAAGAACAGGAATATCAAGGGAATTAATGAAAATAAATATGTAGGAAGTTGGCCTATCCATACAAGTTCTCAGATTGTATACAAAGTGGTAATTATCAAAATTATGTGTTACTGGTTAAGAAATAGAGTGGTGTGTCAGTGGAATGTAGTAATAAATGAGCATAATATTCTAGTATTTTATAAATCCAAAGATCCCTGCTTTTTGGACAAGAACTCACTATTTTCCAAATCCAGAGAAAAAAACTGGAAAACAGCATGATGAATACTAGGTATAGACCAAGACCTTACACTGTATACCAATGTTTTCTGCCCAAAGAAATATAAATTTTGATCCTATAAACCTTCCAAGATATCTTGGAGTTTACAAGATAAATTTTTTGGTTCTCTTCCTGCCTTATTTATTTTATTTTAATTTATTTTTTTTTGCTTTTTTGGAGGGGAGAAGGAGGGGCAATTAGGGTTAAGTGACTTGCCCAAGGTCACATGGCTAGTAAGGGTTGTGTCTGAGGTCACATCTGAACTCAGGTCCCCCTAACTCCAGGGCCAGTTCTCTATTCACTGCATCACCTAGCTGTCTGCCTACTTATTTATTTTATAATTTTTAAAAACTTGGAATATTAAATATTCTGTCCCATCTATTTCCATTTATGATTTCTTGAAATAGAGCTCTGGAAATCCAGGTTTTGACAAAGTCCGTTTGGATTCAATGGATCTTCTTGACTATCCTTTGAACCGAAATCACTCTTACTCTCACTGAGTGTTCAATAATAAGTCCTTACCTAAGCCTCATTTGCTCATTGCTTGGGTTTTGATAAATCAGAGTGAGTGTGAATAGCATTTTTTTCTGTTCTGGCCAAAAACCCTAAGTAGCTTTCTCTCCTAGATTGATTTTTTTTGAGTAGACAAAATAAAGCATCTTTTGCCTTATTTCTTACCTAGTCTTAAATCACTGAATTGTGTTGCCTTAGAGAAACTGATATCTGATAGCTTAGCTTAAAAAGTCGGTCTCCCACTACATCTGGGGCCATGTCCAGTTGTCCTAACCTGTCTTGCCACTAGACTCAGATGATTCTGGAGGAAAGAGTGAAGCTGAGGACTTTGCACAGCCCTGCCTCAGTTAAAGCTAATTCACTTGCAAGTGAAGACATCACCCTTCTGATGCCATTGGTTATCTTCCAGAACAAAGGATGAGCAACACAACAACAACAAGGGAAAATTAAAATGTGTAGATGATTAAGACACAAAAGGTGATTCTATAAACAAATTAGAAGAGCAAGGAATAGTTTTTACTCACTAGATCAATGGAGAAGGAAAGATAGTATTACCAAACAAGAGATAGAGAACATTACAGGATATAAAATGAATACTTTTAATCGTATTAAAGTTTAAAGGTTTTGTACAAATAAAGTCAATGGGGGAAAAATTAGAAGGAAAGCAGAAAACTGGAAATATTTTTACAACTATATTTGACAAAGACCTAGTTTCTCAAATATATGGAGAACTGCATTAAATTTATAAGAATACAAGTTACTCCTCAATTGATAAATGGTCAAAAGATATAACAAGGTTATTTTCAGATGAATAAATGGAAGCTATCTAAGGTCATAGGGGAAAATGTGGTAAATCACTATTGATTAGAGAAATGTAAATTAAAAAAACTCTGAGATACCATCTCAGACCTAATCAGATTGGCAAAAATAACAACAAAGTAAAATAATAAATGTTTGAGGGGATGTGGGAAAACTGGGAAACATGCACTTTTGGCAGAGTAGTGAACTTCTCTAACCATTATAGATAGCAATTTGGAATGCCAAAGAGATGTAAAATTATCAATAACCTTTGATCCAGATATACCATTCCTAAGTCGATATCTCAAAAAGGTCAAAAAAGGGAGATAGGACATATTTGTACAAAAATACTTGTAACAATCCTTTTTATTGTGGCAAAGAACTGGAAATTAAGGAGATGTACATCAATTGGGGAATGACTGAACAAGTTGTTATATATTATTTCAATGGAATATTACTGTTATAAGAAATTATGTGCTTCCAGATTTCAGAAAAACCTAGAAAGACCTGTATGATCAAGAAGAACATTGTACACAGTAACAGCAATACTATACAATGATCAGCTATGAATGACTTAGCAATTCTCAGCAATACAATGATCCAAGACAATGACAAAGGACTATGATGAAAAATGCTATCCACCTCCAGAGAAAGAAGTGATTAAGTCTAAATGCAGATCAAAGCATACTCTCTTTCGCTTTCTGAATTTTTCATCTTTTTTTTTTCCTTTGGGTCTATGTGTTCTTTCACATAATGACTAATACAGTAATATGATTTGTATAACTGAATGTATATAACCCAAACCAGATTGCTTACTGTCTCAGGGAGGGGGGAGGTAAGGGAGAGACAGAAAATTTGGAACTTACAGTTTTTAAGTGGATGCTAAAAATTATCTTTACATGCAACTGGGGAAAAATAAAATATTTTTGAAAAAATCCATGTTGTCCTCAGATTTCCCTGTCAGCCTTCTTTCACCTAATTTGCATAAAACTTGAGAGTTAGGAGGAACCACAACAGACATCTTATGCAATATATACATGAAAAGAATTTATGGTGTAAGATAAAAATGGTCATTCAGCTTTTCCTTTAATACCTACAAGGAGAGGGAACCCACCACATCTTCAAAGGAGCCAACTGCACTCTTGGAGAGTACTCACTTTTAGAAAGTTTTTTCCTGATAACAGGCCTAAATTGCTCTCTTTATAATTTCCAACCAATCATGGTTCTGACCTCTGGAATAAAGAAGCGCAAGTCTAATCCTTAATCCACATAACAAACTTTTGATTTGGATACTTGATGTCCCAGGTATCTCTGAAATATTTCATTTAGGCATTTCTTATAGTATGAAAATATTCCATTATATTTATGTAACATAATTATTTAGGCATTCTGCCGATTGAAGACCCATTAGTCTTCACTTTATGACTACTACAAAAAAGGTGTTATAAATATTTTTGCATGCACTAGTCTTTCCTATCTTTCTTTTTTTTTACTTTAAACAAATGCTTTATTAACTTCTGTTTTACATCATTCATTTCCGCCAGATTTTGACTTATAATCATTTTCCCCCCATTATTCCCCTACCCAACCTCCCAGAATAGCAGTCCTACAAGATATCGCTTCCTCCAATCTGCTCTCTCCCATACCTTCCCCCATACCCCCATCGACTTTTCCATTAGAGGAAGATGAATCTTTGTGCCCCAATGCCTGCACATCTTATCTCCCAATTATAGGCAAAAGAGTATTAATAATAGTATTTATATATATTTGAAACATCTAATGTTATGACCTCGAATTTCAGATCCATTTCCTTCCTCCCTTGTCACCCATTCCTTCTTGGGAGATAAGTAATTCAGTATATGTTGTACATGTCTAGCTATGCAAAACATTATCATAGTAGATATATTGTACAAGGCTGCTTATAATTCCTCCCACTCATCCCACCCCCCACCTGGTCCATTCCCTACATGATCCTGTCCCTCTTCTATAGTGGGTACTTCCAACCTCCCCTCTCCCCAAGGATGCCCTCCCATCCATCTTCCCTCCTCTCATCCCCCTTCCCCCTATCCTGCTGCAGGTTGAGATATCCCATTTAGTATGTATGTCATTTTCTCCTTGAACCAAATTCAATGTGAATGTGGTTTTGCCTTTTTAGCCTTCCTTATTCTCCCCTCCTTTGCAACCACTTCCCCTTGCTTCTTCTACATGGGATAGTTTACCTACCCTGTCTCTCCCCATCTCCTCTTGCCACTTTCCTCTCTCACCTCATAATTTCATCCCTTGAGTATTCTCCCTTCCCAACAAATTCAACCTATGCCCCCTATCCATATATAACTGTAACCATATACACACACATTCACATATGTATTCATATGACCACACCCCCTTCTTCCATTATTTTCATAGTGAGAAAGATATCATCAGTCACAGATATTACTTTTCCATATAGGAATGTAAATAGTTCAACTTTTGATAAGTTCCTTTTGATTTCTTTTCCCTGATTACCTCTCAGGCATCTCTTACTTCTTGCGTCTGGATGTCAAATTTTCTATTCAACTCTGGTTTTTTCCTCAAGAATGCTTGAAAGTCCTCTATTCCACTGAATTACCATATTTTCCCCTGAAACAAAATACTCAGTTTTGCTGGGTAGGTGACCCTTGGGTTCATTCCCAGTTCTTTTGCCCTCTGAAATATCATATTCCATGCCCTTCGATCCCTCAGTGTAGAAGCTGCCAGGTCCTGGGCTATTCTGATTGTGTTTCCACAATATTGAAATTGTTTCTTCCTGGCTGCTTGTAGTATTTTGTCCTTGATCTGGGGATTCTGGAACCTGGCTATAATATTTCTGGGAGTTTTCTTTTTGGGATCTTGTTCAGGAGGTGATCTGTGGATTCTTTCAACCTCTATTTTGCCCTCTGGATCTAAAACATCAGGGCAGTTTTCCTTGAGAATTTCTTGAAGGGTGATTTCTAGGTTCTTTCTTGATCATGGCTTTCAGGTAGTCCAATAATTTTTAAATTGTCTCTCCTGGATCTATTCTCCAGGTCAGTGGTTTTTCCCATGAGATATTTCACATTGCCTTCTAATCTTTCGTTTGATTGGATCTGCTTAACAGCATCTTGACTTCTCACAAAGTCAATAGCTTCCATTTGCTCCAGTCTAACTCTGAAGGAATGAATCTCCTCAGTGAACTTCTGAGATTCTTTTTCCATCTGGCAAATTCGACTTTTTAAGGCATTCTTCTCCTCATTGCCCCCCTGGGCCTCCTTTGCCATTTGAGCTAGTCTATTTTTTAAGGTGTTGTTTTCCTCAGTCAGGCTGTTGACCCTCATTTCATACTCCTCCTGCATCCTTCTCATCTCTCTTTCTAATTTTTCCTCCACTTCTCTTATTTGATTTCTAAAGTCCTTCTTAAGGTCCTCCATGGCCTGCAACCCACTCATGTTTTCCCCTGGGGCTTCTGGAGCGGGACTTCTGACCTCACAGTCCTTTTCCTGCTCTATGCCCCCAAAATAGGAGTCTAGGGTTGCATTTTTCTGTTTCCTTTGCCTTGGCATGTTGCCACTCAACTGCTTGACTTTTGGGCTTGTTGCCACACAATGGCTTTAAGGCCAGATAGAGGAATTTTCGTCCCGAACGTGTGGGGGGCAACTTCCGTTTCTGGCAAGCTGTAAACCCACCCACAACTTCCACCCTAGATCACAATCCAGATCCAGGGAGGTTAAAGCAAGAGCGATTACCCCCCAAGACTGATCGCTGGATCTCCCCACTATTTGTAGGCTGGGAGCCGGAAATGCCTATGAAAACTACAAAATGGCGTGTCTCCTCAGCGGCTTCTAGCCCCCAGGGAGGGAGCTGACGCATTCCCCAAATACAGGTCCCAAAGTCCATAGGACACTAACCTCTTACTTTGTCCTAGGCATGTCTATGTTGATAATTCTGGAGTCGCCACAGCTCCTGATGTTCTGGGGTTCCTCCAGCCGGTTGCTGGCCCTGCCGCCCTGGGGCTAAAACCTCGGCTCACATGGACCTGGGCTCGGCTTGGCTCGGCTCGGCTCCTGCGCTCTTCGCCCTGTCGGCTCCCAGACCGCGGCGCTGTTCCTTCCTGCAGGGCTGCTGGGCTGTCCTCAGGGTGACGTTAGCTTCTCTGTGTCGTTCTGTGGGTGCTGGGGCTCCAGAAGTTGTTCAGAGTCCTTTTTTACATAGTTTGTGGGGCATCTGGGGGCAGAGAGGCTTGGACGAGCTGTTTCTACTCCGCCATCTTGGCTCTTTCCTATCTTTCTTTGGTCTTTTTAGGGTATAGGTCTAGTAGTGGTATTGCTGGATCAAAATGTATGCTTAGTGCTTTTGTAACATACTTCAAAATTGATTTCTAGAATGGCTAGAACAACTCATAGCTGTACCAAAACTTTATTATTGGGCATCCTTTCCCACAGTCTTTCCAACAATTGCCAGCTTCCTTTTTAATGCCTTTTTATCAATCAGTTCATTAAAGGTTATTAATTGTTCTCTTAACTATCTACTTATCTTTGGTGTAAATGCCCTCATGGTTATGAGGGAGAACCTCAGAGTTTCTTTCATTGGCATTTTCTTAATTAGTCGAAATTGTGAGCATTGTTTCATAAGTTTGTGGATAGTCCAGATTTCTTCCCGTGAAAACTACTTGTTTATATTCTTTGACAATTTAACAGTTGTGAAATTCCTCTTATGATTGTAAATGAAAATAACTTCCCTATATACCTTACATATCAGAGAAACTTGCTGCAAAGATTGTTCCCATTTACTTTTTTTTTGTTTGTTTAACTAAATTTATTTTCTTTTTAGGAAAAAAGCTTGGGGGCTGAGCCAAGATGGTGGAGTAGAAACAGCACTTCCAAGGCGCTCCAGCCCACACCACTTCAAAATCATGTAAAAGGGGGACTCTGAACAGCCTCTGGAGCTGCAGCATCGACAGAACGACACAAAGAAGCTAACCTCCCGCTGAGGACAGCCCGCAGCCTGGCAGGGAATGGCTAACTCAGCATGCTGGGAGCTGACAGCACAGGGCTCTGGGAGCTGAGCTCAGGCCTGCATCAGTCCCAGTTTTAGCCCCAGGGCAGCCAGGCCAGCAGCCAGCTGGAGGGAACCCAGAACACCAGCAGCTGTGGCTTTTCCAGAATTTCCAACACAAAGAGAGAGGTTAGTGCCCTATGGATTTGGGACCAGTATTTTGGAGCATAACGGCTACTTCCCCTGGGGGCTAGAAGTGGCTGAGGAGACCCAGCACAGATGCCATTTTGCAGCTTCTGCTCCTGGCTTGTGAACTGTAGGAGGATCCAGAATTCATTCTGGGGCGGGGGCAAAATCTCTCTTGCTTTAACCTCCCTGGATCTGGATTGTGGTCTGGGGTGGAGGTCTTGGAGTGTGTGTCCAGCTTGGCAGAGTGTATGGGGGTTTCAGGGAGGGCACCCAACTAATACCTATGGCAGTTGAGAAGACTCCAACATTTGGGACAGAAGCTCCCCTATCTAGTGGCAGAGTCCTACTGTGGCAACAACCCAAAAGTCAAATAATTAAGTGCCAACATGCCTAGGCAAAGGAAACAAATTAAAAAGAGAAATGCAATATTAGAATCCTATTTTGTGGACAAAGAGGATCAAAGAATGGAACAGGAGGAGGACTGTGAGGTCAGAACTACTGCACCAAAAGCCCCAAATGAAAACACGAGTGGGTTACAGGCCATAGAGGACCTTAAGAAGGATTTTAAAGACCAAATAGGAGAAGTGGAGGAAAAATTGGGAAAAGAAATGAGAAAGATGCAGGAAAAGTATGAAATGAGGGTCAACAGCCTGACTGAGGAAAATAACACCTTAAAAAATAGACTAACTCAATTGCCAAAAGAGGCTCAAAAAGGCAATGAGGAGAAGAATGCCTTAAAAAGACGAATTTGCCAGATGGAAATAGAATCTCAAAAGCTCACTGAGGAGATTCATTCCTTCAGAATTAGACTGCAGCAAATGGAAGCTAGTGACTTTATAAGAAATCAAGATGCTGTTAAACAGATACAAACAAATGAAAGAATAGAAGGCAATGTGAAATATCTCATTGGGAAAACCACTGACCTGGAAAATAGATCCAGGAGAGATAATTTAAAATTATTGGACTACCTGAAAGCCATGATGAAAGAAAAAACCTAGAAATCACCCTTCAAGAAATTCTCAAGGAAAATTGCCCTGATGTTTTAGACCCAGAGGACAAAATAGAGGTTGAAATAATCCAGAGATCACCTCCTGAAAAGGATCCCAAAAAGAAAACTCCTAGGAATATTATAGTCAGGCTCTAGAATTCCCAGACCAAGGAGAAAATACTACAAGTAGACAGGAAGAAACAATTTCAATACTGTGGAAACGCAATCAGAATAGCACAGCACCTGGCAGCATCTACATTGAGGGATTCGAAGGGCATAGAATATGATATTCCGCAGGGCAAAAGACCTGGGATTAAAACCAAGAATTACATACCCAGAAAAACCAAGTATCTCGTTTCAGGGGAAAATATGGTAATTCAGTGGAATAGAGGACGTTCACACATTCTTGAGGAAAAAAACAGAGTTGAATAGAAAATTCTACATTCAGACACAAGAAGCAAGAGATACTTGAGAAGGTAAACAGGAAAAAGAAATCAAAAGGAACTTAGCAATGTTGAACTATTTACATTCCTAAATGGAAAAACAATAACTGTGACTGATGAAACTTTTCTCAGTATGAAAATAATTGAAGGGTATACAGGCATATACATACATGTGTGAATGTGTCTATATATGTTTACAAGTATACATGGATAGAAGCCAAAGGTCAAATTTTGTAGGAAGGGGTGATATTTAAGGGGTGAAATTAAGAGGTGAGAGAGGAATGTGGGAAGAAGAGATGGGGAGAGACAGGTTGGGGTGAACTATCTCATGTAGAAGAGGCAAGGGAAGTAGTCGCAGGGGAGAGGAAGAACAGGAAGGCAAAAAGGCAAAACCTTATTCTCATTAAGTTTGGCTCAGGGAGAGAATGACATACATACTAAAGGGGATATCTCACCATGCATAAGAGTAGGGGGAAGGGAAATGAGAGGGGGGAGGATGCAAGGGAGGGCATCCTGGGGTGAGGGGAGGTTAGTGGCACCCACTTTTGAAGAGGGACAGGATCAAAGTAGGGAATGGACCAGGTAGGGGGTGGGATGGGTGGGAGTGAAATATAGTCTGTCTTTTACAATATATCTACTATGGTAATGTTTTGCATACTGAATTGCTTATCTTCCCAGAGGGAGTGGGTGACAAGGGATGAAGGGAATGGATCTGGAATTCAAAGTTGTAAAATTAAATGTTTCAAGTATATATAAATATTATTATTAAGACTATTTTCATGTAACTGGTAGATAAGTTGTGCAGGCTTTGGGGCACAGATTCATCTTGCCCTATTGGAAATTCGAAGGAGGTATGGGAGAAGATATGAGAGAGAGCAGATTGTATGAGGGGATATCCTGAGGGACTGCTATTCTGGGGTGGTGGGTAGGGGAAAAATGGGGGAAAAATTGTAACTCAAAATCTGGTGGAAATGAATGATGTAAACCAGAAGTTAATAAAACATTTGGAAAAAAAAGCTTGAATTAATTTCAATGATCATTTTTATCTCCTAAGATCTTTCTTTGTTCATGCATTCTTTCTTTATCTATAGATGAGAATGATAATTTTTCAAATCTTTTATTTGTTTATAATTTCTCTTTTTATGTCTAAGTTACATATTCATTCGGAGTTTATCTTGGTTTATGTTGAAAGGTGTTGGTCTATATGCAATATGTTTCTTACATACTTTTTTCAGTGTTCTCAGAAGGTTTTCTTTAAAAGTAAGTCTTTCCCCCCAGTAGTTATGGTCTTTGGATTTCTAGAACACTAAACTACTAGGTTCATTGGCTTCTCACACTATGCCCCATTGCCTCTCCTTTATCACAAACTCTAGGATTCAGTGACCATTTCTTCCTAGCACTCCCATCATTCCTTTTCTAGCAAGTAGTTCCTTCCTACTGCTGAGAATCTGATCCAGAATAGTCAGTCCAAGAACATATATTAAGTACTTTCTATGGGCCAGGCACATTGCTAAGTTAAGTGCTGAGGATACAAATAAAGGTATTAGACAGTCTCTGTTCTGAGGGAGCTCAATTTAATATGGAAGATAATATGCAAATAACAATGGAGAAACAAGCTATGAACAACAATAAAGTGGAAATACTAAGCAGTGGGAAAAGGTTACAATTAGAGGGGGGATCAGGAGAGGCTTTCTATAGAAGATGGGATTTTATCTAAGATGTTCAAGATGCCAGGGAAACCAAAGGGTGGAGATAAAAACTGAGACCATAGGGGACAGCCAGTGAAAATGCTCAGTCAAGCAATAATACTCTTTCTGCTTTGTTGGTTCTTGCACTTCAAGAAGGACCAAATGATCATTAATGTAATTAATGTAATGTAATTAAAAAGAAGTTATTAGCTAGAAAGCTGAGTAGAGGAAGCACTCGGACAAACTCTGCCAACTCTCCCTGTTAAACAACTTTAAAATAATGCTTCACATCCAATTCTTCAGTGGCAGAGACAACAAAAGGTCACATTGAGACATTCTCTAATGCCCAAGAAAACTTGATATGTTGTAAGGAGAGATCTGTAAACAGAAGGGTGGAGGATGACCTGGAGCCCATGTGCAAGAAACACCAGTTAGTGAAAAGTGGTAAAGTGAAAAGTAATATATTTAAATCAGTTAGTGTTGATTGCTTTGATTTAATTCTAGTGTGATTGGAGGATTACGATCCTTTTTTTTAGGAAAACATAGCCCTAAAAGCTAAGACAAACTAACAAAGGTATTTTCTTAATTCTATGTTACTAATAAATTTAGTAAATAGATAGTTTGCTAACTCTTTATCATTAAGTAGCAGATAATCTAGAGTAAGACATATAAACATATAAACAATTTGAAAAAAAACAAGTGAATTCTACTAAACATTAAAAAAAAAACCATTCTGTCCCATTACTATATAAACAATTTGAAAGAAAGAGTCCTATTAAATTCCTTTTATGGCACAAATATGGTTTGAATACCTAAACCACGGTGTGGGAATATACACACATTATATATTCTTGGTGGACCCATGAAATGACACATCCATTTTTGAAAATAATTTGGAAGGATGCAAAGAAAGATAAAAAAAAAATTTCCACAGTCATTACTCCATTACAGTCCAATGAGGCCATCAATATGAAAAAAGGCCCCATATACTCCAAAATATTTACAGCAGCACTTTTTATTACAGCTATGAATTGGAAATTAAGTAGATGCTCATCAACTGGGGAGTGGCTAATCAAGGCTTGTAACATAAATGTCAGGGAATACTTCGACCATGCTGTAAGACATGATGTGTGTGATGAATACAGAAAGGCATGGAAAGATTTTGTGAACTGATACAAAAAGCATTAAGCAGAGACAAGAAAACAGTATATATACATGGTAACTGCAAAAATTTAAATAGAAAGAATGACACACCCAAAATTTAAAATACCTGTAACAAAATGTTAAAGATCAAGGGGGAGGAGCAGAGTGAATAGAGCTGAGTAGAAACAAGACTTCCAAGGAGCTCCAGCTCCCACCACCTCCAATTCATGTAAAATGTGACTCTGAAGAAAATTTGCAGCTACAGAACCCACAAAATGACACAGAGAAGCTAACCTACCACTGAGGACAACCCGGCAGGCCGGCAGGAAGTGGTCAGCTCAGGGCTCTGGGAGCTGAGCCCAGTACCACTGGAGCCAGAGGTTTTAACCTCAGTTCTGGCCTGAGCAACCAACAAATGGAGGGACTTCAGATCACCAGCAGCTGTGGTGGTTTCCAGAATTATTAACCCAAAGATACTAAGGACAAAGTGAGAGGTCAGTGCAGTATGGACTTTGACATCCAGTAGTTTGGGAGTGAGGTCAGCCAAAAGTGGCTGAGGCCCAGTGGCCTTGGAGCCACCACCATGTGGCAGCTTAAGCTCCTGGCCTGCAGATTGTAGGGGGACCAAGCAACTAGTCTGAGGGGTAATCACTCTTACTTTAACCTGCTTGGAGGAGGCTTATGGTGAAGGGTGGAGGTCCAGGGGTGTTCAACCAGCTTGCCATAGTGTGTGGAGTTTCAGAAAGGGTACCCAACTAATATCTTCAGCAGCTGAAAAAGCGCCAGCATTTGGTACGAAGCTTTACTCTCTGGTAGAAGAGTCCTATTGTGGAAAAAGGTCAAAAGTCAAGTAATTGAGTGGCAAAATGAGCAAATGAGTGAAGCAAAGCAAGCAGAATAACACAACTTTATACTCCTATTTTGGGGACAAAATGGATCAAAGCATGGAGCAGGAGAAAGATAGCTAAGTTAGAACTCGTTCACCAAAATATTTCCAGAAAAATACAAGCTAGTTAAAGGCCATAGAGGACCTTAAGGAGGATTTTGAAAATCAAATAAGAGAAGTGGAGGAAAAATTGGGAAGAGAAGTGAGAATGATGAAAGAAAATTATGAAATGAGAGTCAACAGCCTGACTGAAGAAAATAACACCTTTAAAGATTTTTGCCACTCAAGTGGCAAAAGAGGCTCAAAAAGACATGAGGAGAAGAATGCCTTAAAAAGTTGAATTTGCCAAATGGAAAAAGAATCTCCTTCAGAATTAGATTGGAGTAAATGACAGCTAGTGACTTTATGAGAAATCAAGATACTATTAAACAGATCAAAACAAATGAGAAATAGAAGGCAATGTGAAATATTTCATTAGGAAAACCACTGACCTGGAAAACAGATCCAGGAGAGAAAATTTAAAAATTATTGGACTACCTGGAAGCCATGATCAAAGAAAGAACCTAGAAACCATCCTTCAAGAAATTCTCAAGGAAAATTGCCCTGATGTTTTAGAACCAGAAGGCAAAATAGAGGTTGAAAGAACCCACAGACCACCTCCTGAAAAAGATCCCAAAAAGAAAGCTCCTAGAAATATTGTAGGCAGGTTCTGGAATTCCCAAATCAAGGAGAAAAGATTACAAGCAGCCAGGAAGAAACAATTTGAATATTGTGGAAACACAATCAGGATAACAAAGGATTTGGCAGCTTTCACACCGAGGGATCTAAGGGCTTGGAATATGATATTTTGGAGGTCAAAGGAGCTGGGATTAAAACCAAGAAGCACCTACCCAACAAAACTGAGTATCATGTTTCAGGGGAAAATATGGTCATTTAGTGGAATAGAGGACTTTCAAGCATTCTTGATGAAAAAAATGAAAGTTGAATAGAAAATTTTACATTGAGATACAAGAAGCAAGGGAATCATGAGAATGTAAACAGGGAAAAGAAATCATAAGGAGCTTATCAAAGTTGAACTATTTACATCCCTACTTGTAAAATGATAATTGTAACTGATGAAACTTTTCTCAGTATGAGAATAGTTGAAGGGAATAGAAATATATGGAAATATACATACACAGACACACACACACATATGTGTGTGTGTGTATAAAGAGGAGGGTATATGGGCCTATGAATACATATGTGAATGTGTGTATATATGTGCATAGGTATATATAGATAAAAGGCAGAGGACCAATTTAATAGGAAGGGATGATACAATGAGAGTAGATGAGGAGGGTCAGAATGGTGTAAACTATCTCAAGAGGCAAGGCTAAACGGTTACAATTTAGGGGAAGAACAAGAAGGCAAAACGGAATGGGTCAACCTTATTCTCATTGTATTTGGCTTAGGGAGGGAATGGCATACACAGTAAATATGGTATCTCACCCTGTAGGAGAGTAGTGGAAAAGGGGATGAGAGGGAGGATGATGGGAGGGAAGGCAGGCTGGGGACAAGGGAAGTCGGAAGCTCCCAGCTTTGAAAAGAGACAGCATTGGGGCAGTGAGTAAGAGAGCCAGCCCTGGTCTCAGGAGGACCCAGGATAGCTTCTGACCTCAGTTACTTATCACCCACACATAAATAATTAGCCATGTACACTTGAGCAATTAATTAACCCCAATTGCTTAAAAAATAAAAGGGACACGATCAAAGTAGAGAATAGAACAAGTAGGAGGTATGATAGGAGGGAGGCAAATATAGTCTGACTTTTAAAATATATCCAGTATGTAAATGTTTTGCATAGCTACACATGTACTACCTATACTGGATTGCTTATCTTCTCAGTAAGGGTGGGTGACAAGGGAGGAAGGGAATGAATCTGGAATTCAAAGTTTTAAAAATCAAATGTTTAAATACACACACATATATGTATGTATACTGATATTAATATTATTTTATATGAAACTGGGAAATAAGACATACAGGTACAGTCACATAAAGATCCACCATGCCCTACTGGAATGTCAGAGGTGGTATGGGAGAAGATACGGCAGAGAGCAGATTGGAGGAAGGGATATCCAGTGGGATTGCTATTTTGGGGTGGTGGGTAGGGGAAAATGGGGAGAAAATTAGTAACTCAAAATCTTGTGCAAATGAATGATGTAAACTAGAAGTTAATAAAACATTTGATTTAAAAAAAAAGTCAAGGGGGACTGGAACAGAAGCATGAGAAAATACCATCACCTGGGTACCTGTAATGATAATGGGGATTTGAAAATCTTCCCTGCCCCTTTAATGGCAAGGAAACAAGTACTTAGTGCCTTGTTTCAAGTTATGCCTTGACCTTCATTACATCAAGCCTCTGTTAAGAAACAGACCTTGTGAATCCCACAGTGGGAGGAACTTTCTGATGAAGCAGCAAAGGGTAGGGCGGGGAGGAGTTAATGGTCATATATAAGGAGAGGCCCAGGCTGGAGAGAGAAGAATTGAGATCAGAACTTGTGGTGGCAGAACTGAGATCTGAGAAGAACTGAGAAAAGTATTGAGAAATGAGAAGAGACAAAAACTGGAAGGAAGTATGGCTGTGGTGCCAGTACTTTTTCTGTCTGTTTTAATGTTACTTTGTCAGATTTGTCTGCTGATAGAGGATATTGCTGTTGTTAGAGAAGCCCTGGGACCTTACTGCTGGTTCAGAATCCCTGAAAGAGAATTTTCTTGTCGTATGTTTACAAAAGTCCTGGAGGAGGGTCTTCCTGATGTTTTCAGAAGTCCTGGGACTATAGTGATGATCTTATTGATCCCTCAGACCTTGTTGGTGGGTCTTTGTTGATTTCACAGGTAGATAGTGAATTGATGATGGTGCCAGTAATGTGATGAATGTTATTGTGGCTTTGTTAGACTTTGTCTTCCCAGGAACAGAAACTGTGATGGACTTTTAGGTGGGCTGGACATTGTGAGCTTCAACATGGAACAGGAACTGGACAAGGGGCTGGACGAGGAGTTGGGAGCTGCCTGCCTTTGAACCCAGGTGAAAGTTGGATGGATTGTGATAGGACCTGGACCCATGGAAGAGAAAACATGGAAGCCAAGATCCAGCCTCCAGTTGAGATGAAAAGATCTCTCCTTGGGTATTTAATGCAAACTGAGAAGATCATGATTTACCCTTTCCTATGGGTGGGAGGACTTTGTACTCTGTATCCCTTATTCTTCAGTATGATTGAATAAAGGATGATTGGAAACTAATCTACAATTAAGAAGAAACAGGACTTTTTGACTGAGAGATTAAGATAACATGACATAGGGGTGGGGCACTCTGACCTTTGTACTTTGTGTCCATTAAGCAGGCTTGCCTCTTTAAGGATGATTAAGTTAAAGATTTATTGAATGATTTTACTTTGTGTCCCTTCTCCTTAAGGATGATTGAGTTAAGTTCTTAGTGAATAGTATTTTTTGCTTAAAATTATGTGACCACTTTGGTGAAAACTATGTGGCCATTTTAGTGGTAAGTTGTTATGTTATAACATTGTTAATGCTGTACTTTCATTTCTGTCAATGTTTTGTCTTAGTCCGTTATTAAATAGAGAGTTCCCTATACTATATAATCAGAACCTTGAAGCTGTTCACAGCAGCAATCCTCTGGAAAGTTTATTGTGCTTGGCTTTACAGTACTCCATCCAGGAAGTGAGAGGGTTCACAGGTGTTACACATGGCTCACCTTATCCTGAATACATTGATTAGTTGTGCTCACTTTTCTTTTCCTTCCTAAAAAAAAATGTTCCATGGCATAGCTATTGAGTATGGGGAGAGAGGGGGATACATGGGATACTCTGGTGATGTAAGAAATAGAAAACATCAATAAAAAATTAAAAATAGATCAAGTATCTCAAGGGAAATAAAGGATTTGAATGGAAGGAGGAAAGAAGGAGGTTTGGGGTCAGCAGCAGAGCTCAAACTATACTAGAGATCATGATTATGAAAACAATTGTTGCTATTGTTTAGGCCTTTCTGACTTTTCCTGACCCCATTTGGGGTTTTCTTAGCAAAGAAATTGGAGTGCTTTGTCCTTTCCTTCTGCAGTTCATTTTACAAATGAGGAATTGAGGGAAACAGGGTTAAGTGACTTGCCCAGGGTCATAGAGATACTAAGTGTCTGAGGTCAGAGTTGTACTCCAGGAGATGAGTCTTCATGACTTCAGGCCCCGCAAAATATCTAGCTGTGCAGAAAACAATTTGAACTTGTTAAAAATTCAAAAGTTCATCAATGGGAAAAATTAGATATTTAATGTACAGAAGCGAACAAAAATAAAATAGTATTTAAAAATCCAAAGACAGAAATTGTGAGGGTCAGGGCATGGGACGACACACTTCTTGATCAAAAAAATGGGATAAAGGAAAAGCAGTTTTGGCAGAAATTAATAGGGCATTAACAGCACACACCACCTATCAAATTAAACTACAAATAGATACATGAGTTAGGTGTAAAGGGGGAATTAGAGGAACAAGGAGGAAATTAATTTTCACATCTATAGATAGGAGAAGATGTTATGACAGAACAAGCAACAGAGGGAATCAAAGAAAATAAAATGGGGGCGGCTAGGTGGCACAGTAAGAGCTCTGGCCCAGAGTTGGGAGAATCCAAGATCAGTTCTGGCCTCAGAAAATGAGCACCCACACATAAATAATGACTGACCGTATAACTTTGAGCAAATTACTTAACCCCAATTGCTTTAAAAAGAAAAGAAAATAAAATGGATAATTCTGCTTCTACAAAGTTGAAGTATTTTTGCACAAATAAGTCAAATGTAGTTAAAAAGAGAAGAGTAACAGTTAAGTGAGGGAAAATAACTTTGCAATAAAATTCTCTAAGGACTGTTGCATGTCAGATATGAAAGGAACTGATTCTAATTTCTAAGATTAAGAGCCATTCTCCAACAGGTCATATGTAACAGGAAGTTTTCAAAGGAAGAAGTCCAAGCTATCAATATCCCTATGACAAAAAGTTCCAAGTCCCTCATAATGAGAGAAGTCCACATTAAACTCTTTCCTTTCAGTCCGTAAATCATAGAGAACCACAAGTTCAAAACAGTCCCCTCTTACTGTTCCCCAACAAGGTACACGAAAACGCCCCATTCACCAAGTTCTGGCTATAACCAGAACAAAAAGAAAATACATCACATAATTAAAGGATACCAAACACAAGGAATGATACGGAAAGGGCAAGGAAGTTTTCCTTTATCCCCAGCCCCTAGGCTAATCTAAGGATCAAAGGAAGGGAGGAAGAAAGGATGGAAACGTCCGCTTGAGAAGCAGAGGGAGGGAGAGTCCCCTAAATGCTTCCCCCCGCTGACCTTCACTGCATCCCACTTCACATTATGATCCACAAGCCCCCAGACCTCCAGACAGAGGCCTGGGTGGGCGGAAAGCCACAAGCAGGAGCCCCTCTAGATGAGAAGGCACACATGGTCTCCCCTGAACACACAAAGATATACATGCACGTACCAGCACTCACTCAAACACACACATAGATGGTCTCCCTACATACATAACACACACATAAACTAAGATATTGATACTCCCGGGAACTTCCACGAACCCTTACACACATCCTTCCAAGCACCAAGTGAAGTCAAATGAGGAGGAAAGGGTGGGCTTCATGAAAAGGTTGGGGGAGAAAGGAAGAGAAGAAGGGAGAATCTGAGGCAGGAGCAGGGCATAAGACTCTTACCTTACTCACAGCCACATAGGCACTAGCAGGACCCTCAGGATCCATCAGTCTGGAAGATGAGGGTAAGATAGGAGTAATGGAGCAAGAAGGGAAGGGAAGTGGGAGAGCAGTACGGAGACCTGGAGCTACTCATCCCTTTCCCCTCCTCCTCCAGAAACAAAGAAGACATACACTTAATAGAGGTTGTTGGGGGGGGGGGGGAGAGATGGTGACTGTGACGTCACTTCAGGGTGGAGCTTGTCTCCGAGAGCAGAAGGGGAAGGAAGGAGGGTGGGGGCTCTGTGACTTTGGACCCAGAGCAGTGGGAAGGCCCCTCCAATCATTTCTCTTAACTCGAATGACCCAAACTGGCTAGGGGAGGGGCCACAATGCATCCTCCTCCTGGAAGTGGACCCAGTGCTGACCAAGGTCCTAGAATGCTGAGGGCAGGCTTCTGGGGCTGAGAGTTGGGAGCTGCAGCTGAGCTCAGCTTAGGGTTGTGGAGGGTTGGCCCCCTTATGGAAAGAGGGAGGTGGAGGAAAACAAGGGGAAGGGGGAGGTCGAGGGAGGGGTGTCCTGGGGTCCACAAAAGGGAGCACAGTAGCTGCAGCTGCAGCTGCAAACCACTAGCCCTTGAATGGAACTTGCATTCTTCCCAACCCCCAGATCAGAGGAGGAAAGGGGGAAGGGGCGGGTCTCAGCCTCTGTTGTCCAGGTAGGAGGAGACAAAGAACCAGTTGGGTGGGGATAGACAGAGAGGCACCCAGGGAGGCACATGAGTCTGCTCCTGCTGTTTATATGTGGGTACCCTGTTCTAAACCCTATATAATATAAACTTTTCAGAGCCTGGACAAGAGGGAGCCACACCCTCCTTTCTGACTCAGTCTCCTGTACCAAAGGACTTAATAAATTTCTTTCAAAAACTATTTCAGATTTGAGGTTTTATTCTCTCCAACACCAGCCACTACTGGAATTGGAACCCCAAGATTTATACTCAAGTTCTGCCTTACTCATTCTGTGACCATAGGCAAGGCACTTAACCTCTCTAAACCTCAATTTTCCTAACTGTAAAATGGTGGTAATAATACCTATGCTAAGTAAATTACAGGGTGGTTATAAGGTTCAAATGAGATGTTTTGCAAAGTGCTTTTCAAACCATGAAGCACTATAGAAGTGTTTATAGCTATTATCATTATTATTCATCTTTGATAGTCTTTTTGATGGAGTTTACATATCATGCTATCGACTCTTTTCTATTTAATGCTTTTCAGATCATTGCACAGAATGCACTCTATAAAAGTATTGGGATGTTAACTCATTTGCTGCAGGTTCCATGGATAGATACATCTTTAGGCGAATTCTAGGAGGAGACAGGACTGTGGGTATCCCATCTTTCTCATGCTCTTCCCAAACAGGTTTCAGTTCTTCTCCTAGATCTCTGTATGTTGAAAACTTTTCATCCATGCAGCTTAGAGATTAGGAGCATTTGGTATGCTATTAAAAATATTGTTCTTGAATCTTTGTGGGTCAATATTATAACTAAGAGATGGGGACAAGAATTTTGTTCTATGACAATGTTCCAGTTGCGGTACTGTTTATTTTTAAATTCCTAAGGACATCCTGAGGTCTCCATTTGTAATATGAACATTTGTTATCTGTTCACTTTTGAAAGATATTGAGCTTCTGAGGGATAATTCCAACCACCAGTTCATATCTTGTTAAGTATTCATTAGGTACTTTTGTTTTACAACTTACAGTGAAGTGTTGCTCAGTTTCTACCATTTCCTTTCACAGTCTGTGTTGATTTCTAAATCTGGGCTGCTTAAGAACAATCTATTATTTTTGCTAACAATGACATTGTGTGGGATTTCCATCAGAAATCCCTGTCATTTCTATAAACAGCCCCACATGCTGAGCCTATGTTGTTCTCTGCACACACCTTGTTGGTTGAATTCAAATGGAATGCCACTACATATTGGGTGTTGGCCAGGTCGGCTCATTTGGAATTGTGCTCAGCTCCCAGCTCTGTGTGATAGACCCTTCTTGTCAGCCTGGCAGGCTTCCTTCAGCAGGAGATTTGTTTCTCTCTGTCACTTTGTGGGTTCTGTACCTCTAAAATTTGTTTAGAGTCATATTTTGCAGGTATTCGAAGTTCCTGCTTTTACCTGACCATCTTTGCTCTGCCCCCCTATAAGAAGTTTTCAAAGGAAGAAATCCAAGCTATCCATAGATCTAAAATAAAATGCTCCAAATCCCTCATAATGAGAGAAGTGTGCATTGGAATAACTCTCCTCTTTCAATCTGTAACTCATAGAGATCTACAGGTTCAGGGACAATCCCCTCTTTCTGTTCCACAACAAAGTACACATAGATGTTCCTTTTAGCAGGTACTGGTTGAAACTAAAATAAAAAAATAAATACATCATTAAATTAAAGGATGCCAAACAAAAGATAACATGGAGACGGGGAAGAGTGCATAGACTTGCTCAGAGATCTCAGAGGTTTGTGGCCACAGATGTAGGCTTAGGCACCACAGGTTGGGCAATCCATTGGAGGGGAAGCAGTAAAAACCCTATAGGGTTGAGTAGGAGGGATTGGTGAAAACCTGCAGGTTGGTACCACTGCATCCTAGGTTTTACAGTTTTATAGGAACTGATTTTTAAAAGTCAGAGTTTTTAATTCAGGTAGTCCACATAACTTGGCATAAAAAGGAAAATTCTGGAAAAAACATAAGATCTTCTTCAAGTTCCAATGGGTAACCAAATTTCTCAAGATGCTGAAGCTACTCTCCTGTCCCCAAGGGGAGAGCAGCTGGTTGTATTTCTCTACATTATGGGCTCCAAATTGCACATTATTTAATTAATTGGAAGAAACTAACCCAAGACAACTGCCATCAACATTACCCAACTTGAGGCTCTTTTGATCAGGATAAAATAAATTATCTAAAGAAATGTTTTGATGAAGTTGGCAAGAAAATTAAATATCCCAAGTGGGATGATATTAACAAGTGGCCACTCAGACTTCCTGTCTGTCAGTTAGTAGGCACTTTGTAAATGTTTACTGACTTAATAACTGACATAACATAATTTTTTTCATGCTCACATGGCATGGATTTTAGCCTCTTTACCATCCTATCTTGACACTCTCCAACTCTTTAGTTTCTCTTTTATTTCACAACCCCTGTCTTAGTTTACTTCCCCATCCCACACAGGTGCTACCAGGTGTAATTGCTACTATATCCCGGCTACTACCTCTAGTTGAAAAACCTTCTCTCCTGTGTCTCCCCTCAACAATCAGCCAATAGACTTCTTTTCCTACTGAAGGCATTCAAAAGGCAGAGCAAGAACACTAGTTACAAAGTATTTATCCCAAAGCCATGAATATACACTTCATGATCTCCCCCTCATACCCTTTCTATATGGAATGTTTCTTGCAGTTCTGAAAAGGCCTTCTCTTTTGCGTTTCAGTATTTCTGGTTTTTCCCCTTTTGAACCTTTCAGTATAAACTGGTTGAAGTCTAAACTGAGCGCAGTATTACAATAAAAGGAAGTATAATCTTCTAGACTTAAAACTCTATTCATCAATCAATAAGCCATTATTAAGTTCCTACTATGTGCACTTACTTCCCTTACAAATATTATCTCACTTGATCCTCACAAGCTAGATGCTATTCTTCTCCCCATTGTTAATCTTTAAAAGTTTGGTTAAAGGAGACAAACAAATAGTGATATACAGTTATTT
Organism: Gymnobelideus leadbeateri; assembly: GCA_011680675.1. NCBI lineage: Eukaryota > Metazoa > Chordata > Mammalia > Diprotodontia > Petauridae > Gymnobelideus > Gymnobelideus leadbeateri. The sequence continues at coordinate 63,656 of WOXC01000934.1, read as the reverse complement.
CATTTTATTCCCTTAAAACTAGTGAACTTGTACATACAAGGAATTAGAAGCTAAGTTCTAACTGCCTGAACAAAAGATTCAGAAAGCTTAAATATTTTAGAGCCATCCCCATTCAGGGTGGCTGTGTCACACAAATTTATGATTTCCATAAATGTTTAATTATTATATAAGAAAGGGATATTCTTAACTGAATAGATGGTAAATACAGTAAAATAAGAGAGTTGACAAAGTGTCAATTGAAATTGACTCAGAATATCTGTGTTTTCTTTACCATTAACTTTCCATAACATAGTATATATCCAAAAAATATTAGGATAAGAAAAAGTTCCATTACTCAAGTTAATGCCTCAAGATAAGGGTCTCAGCCTTAAGGGCCATAAAATAAGTCTCAGCTGGCTTTGTTGACATAGGAAGAAGCATTCTCCAAGCTCAGTCACAGAATAAAGACAAAGCAGGGTCAGCTTGGAATTTATGATCTCAGGATGATGCAATGGTAATGAAATTTGAAGATCCATTTGTATTGCTAGGCTAAGAGGTACTTAGCACATAGTTTCAAATTAAACCTCTGTTAAGGAAACAGAAGTTATGAACCCTTGTTGCTGATGTAACAGGAAGGGACTGAACAGGCTACCCCTGTTGCTGATGTAATAGGAAAGGGCTGAACAGGGAGGAGCTATACTATATTTAAGGAAGAACACAAGCTGGACAGTCAGAATTTCCTGGGGTAAGCATCGTGGATGTAGGGCAGCTGCTACTGGACTGAAAGCTGAACTAATTGAGAAGAACTGAGAAGAGGAATGAGAATTGAGAACTGAGACATAATTTCTTGGAACAAGCCACATGGGAGGCTGGATAAAGTGATTTTGATTTTCAGAATGGAGCTTATTTTGCTGAGGATTTTGGAGGGCCAGACAGGGCTGCTGAGGCTGCTGAGGAATTCCAAGGGCCAGCTGGAGATGCCAAAGACTGAAAAAGCATGACTGTGGTGCCAGTATTTTGTACAAATGTTGTTGTGGCTTTGTTAATGTGTATGAATGTTCTTTTGCCTTTGTTAAGCCTTGTCTTCCCAGGAACAGAGACTGTGAAGGATTTGAGATGGACTGGACACTGTGAGCTTCAATGTGGAGCAAGAACTGCACTGAGAGCTAGACAAGGAACAGGAAGGTATCTGCCTTTGAACGCAGGTGGCAGGTGGCTAGATTCAAACAGGTGCCGGGGCCATGGAAGAGAAGCCATGGAAGCTGAAAGCCTACCCTGAGGCAAGATGAAAAGACTTCCCTTTGGGTACTGAGTAGTGACTGACCTTAATGTGTGGTTTTGCTTTGGGACTCACTATGCGAAGAGTTGTGTGATTTGGCCAGATGAGACTCTGGGCAGCTGTTGAATCCCCCAGCTTTGAAAACCCAGATGCTGGTGCTTCCCTCTCTGCTAACTAGGTATAGATGTAATGGTCAGATAGCTAGAAGCCCTGTCTGCTGAATTGTGTTATTTTCTGTTGTAATTTCTATTTGTGTTCTCTGAATTTCAGGGTACTGACTTTTTCCCCTGAACTAGAAAAATGATATATATTTGGTTGATTAAAGTGACTGTTGAAGTTGTAACTTAATTGGCCCCCATGGGTGGGACTCTTTGACTATTGTACTTCGTGATTGAATTAAGGACTCTGTGCTTGACTAAATGAATGTACTTTGTTTATGATTAGAAACTAATCTCCAATTTAGATTACCCAGGAGTGGAGTACTTTGACTTTTGTATTTTGTGTCCCTTAAAGCAACCTTCCTTAAGGATGATTGAATGATTGAGTTATTAAATGATTGTACTTTGTTGAAAAATATTGTCACCATTTGGGTGAAAGCTATGTGACCATTTTAGTGATAAGTTGCTGAGTTGTGACACATTGAATGCTGTATTTTGATTTTCTGTGATAAGTTATAACATTGTGAATGTTGTACATTGATTTTCTGTGAATGTTTTCTTTGATTTGTTATTGATAAATGGAGAATTCGCTATACTATGTAATCAGAACCCTGAAAGCTGTTCACAACAGCAGTCCTCTGGAAAGCTGCTCATTTGTGGCTTTACAGATGTCTCTGTTTTCCTCTCTTATGGAATATTTCCCAAGATAGGGGGAAATCCCACTTCAAGCTTTATCTGGTCTCTGGAGTTGCCAACACAGGAAAAGGTATTTTTAAAGCAAAGCAAAGCAGTCTGATTAATTCGGACTTTTAACAAAAACATGATATTTAATTATTATCACCATTTCACAGCTAGGACACACAGGTAAAGTCACTTGTTCAGCCTCACACAGTGATGAAGTCCCCAAGGCCATATTTGAATGAAGTCTTCCTGCCTCTGGGCCTAGTGCTCCAGAGGGATATCAAAGGCTCTTGTCACTGCTCTCTCACTGCCTGTGTCTTCTGATAGGTCAGTTAATGTTAATGTTGGAGGGGGAAGAAGTGTTATCTTGACTTTTATGGGCCCAGCCAATTAAACATTTTATTAAGTGTCTGTTGTGTTTGTGTCATTCACTGTAATCAAGTAAAATACTTTGTACTTTCCATTTTTCACCAGATAAAAATAAATGTTGTCCTTATATTTGTTATGTTATTAGTCTGATTATTCACATGCAAGTTTAAGGTTCTATACCTTTTCTTTATGGAAAATCGAAAGCCAAATTCTAATGATGCCTGGGGAAACCATGGTTTGTGGGGAGAAGCTGCTCTAAGAGGCAGAATTTTATTCTGGAAAGAACTCTGGCTTTTATGGAGTCAGAGGACCGGGTTTCAAATTCTACTTCTGAGGTTTAGTGACCCTGGGCAACAACTTAACTTCGTTGGGCCTCAATTTCTTCTCACCTATCTAGGAGGAGATCAGTAAGGTCACTAGAATACTGGGGTGATATTTGTTCCCTTTCTGATGCACATCTCATAGCAACAACTGCTTGCTTTATGTGTTTCCTTGCCCATACTGTTCTGGAGTTGGCATCTATATTTCTCTTGCTCTGCCTGTCCCTATCTCTGCATTTCTTTGTCTGTCTTTGTTTTGTTCAGTGGCTCCCAATATGTGCAATATACACTGTGCCTGTGTGTGCATATGTGTGCATGTGTGTATATCCCCTGATATTCTGTAGCCTCTAATGGTTTCAAGCTGTGCCTAGCTGGCAGTCCAAGGACAAAGATGGAAAGAAGCCCTCCCCTCCTCATGGCCTAGTTATCATGATGGAAGCCTCATAAGGAAGCAGCCTGAGTGCTAGCAACTCAGGATTCCAGGTATCCTTGGCATCAACCAGTCACTATGGCAACCAGTAAGTGGGACTACCAGTGGCTGCCTTGCTATACTCTAAATTTCCCCTCTAGAGAGATTATAGTACACCAAAGGTGAGGTGGATATTGATTTGGATTTCCACTGAAAAAGGTATTAGATGATTGTCCTACCCCTTGCTATTTGAACAAGCTAGGGACAAGCATCCTGGGGCCCAGGGGTTGGGCTTTTTGCAGAGGGAGTTTAAGTCTGTTTATGTTTCATATTTGCATTGACTAAATGATTCACCTCATCAAAAATTTATAGTGATTCAGCCAAACCAGCTATCATCTGTCACTTATAAAATGGCAAGGGTTAAGCTCTACTGGGCTTACATGGGTTCATTTGTGCTACCTGGCAACTGAAAATTCACTTTTGCTTATTTATTCAGTTATTACTCAAAATCACTAGGAGGAGGGCCTTGTCTCAGGATTAGGTAGATTACATATGTACCCTTCACACTGCAGGTTCTACCAGAAGTCAGATGGTGGGAGGAAGCATTTGGTCTTAATTTGCTTTAAGGATCAAAGATCAGAGGCCACTGTATCAATAGACTTGACCTCAGTTCCACTCCCTAATTGGGAACACCTCTGCCATAACTGTGGGAACTTACAGGTAGGGGAGGGGAAATCTGTGGCCTGGAGACGACATGTGACCTTCTAGGTACTTGGGTGAAGCCTTTAGATTGAGATAATTTTAAAGAACAAATCCTTATATTAAAGGGATTTGTTCTATGAATTTTGCATTCAGTCAAAGGGCCACACTTGAGGATCTAGAGGGCCACATGTGGCCTCAAGACCACAGGTTCCCCAAATACCCTTCCTGCAAAGAGGTTCAGTGTCCTGAAGAACTTCAACTTGGATTTAGATTTTTGCTTTGTGCTTTTAACTTTTTCACCACATTATGTACTTTATAAAGTATTTAGGAGCAAAGAAGAAGGAAGAATTAAAAGTGTGGGCATCTTTAAGGGCTGCACTTCTCAAGAAGCCAAAGAAGGGATACATGGGGCAGAGTGGAAATAGCAGCTAAGTTAAGAAGGGGGAAAATTCAACCAAGTATAGATGGAAGAAATAATCATAATCCAAAGCTTTCCTTAAAGAATTCTAGGGGGTGACTACGTGTTGAAGTGAATAGAGCACTGGCACTGGAGTCGGGAGGACCTGAGTTCAAATCCAACCTCAGACACTTAACACTTACTAGCTGTGTGACCAAGTCACTTAGCCCCAATTGCGCAGCCTCCCCCTTCCAAAAAAAGTAAAAAAAAAGAATGCTAAGTCTCTTCTTTGATCTAATCAATTCTTTTATATCTCTCAAGTCTCTAGTCTGAAGTGTGGTAGACATTTTAAAATCAGGTCTCACCTAAAATTTATGTTTACCAACAGCCTAACACAAGCTACATGGATAGTGTTTATGTAATAACACTCAATAGCTAGCACTGTAAGGGTTTGCAAACTGCTTTACAAATATTATCTCTGGGAGGTGGGTGTTATTATCATCAATATTTTACAGATGAAGAAATGGGGACAAAGGTTAAATGACTTGCTCAGGGTCAAATAACTAGTGTCTGAGGCAGGATTCTAACTCAGATATTCCTGACTCATTGTATTCTATTCACTTCGATACCAGCTGTACTATATGTTTGTTGTGTTGTGCTATATGGTTTGCACGTTTTTTTCTGAAAAATTAAAAAAAATGAAATTAAACACTCAAAAGCATGCATACAAAGCAGAACAGAAAAAGAGAATTTGATCTGAAACTGATTCTCCAAGTTGTATTTTGCTTACACTTTTTTGTGGGTGAGTTGGGGGAAAAGTCTTAGTAAAAGGCTTTGCTTTAGATAGATGAGCTGGAAAGGTTCTTCTTAGTCATAGGGTGAACAGAAATGTGACAAGATCCAGAAAAACCTTCTGCAGCTGGCTCCACTTTATCTTCAATGCAACATTCATAGTATCCCATCAGCAATTTGTACGCATAGCCCCAGCCCCAGGAAATCAGAGCATATAATGGCATTGACTAAGGAATGATGGGATATTGCTTTAAATAACAACAAAACAAGATGTAGAGGCCACGAAAGAAACAGTAGAACTCAGCTATATTCCACCGCTTAACAACCCAATTACCAAATGACCTACCCTCTTAAGACTAGCAGCAAATACAATCCTGATCCCCAAGGACTGAAAGTGAAAGGCTTTTTTGGTGAAAAGTTGCTCAATTCCCCGAAAGCCTCAGAAAGAAGAAATCCCTTGAGGGACTAAAATGAAATTGAAAGACTTCTGCTGTAAGGTTAAAAAACAAACCTACACACTAAGGTAGGTATCCCCTCCACACACACACACACACACACACACAAACACACACACACACACACACACACATCTGAGTGTGAAAAAAGTTTTCTTGTAGGCTTCTCCTTGCTTTTAAAGTTAAAAAAAGGTAATGGCCCTTACTGATTATTGAATAAAAGGAACTTAACTAATGAGGTAAATAAAAAATTTAAAATCCCTTCTTCCTTCTCCTCACCTCAATTAAAGGTCTCTGATAAAGGTCTCGTTTCCAAGAAATATAAGGAATGTTTTCAAATATATAAGAATTAGAGCTATTTCCCAATTGATAAATAGTCTAAGGATATGAATGAACAATTCTCAAGGCAAGAAACTCAGGTTATCTATAGATATTTAGCTAAGTGGGGGGAAAAAAAGCTCTTAATCACTACTAATTAGAGAAATGCAAATTAATGTAATTCTGAGATTCTACCTCATACCTATCATATTGGCAAAGATAACAAGAAAGGGAAAAGATAAATGTTGGAGGTGCTGTGGGAAAACAGCAACATTGATGCACTTTTGGTAGAATGGTACAAGCATTCTGGAAAACAATTAGGAACTATCTACAAAAAGTTACTAAACGGTGCATATCCTTTCACCTAGCCATACCACTTCTAAGCCTATATCCAGAAGAGATCAATGAAAGAGGATCTCTTTTGTACATCGACATGTACAAAAATATTTATAGCAGCTCTTTTTGTGTTGGCAAAAAAGTGGAAGCGAAAGGAATATTCCTCAGCTGAAGAATGGATGAATATATTGTGGTATATATATATATATATATATATATATATGTGTGTGTGTGTGTGTGTGTGTGTGTGTGTGTGTGTGTGTGTGTGTGTGATAGAATGTGAGTTAAGAAATAAGGAAATAGATCATTTCAGAGAGTCATAGAAAGACTCTTATGGACTGATGCAGAGTGAAGTAAGCAGAACCAGAAGAACAATTTCTATACTAAGAACAATACATAAAATTAATGACTTTGAAAGCTGTAAGAACGATGATAGATATAAGGACCACCCTCCAGAGGACCAATGAAGAAACATTTTGTCTCCCAACAGGGAGATGATAGGTTTAGGATACAGAATGAGACATTTCCTATTTTTGTATATAAACAATGACAGAATTTGTTTTTCTCTTGCTGTATTTATTACAAAGAACTTGCTTTTATTTCCCCTCCCCCCCAGTGGGATGGGAGGGTAAGAGGGAGAGAAAAGAGATTTGTTATTTAAAAATAGTAAGAGAGAGAGAGAGACAGAGACAGAGACAGAGAGATAGTGACAGAGACAGAAAGAGAGAAAGAGAGAGAGAGACAGAGACAGAGACAGAGACAGAAAGAGAGAGAGAGAGAGAGAGAGAGAGAGAGAGAGAGAGAGAGAGAGAGGGGGAGAGAGAGGAGAGTGTTGGGGGAGGGTTCTATAGATTCAAAGTGTTACATGACCTTTCAAATGACATGATTTCACTTTGCTATAAAAGACCTCTTGTGGAGTGGGAGTAATCTGTAAAAAGGTTCATAATGTTAAAATAAAACACATGAATAAAGCCTAAAATACATTCAAGGTCCCATTCCTTTGGTACTTTTTTGTTGTTGTTGTTGGCAGTGGTCAGGTACCTAGAGAGACATTTCTGCTAAGGTATTGCACAAACTATTAAATTGAGAGACCCAGTCAATAAAACTGAAATCCAGGTTTCAATCATAGCCCATTTACCGGTACTATACAAAGCGTTTGTTTTGAATAAAGCCTAAAGCACCAGGATGATCCAGGCAACACTCCAAGCCCTGTGATCCCTCACCTTCTGTGACCCTGGATGTATTCCATGTATGTAATAATGCTGCATGGAGCCTGCGATAGACCCTGTCTAGGAAGAAATGGCATTACACCATTGGGAATTTGGACTCAGTCTCTGCCCCTTGGGGCTTCCAATTTTATTTACTTTGAGAAAAAAAGTATCTGGCTAACTTGCTTTTGGACCTTGGAGGGACTACTATGGGCAAGCAGTATTTGGGTCTATGCATCTTTAATGGGGAGCGGGGCATGGCACCTAGGTGGCAGAGTGGATAGAGTGCCAGGCCTTGGGGTCAGGAAGACTTAAGTTCCTAAGAAAGTCACTTAGCCTTAGTTGCCAAAGTTTTTTTCTCTCATCTGTAAAATGAGCTGGAAAAGGAAATGGCAAAGCACTCCATTATCTTTGCCAAGAAAAACCCAAATGGGGTCATGAAGAAGCAGCCATGACTGAAAATGACTAAACAACAACAATCGTTAATGGAACCAAGACTCAAGGTCATGGTTGGGGCAGGAGTAGAGAGGGATGAGGAAGAGCCATGCTAACAAGGAATGTAGGATTGGATGACTTTCTGTATTTTTTCCTATTCATTTCTGTTCTAAACAAATGTTTTATGTTTCTCCATAAAAAGATGCCTGTGGAATAGAATAGCTGTGATTTAGGACAGCCTAAAGTGGCTCCTATGCTGTGAGGCCCTTCAAAAAGCACTAAATACACTGGAATTGGATTGGATTTGTTTATATCTGCAAGGGAGCACCAAGCAAGCTTAAGTAACTTTCCATGGAGACAATGGGAATGCCAGGGATTTGGGGAAAATGCACATTTAGATTTTCAGAGATGCTAGTTGCTTGACAAATGCTGTTTGGCTGCTAAATCTCTAGTTTGAGGGCTTCGGCCCTACAACTATGGAAGAGAACCCCAAGTTCATAAGTCATCGGTTTCATAAGTTCATAAACCATCAATTTCATAAGCTCTTAAACCAATTTCTCCCTATCAAGGAGAGGATCTAAGTTTGGTGTAATAATTAGGACATACTAGTCAAGGTATATCTTGAAGGAGGGGAAGAGAGGAGAGAAGGAGAAAGCACAAGGCTGACTTATGACTTCTCCAGTTCTAAGATCTTTTGATTTTTTGGTTCATTGGATCCTACTTGGGGAACCTGTATGAAGACTGGGACTTCAGTAGATGACTCTCAAAGCAGAATGTTGTTTTTTTTTTTTTTCATGTTGATTGTAGACATTCATGGCTGAACTAGGATCCTAATGCAGTTGGACTGTGGTTTGAATCCATTGGTCAATTCGCCATTTATAACATTAAAATGAGAAAGGCAATACTGCAAAAATGCCAATATCAGTTGAACTGATATAACTGAATAGGATAGGACAAGGACTAGTTTTCTTTTTCATTTTGTATCCATAGCACCTAGCACAGTGCTTTGCAGAGAGTAAGCATTTCATTAATGCTTGTTGAATTAATTAGGAAATAATTGAATATGAAATAGCCTTTCTCGAGGTTTATTCCAAAGAAATGGACCAAGAGTCATGACATTATTTGATTTGTCTATCACTTGCGGAAATGAAAAAAAAAAAACCTTTCTTACAATATGTTTTTTTCTTCTTCTTCCTTCTTTCCCTTTGATTTTATTTTTGCTTTGCCCTCTTTCTCTCTCCTTTACTATCCTGGTCTTCTGTCCTCGTTAATAAATCTAGCCATGCTCACATATCCATGGCATCCATCCAAGTAACACCTAAATGTATCGACTAAATTTTCTTTACATCAAAGACCACCATTTAGAAGGTCATAGTATAAATTAAATTGGAATAAGCTATGTTTTCTCTTCTCCGAGCAAATCTCCTGGCCTGCAGAAAGTGCAGAATAGACAATTCCATTCTCTGAAATAGCAAATAGGCTGTCCTTGGGCATTAAAAAAATCTATAAACTACATATAAAAATAAAAATAAAGGAGTTAAAAACATTTGCACCAAAAGCCTATTAAACAATGACCTACAAATGCTGCCTCCAGATCCCAACACCAGCAGTAATTCATGAATCTAACAAAGCAAGCCCTGAGAAAGTCTCCCAGCAGGATGGTTATAAATGTCACCAGGATGTCAGACACCGTGAGCCTCACAAATTTCTGAAAAGGGAAGCAAAGAAAAGGGCAGTCAGCATTGTAGATTTCCCCTGACTTTTCCTCAAGCCTGTCAGTAACCCCTTCTCGACTTCTACCCATTGATTTCTGGGGGGTGGGGGGGCAATAGAGGTAATTCTATCCTGGACCTGAAGTGGGTCCTTCTGGTTCATTTTGCAAAGACCACACAATCTCACTCCCTATTTAAGAGACATTAGGACTCAAAAACAGACTGAAAACTCAGGAGTCAGGGGTTCTTTTGTCATCTTGGATCAGATCATGGTGATAGCTTCCTGCTTCTTGATGTTTTCTTCGGTATAATGAGAAGAGCTCCATCCCCTGCCTGGTTATTAGAAGCTCAAAAGAGGAGGGTTCCACAAATCTTTGGAAGAAGGATGAACTCAATAACAGCTGGATGCAAGGGTCCACCTGTCCACCTATTCCAGATGTTTTTTTACATGTTGCTTATTGCCATCACATCTGGGAACATTGTTAATAATAGAAGTCCAGGAGAACTCTTCCCAGTTGGCTCCACAGCTCCACATAGCATGGGCCATGGGCTTCAGTCAATTCCATAAGAATTCACTAAAGGACCTAGTGTATACAATGGATTGTGCTAGGCATTGGGGATGGATGACCAAATAACCTGAAAAACCCCATTCCCGACCTCCTTGCCTTTGCGCTGATAATTCTGCATGCTTGGAAAGCACTCTCTCCTCACCTTGATCTCTCAGAAGCTCCTCTCCTTTAAAACTCAGCTCATGTACCACCTTCTGTGTAAAAATATTTCTTAAGCCCATCCCCTTTACCCCTAACCAGCTGCTAATGTTGTCCCTCACAGAATCACTCCGTTTGTCACATTTGGGTGAAGTATATTGATCTAAACAAATGCACGTGTCATCTTCGGCAATGTAAGATTTCATTTTTTTTTTTTTTGGTTTGGTCTTTATGTCCCCAGTGCTTGTCATATAATTGGCACTTGATAAATGTTAAGTGATTGTTGAAGAAAACAGTCTCTACCCTCACCTAGTAGGAGGGATAATACCAGGGTGGAGATAACTAAAACTTATCTGATGAGTGAACAGGAGAGGACAAAACAGAATGAGATTAGATGGTTAAGGAGTGATAAATCCTTCACAGCAGCTCAGGAAAGGCTTCATGGAATAGGTGGCAGGCTCTTTAGCCTTGCAGAAAGGAAAATATTTTCAAAAGTGGAATGGATATGGAGAGCGTTCACTCCTGGCATGGGGGCAGCATCTACAAAATGTCTGGATCTCTTTGACTGGAAGGCAGAGTGAGTGGAAGGAGGTAGTATGCAGTAAGGATTGCATTGTAGATTGAAGACAGAAAGAGGAAGACCTTGAATGTCAGGCTTAGGAGTTTATATTTCACTCTGTAGATAATAGAGAAAGAGTGAAGAATTTTGAACTGAGGAATGAGTTTGTCAGACTTGTGATTATTCTGTTGTCAGTACAAAGGGGGGAAACAAAGTGTGGCACCTGGTTAAGGAGCTACTACAATAGATCAGGTGAAAATAAACAAGAGGAAGAAAGAAAATAAGTGAGGGATTGAAGTATTATAGGAGACTTGCCTATGGATTAGCTTGAAGCCAGGACAGAGGAGCAGAGGTCAGTTGCTATTAACACCAAAAAGCTTCCCCTTCCCTTCTCCTCCCCACCACTCCCTTAGTGTTCTGAAACTTGGTGCAGCTTCTTTTGGAACACAAATTTTATCATTTTATAATTTAAAACCACATTACTCACGATGCCCACTGTTGTCTCCCAGCAAGAACCTCTGGGCACATCTGGTGGATGAAGCGGGGGCCAAGTCACACTCTCATTCCACAGAGAGGCATTGTAATAGTTAAATAGGGTCCAATGGGTGATGTTGTTTACTGCTCCTTCATTAGCAAGCTAGAATGGAAGGTCAACAAAGTCAGCCTTGAGTTTAACTGCATTGTGAATCCATCCAAGCAAAGCAACTTGTATTCCAGAGAAAGCCCTGAGTGAGGAGGCAGGAGACCAGGATTCTAGTTTTGAATGTGTCACCAGGCCTGGAGCTCTATCCATTCTGTCACCTAGCTGTCTTTGGTGAACTCTAGCAAGAGAATAATATATTAGTTGGGCTGGGCATGACTCACATAAGTGATTATCCCCAAATAGTTGCACTGAACCCGGGAGTAGCAAAGGATACTAGATACACAATGGCATGATTTTAATAGCTGGATGCTCCCACTACAATTTCACAACCCCTTGGCCCTACCTTTCCAATACCAAGGTTTGAGGAAAGGGTACCTTTCTTCTTTGGCTCTCCTTTCCTCAATCAACTTAGGGTTCTTTGTGAGTTCCTGAAAAGTTAGGGTTTATGAGCAAAGGTTAAGTGAACTGTGACCATTTCTCTCAGAAAAGAGAAGGCCTCTTAGAAAAAGTAATGGAGGACTAGAATAATTTTTCACAAATATTTGAAGATTTGTTAGAGAGAATATGAAGGAAAATCACTGTGTCATGAAGATAAAGATTTGGGTTCAAGTCTTTCCTTTGACTCATACTGGCTGTGTGACCCTAGGCAAGTCACTTAAACCCTTAGTGTTCTGGGTAACTCTCTGAGACTATAAGCTGATGACTCATAAGGGTAGAGGAAGTGTCTTTACCCCAGAATTCCTTCTACTGATGAAATAATGGGTCCAGTCCCTTTACCTCTGGAACATTTACCATCAAAAGATTCAAAGTACTCAAATGAGTAGAACATCTGAAAGATGCCCAGGGACAAAGTTTTGCCATCTTGATTTTGTAGTTATGGAAACTGAGGCAGTGGGCACAAACCAGAGAAGAGACCTAGACCAATCTTCATTAGATGATACTGAAAAATCAAACCTCCAATTGTGAGGTTCAAACGGGTCCGTTGCTAGGAAAGGGTCAAGAAGAATGTTCAACAAGAGGGCAGATGGATAAATGGTTAAGGGTAGGCACAGGGAAATTAGGGAGGAGAAGTAGGTGGTATAAGTGACCCAATATGGCATTTTACCCCAGGGTGCATTTGAAGGATCCAAGCTTTATCAGTTATTTTAATTTAAGCAATTCTTCAATGCCTTTACAACCAGAGCTTTCTCTCAGTTGCTGGCAAGACGGATAATGTCTCTCCCTTGAACCTCGGGGGCCATGACAATGACCAATCATAGTCATAGGGACTATCTAGCTAGAGGTGACTCAGTGTTTCAGATATTAACAGTTCCTAGAAGTGTAAGATTTTAGAATAGGAAGGAACCTCAGAGATCACTTAATCTGATTTTCTTAATTTACAGATGAGAAAATATTAACTTTACAGGCTCTGACAGATTAACAGCTGGGCAAGGTCATCTAGCTGATTGATGCCTAATGTGGAAGAGGAACTTGAGTCTCCTGAACTTCTTCTTAGCCTTAAAAAAACATTCACCCTATAAAGCAAAGGAGAAGAAATCTTCACTGATCTCCATTTTCAAAACCTTCCTTTTTAATTTGAATGCTAAAAGGGTTACTGGAACCTGAGAATGAAAGCAGCTTTTACTAGCAGGGATATTGTCAGTCATAGACTTTAAGGATGATGGCATTGGAGGATGCAGTACCATGGTCTCAACCTCATTCTGGGAGGCAGTGAACAGAGCACTGTCCTTGGAGCAGGGTCCAAGTCTTGGTTCTGATACTTATTAGTTACTTGACCATAGGCAAATCTCCAAACCTCAGTTTCCTCATCTGTAAAACATTCTTATCTCTTAGGGTTGTCATGTCTTCCATAAAATGAACAATTTTGGGGGGTGGGTGGACTTGTGGTTTTATGCGTTTTAGGACCTTCCAGTGAGAAAACTCTCTCTAACAAGGTATTTTGGAACTTACTCAACAACTTATAGTCTTAGAGAGTTGTTTTGAGGTCCTGACTGGGAAAAAGCCCTAAAATATAATGATAAGTGAAAAGCCATAAAAACTTAGAAAAGTCATAAAAGCCATAAAACTGTGAAATGTGGAAGCCTGGACATGGTGACCTGTTGAGAAATCATAATTTAGATACCAAATCACAACTTGTTGATTGATTCATTTCCTTTCTTTTTCCTGTCCACAGCTTTGTAGAAGTTCTAATGCTAGTTTATAGAAAGTTGGGGGTGGGGTGAGGGTGGGCGTGGGAGTAGAAAGGCCTACAAAAACCCTTAAACCTGATAGCTTCTTTCTGAATGGCAAAGGGGCTATCTAGGCCCCTGGACTGAAGACTGGCAAAGGAATCAGGTCGAAGATCTATGCCGGTTTTGCTAATGAGCCGATAGAGTCAATTTGGACATATTCCTTGATCATTATAGGTTCTCCCCTCTATATAATTGAGATAGCAGTGTTGACAAAGAACCCTTCTAAAAGGATATCTGCAGAAGTATAGTTATAAAGCAAACTATAAAACAAGGAGACACATTCAACTAAAAGGTATGCCATTGATGTGAAATGTCTAACAAAATGACCAACCAGAAAGATTCCATACACACACACACACACACACACACACACACACACACACACACACACATATATATATATATGTATCTATGTTGCGTTTTTTCAAGTGCTCCTATTCCGTATTTAATTCCAATTGCACTGATTCTATCAAACCCCAACATTCTCCAAAGCCTCCTTAGTGAAATCCACAACAATACAAAAGATGTAGCTATCCACACTAGAGAAACAAAGTGGATGAAAAATATATACAGCCCAGACAGGAATCTCATCAAGTTAGTCCCTCAAAAGACTTATTTTGGATATACTTTGCAGATGAACAAATAAAAAACAATAGAATTTTGTAGTAAATCAGGCTGGATCACATTTTAGAAAGTGCAGTACTTAAAATGATCCTAAATATTCTGTTCTTGTAAATGTCCATCTCTTTAATGCTAGTATTCATCTCACATCACTTAATTAATCTCAGCCTCAGTTTCCTCATCTGTAAAATATGGAAAATAATAGCACCTACCTCACAATGTAATTATGAGGACCAAATGATATAACATATATAAAACACGTAGCAAACCTTAAAAAGCTTCATTAATCTTAGCTATTAACTATTATATTGAAATGTCGAAATTTGTTCATGTAATCTCAACATAAAATAATATTTTTAAAATAAACATAAAGGAGAAGGTTTAAAGACATAAACTTATGGATATATACAACAGAGAAGGATACAAATATATAAGAAAGTCAAGAGAAGTGCTAGCTATAAAAGTCAACAATCTTTTATTAAACATTAAGTGTGTACCAGGCATTGTGCTAAGCACCAGAGACAGAAAAACATACAAAAAGAAAGGCAGTCCCAACCAATCAAGTAGCTTACTTTCTATTCTAATGGGAGAAGATAGCATATAAAGGGGGATCAAAAGCAGGAGTAGATTTTCAGCAATGCAGTGATATAAGTTAATCCCGAATGACTCAAGAAAGTGAGAAATGCGCCATCCAGAGATATAACTAGAAAGAACTGAGCCTGAATCCTGATGGAAGCAAACTAAATGATCTTGTTCTTCTCATTGTTTGGTTTTACTTCTTCCTTATCATCTTTCATCCCACCTAGTACAATATGCCTTTGTAATTGGAATAATGTTTAATATGAATGCATTTGCAGACCCTATACTGTACTATATGCTGTCATAAGGGGAGGGGGGAGGGAAGTAAAGGAAATTTGAAAATCAAGGAACTATGGAATTGAATCTTGTTAACTGAAACTAAACTAATAAATTAATTTAAAAAAAAAAGCAGGAGTAGACAAAGATACCTACACTGAGGCAGGGAGGTAAAGTCTACCGATTGTAGTGAAGTGAAGTGATCGCTTGTCTGGGACCTTCCTCAAAATGGAGGTTTGGGGAGGAACTCACAAATGGCAGAATGGAGGTACAATGGGAGAAAGCGGCAAAATACACTATGGAAAAAAGGAAGGAAAAACAGAGGAAATAAAGATAATGCAAATGTATGATTATTGAGAGTACAATGTGCTGCGGTATGTACAGAACATGATTCTATGGGGCAGGAAAACAGAAAAGATGGATATAAACTAAAAATTCTTTTTGAAGTTCTATTTTAGGTGTGGTTTGCACTAACACTCTTCCTTTGAAAAAATAGTCTATATCTCTGCCACATTAACAATGAGTCTTGACTATTCTGTATTGACAGGAATAATACAACTTTAAATAGCAGGAATGCAATTGCTATTTATATAAATAATAATGATGATAAAAATTGTGTGGCTGACCAGTTCTCTCTTCCTTCTATTAGGAAAAACAGAATGTATTATGCCTCCAGGAAACCACGGAGAATGATTTCACAATCTTTGTCAGAAAGATCTTTGGTTATATAGCAAATCCAGGCCTGATCATACCTGCCATTCTCCTCATGGTGTGAGTCTGATGTGGACCCTGTCTACTTGCATTCCATTACCTTGTGATATTTCCTAGCCTAGTCATTTCTCTGCAGCATACATAACTATTATGGTGTTCTTTGGGAAATATGGACTGCTTGCTGGTCTCATATTCTTGCTTCCAAAGATATTATTTTGTTCTTTTTTTTTCAAATGTTTTATTAACTTCTGGTTTGCATCATTCATTTCCACCAGATTTTGAGTTAAATTTTTTCTCCCTGTTTTTTTCCCTACCCACTGCCCCAAAATAGCAGTCCCACAGGATATCCCCTCCTCCAATATGCTCTGTCCCATATCTTTCTTCTCCCATTCCCCTTTTTGACTTCTCCAGTAGGGCATGGTGTATCTCTATGTCTCAGTGCCTGTACATCTTATTTCCCAATTACATGTAAAATAGTATTAATAATAGTGTATATAATATTTTATTTTAAAACTTTGAATTCCAGATTCATTCCCTTCCTCCCTTGTCACCCACCCTTACTGGGAAGATAAGCAATTCAGTATAGGTTGTACATATGTAGCTATGCAAAACGTTACCATAGTAGATATATTGTAAAAGACTGATTGTATTTCCCTACCTCCTATCCCACCTCCCACTTGTTCTATTCTCTACTTTGATCCTGCCCCTTTTCAAAAATGGGTGCTTCCAAATTCCCTCCCCCCACAGCCTGCCCTCCCTTCCATTATTACCCCTCTCATCCCCTTCGATCCTACTATTCTGTAGGGTGGGATACCCTATTTAGTGTGTATGTCATTTCTTCCCTGAGACAAATTCAATGAGAATAAGGTTGACCCATTCCCTTTTACCTTCCTGTTCTTCCCCTCCATTGTAACCATTTTCCATTGCCTCTTCTATATGAGATAGTTTACCCCATTATGTCTCTCCCCATCTCTTCTCATTATATTCCTCTCTCACCTCTTAAGCAAAACCTTTTAATTATCATCCCTTCCTATTAAAGTGGCCCTGTGCCATCTATCTATGTATACCTGTAAACATATATACACACATTCACTTATGTATTCATATGCCGATATACCCTTCCACATAGACATATAGACATATATATGTATATATATATATATATATATATATATATATTTCCTATTCCCTTCAACTTTTTTCATACTTAGAAAAGTTTCATAAGTTACATTTTTCATATATGAATGTAAATATTTCGACTTTGATAAGTTCCTTATTTTTCATCCCTATTTACTTTCTCATGCTTCTCTTGTTTTTTGAATCTAAATGCCAAATTTTCTATTCGACTCTGTTTTTTTCATCAAGGATACTTGAAAGGCCACTATTCCACTGAAAGACCATATTTCCTCCTGAAACATGGTACTCAGTTTTGCTGGGTAGATGATTTTTTGTTTTAATCTCAGCTCCATTTCCCTTCCAGAATATCATATTCCATGCCCTTCATTCCCTCAGTGTAGAAGCTGCCAGATCCTGTGCTATCCTGATTGTGTTTCCACAATATTCAAATTGTTTCTTTCTGGTTGCTTGTATTATTCTCTCCTTGATCTTCTACCTTTGGAACCTGGCTATAATATTCCTAGGAGTTTTCTTTTTGGGATCTTTTTCAGGAGGTTATCTGTGGATTCTTTCAGCCTCTATTTTGCCCCCTGGTTCTAAAACATCAGGGCAGTTTTCCTTGAGAATTACTTGGAGGATGATTTCTAGGTTCTTTCTCTGATTGTGGCTTTCAGATAGTCCAATAATTATTAAATTATCTCTCCTAGATCTATTTTCCAGATCAGTGGTTTTTCACATGAGCTATTTCACATTGCCTTCTCTTCTTCCATTTGTTTGGATCTGTTTAACAGCATCTTTATTTCTCATAAAGTCACTAGCTTCCATTTGCTCCAGTCTAATTCTGAAGGAATGAATCTCCTCAGTGAACTTTTGAGATTCTTGTTCCATCTCGCAAATTTGGCTTTTTAAGGCATTCTCCTCCTC
Organism: Gymnobelideus leadbeateri; assembly: GCA_011680675.1. Taxonomy (NCBI): domain Eukaryota; kingdom Metazoa; phylum Chordata; class Mammalia; order Diprotodontia; family Petauridae; genus Gymnobelideus; species Gymnobelideus leadbeateri. Next base: position 45,739 of record WOXC01000934.1, on the reverse strand, counting down.
ATTGCCTTTTTGAGCCTCTTTTGCTGTTTGGGTTAGTCTTTTCCTTAGTCAGGCTGTTGACTCTCTTTTCATAATTTTCTTGCATCATTCTCATTTCTCTTCTCAGTTTTTCCTCCACTTCTCTTATTTGCTTCTTAAGGTCCTCTATGGCCTATAACCAGCTTGTATTTTTCTTTGGAGCTTTTGGTGCAGGAATTCTGACTTCACAGTCTTTCTCCTATTCCATGATTTGATCCTTCTTGTCATCAAAATAGGAGTGTAAAGTTGGATTGCTCTGTTTATTTTCCTTTCTTTGCCTGCTCATGTCACCACTCAATCACTTGACCCCTGGGCTTTTTGCCACAGTAGGACTCTGCCGCTAGACAGGGCAGCTTCATCCCAAACATTGGGGTTTTCTCAGCTGCAGAAGGTATTAGTCGGGTATCCTCTCTGAAGCCTCCACATGATTTGGCAAGCTGGTCGCACACCCCAGGATCTCCACCCTAAACAGCAATCCACATCCAAGCAGGTTAAAGCCAGAGCGATTACCCTTCAGACTGGTCACTTGGTCCCCCTACACTCTTCATGCCAGGAGCTAAAGCTGCCCATGTGTGGGTGGCTGCACGGCCCCAGTGCCTCAGCGGTTTCTTGCCCCAGGGGCAAAGGCTGATTGCACTCCCAACTACGGGATCCTAAAGTCCATACTGAACTCACCTCTCACTTTGTCCTTCGAATCTATGTGTTGATAATTCTGGAAATCGCCACAGCTGCTGGTGATCTGAAGTCCCTCTAGTCTGTAGTTGGTCAGACCCACCCTGGAGCTAAATCCTCTGGCTGGTGGGGGGCTCGGGGAACTTGCTGGCCCCTTGCTGACAGCCTGCTGGCCCGCTGGCCTATCCTCAGCCGTAGGTTAGCTTCTCTGTGTCATTTTTCGGGTTCTGTAGCCCCGAAGTTTGTTCAGAGTCCCCTTTTACATGAATTGGGTGAGGTAGAAGCCACAGCCCTACAGAAGTCCCGTTTCTATTCTGCCATCTTGACTCTTCCCCTTCCCAAGATATTCTTTAGACAAATCAGTTTGTCTCTTAGCTCCAAACTTCACAAAATGCCAGGAAAGCATTTGGCCTCTTTTTGGCAATCCCCAAAGATTTTCTTATCAGAGAATAAGAAAGATACGAGGGAAGGAAGGTGAATTCAAAATAATGGTGACCAAAATAGTCCTGTCCTGGTGCCATGGAAATCCAGGCTCCAAAAGTTAACTTTTTCTTGGTTGTCTACGGCACCTCCCCCAGTAAAGCAGGCCTATAATGGAGCCATGCACGGAAGGATGGAGGGTTTTGCTTATCTTCAACTTTTTGTTCTCGGTCTGCACTTGGTCAATAGGATCCCACCAAATGGAAAAAAAAAATTAGGTCCTAATGAAATTATATGACCATGTCTTGATCAACTACAGCAATTTTTTTTGCTTTTTTTTAGTGGGCAATTGGGGTTAAGTAACTTGCCCAAGATCACACAGCTAGGTTTTTGTTTGTGTGTGCATTAAGTGTCTGAGGCCAGATCTGAACTCAGGTCCTTCTGACTCCAGGGCCGACACTCTACTCACTGCGCCACCTAGATGCCCCAAGGGAGGTGGTTTTTTTTGTTTGTTTTTGTTTTTTTTGCTCTTTATAGGGCAATTGGGGTTAAGTAACTTGCCCAAGGTCACACGGCTTCGTTTTTTGTTTGTGTGTACGGTAAGTGTCTGAGGCCGGATCCGAACGCAGGTCCTTCTGACTCCAGGGCCGACGCTCTACTCACTTCGCCACCTAGCCGAGCAATTTTTTTTAAAAAACAGAAGCTTTCCTGTGCCACATGGCACCTCTACCCCTTAATCCTCTCTAATTCACATGGATCCCTCTGTAGGCCAATTTCTTTGTGTATATTAGTGAAATGCAAATAGATGCTAGAATCAATTTAAGTAAAATATGATTGAGACAGTTACAATGCCACCAGAAAAAGTGTAAATGGCTTCCTACTTGAGCATAATTGATTATCCACACCAGGGTACCCTTTCTTGGTGTGAGTAATCTAGAGTTGCCTATATTAGATTAGGCTTCCAAGACCTTGAACTTTAAGTGTTTATGCTTAGCTCTATTTGTTATTATTTGTAGAGAAGTCTTCCTTCCTTAAGATTTGTTCTTATTGTGACCCCACACTTACACATATGCTAGAGTAAACTCTCTCTGCCCTTTCACCATCTCAGCAGTCCAAAGAGCATGCTAATACAGTTCTATACTTCTCTCAGTCTTCTCGACACACTTCTGGCTATCCACAAACCTCCTTTTACTTTTCCAAGTATTTAGTGGTTTTACTGAAGCTGGTTCACTGAAAGGCACAATGTTTCCATCGTCTTTGAAATTCACTTCCAGGATTTGCAGCAGAGAGCCTTTTAGAAAGCACACAAGTCAGTACCAAGGACAGCACATTCCGCAAGGTAGATATGCCCTCAAAGATACAAGAGTGAGGCCAGAGATTGCACACAGTCATTCCTACAAGTCACAACCTTTCTTGCTCCATGATTCACTCTCCAGTAATGCTTTAATGATTGGGTTTCCGATGATGGTGGCAAAATGGCATTAGCCCAAAATGGCATTAGCCCAAGTCCAAAGAAATATTAGATTTTGGAAATAACAACAAAGGAACGAAATACACTAAACTAAAGAAATGAAACCACTTTTGTCTCAGAAAGAAAGCAGAAAAGACCACAAAGCAAGAGGGTCTCCAGTTGCCTCGGTCCCAGACCTGTTCTCTAGTAACAATTTACCCAGAGATGTGACCATTAGGAAGATGTATCCCTGGTTACAGCCTCCAGATGCCTTCCCACTTCATTAGCACACCTTACACTAGTTTAAATGCTGGAGAATGATGGGGATTATTAAGCATATCCTTTGAAAAAGTTGTACATGCCAAGGTCCAGGGCTGCCCAGCAAAAGAGGAGTTGGTACAAGCATTTAAGATTGGTGCTATCAATAATTCAAAGGGTTGAATGTAGCTCGGGAGTTAAATTGCTCTGCAGCCTCAAAGAAGTCACTTAACTCATTCATTTCCATCTCTCCACCTGCACACCAGACATAATATTTACCTATCTTACCAGAGAACTCTGAGAAAAACAGGAAAAACTTAATCATTGAGTTTAGGAAACAGAAGTCTTGATCACAGTGTTTAACAACAGTGAAGCTCTCAGAATGTAGTAGATAATAGAAGACTGAATTCCAAATTGATGAGAGCACTGACAACCTTGCCTTTGGGGAAAGTCTCCAGATTCAAACACAGCTTAAATTAACACTATATCTAATGAAGTACTTGGTGTGTGTGGAAGGAGGGAATTCTATTAACAACAACAAACTCCAAAAAAAAAATCATGGAGGACTCAACAAAGGGACTGGATTGGAATTGAAGCATTATTATAGACCAAATTGTCACTCACAGTTGTCTGGACATAACAATAGCTCACAAAAATTTACAAACCATGTATTAATAGATGTTTTCATACTGAATTTCCATAGTCCATCCAAAACACAGGGAATGAAAAGTTTTCAAAGTATGGAGCCATAGTGGAGGAAATCAAAAGTATGTGGGAACAGGAAGGTACATGTATAAAATCTATATTGTCTTCTTGGATACTGCAGTTGTCTCGAAGGTGCCTGACATGAGTCTATAGAGACAAGCTGGCACAGCAGCACCCTCATTCATTTACAAAAATCAATTATGCTATCCATATTAATGATAAAATAATAATAATAATAATAATAATAATAATAATAATAATAATAATAGAATGTGTATATCACTTCAAGGTTTGCAAAATGCCTTATAAATATCTCTTTTGATCCTCATAACAAACCTAGGAAGTAGGCACTGTTATTGTTCCCATTTTACAGATGAGGAAATTGAGAAAAGCAGAAGTTAAGTTACTTGCCCAGGGTCAGACAGTTAATAATTATCTGGAGTTGAATTTGAAGTCAAATCTTCGCAACTCTAGGCCCAGCACTTTCTCCACAATACCCCTTGTCTCAAGGCCACTTTTAACAAAACTCATCACCCACTAAAAAAGAGATTAATATAAGGATAACAATAATTCCTCACATTGATATAGTGCAATAACATTTGCAAAGTGTTGACATACATTATCTCATTTAAACTAAAATGGTTCATATTCTTCTCTGTGGACAAACTTGGGGGAATTGGGACCAAAAATAGCAAAGTGACTGAGGAAAGTCAGATGATAGAGCAGATAGAGCACACGCCTTGAAGATGGGAAGATCCAAGTTCAAATCTTGCCTCTTACTAACTTTATGACCTTGGACACATCAATTATCATCTCAGCCTCAATTTCTTCCTCTTAAAGCGGGAATTTCCAGTGAGTCCAGGGCAATCTACCAGTTACCTCATTTTACCTTGGTCATTTTCAAACTAGCTATTACCGTGTTATTCTGTACTGGTGCTGATACCAGCCAGTCCCCTTGTAGTTTATGTTCAATATTGGAATGACATGAGATATGTGTAGGTTATTTGACTGTTATCCAAAGGAGACATTTAGCCATAGCAGGAAAAGCATCTTCGATAAGCATAGGCATTGAGGATGCTCTGAGTTGACTCAACTGATTGAATCTCTCTTCCTCTGAGTCAGTCTTTTGGAGCTACTCATCTGTTGTTTTTGTTTACTTGTTTGGGTGTGATATCAACAGTTTGAGCCTTTAGTCCCCCTGACCCAATCTAGTCTCAGAGATAGCATCAATACCTTTTGAAGAAAATCTAGCCTAACTTTCATGGGTGATAGGGGTTAGAGCATTGCTCCAAGAACACATGTCCTGTTCTTCCATTAAATAAAATGTCTCCTGGAGGTAGGGACAATGTATTTGCCTTTCTTTATATTCCTAGGTCTTAACATAATGCCTGGTATACAAGTGCTTAAGACATGCTTGTTGAATCAATGAATGCATGAATCTCCATTGCTCAAGAAGTTTTAGAGTGGGAATGGGAGCACCACCCCTTCGAGTCTCCCACCCCCAACACTCACTGTTTTCTTCTCTTTCAGGTCAATCTCAGCTAGCTCTTACCACTGAGAATCATCAATACTCTTCTCCAATGTGGAAAGCATTTTTAAAAGGCTTTAGGCAAATAAAAGTACAACAGTAAAAATGAAAAGATCACCAAGTCAAATTCTGAGCAACTGGAAAACCAAGGATGGTCCCAGAGAGCAGGGACCTTCTTCCTCAAAGCTGGGCAGAATGGAGCATGCCTCCTCAGGTGCACGCACTGTACCAGATGTTTGTCATTGAGAGTTCTTATTGTTATTATTGTTGGAGGGAAGCATTCAATGTGTAGGGCAGAGATGGGGTTTCTATTTATTTGTTGTCCAGTTGCTTTGCAGATGTGTCCAACTCCTTGTGACCCCATTTGGGGTCTTCTTGGCAAAGATAGCAGAGTGGTTTGCTTTTTTCTTCTTCATCTTATTTTACAGATGAGGAAACTGAGAGAAAAAGGATTAAGTGACTTGTCCAGGGTCACACAAGCAAGTAAGTGTCTGAGGCCAGATTTTAATTCAGGAAGATTAGCCTTCCTAACTCTAAGATCAGCACTCTATCCACTGTACCAACTAGTCCCACAAATAAAAGATAATTTTAAAAAGATTAGCAGTAGAAAGAGATGCAGCCCCCTGCCATGGTGAAGCAGACCTCCAACTCACCTAGATAACAGAGTGGAACATGTACCATGTCCCCCAAAATGAAGGAAAAGAAGGAAAAGCCTGAATGGGGGCTATGAAGTGGCAAGTGTGTCCTTACATCCTTGGGAGAAAACTGGGTCCAAAACCTGGCCCAGAGCCAAATCAATTATGGCTTGGCCTTTGTCAGAGGACTTTGCCTTAAGTAGCTGCCATATTGGCTCTGAGTTTCTCACAACGTCCCTGTGAAATAGGACAGAGTGAACCGTGATCTCCACTTCACAGACACAGCTGAGATGCAGAGTTAGAGGCAGAGCTGAGCCTGAGACTGAGGGTGTTCGGTGCCCAGCTGCCCCAAAGACTGACTCCTCACGTGATGGAAGATACCACAAAGTCCCCTCAACCCATAGAAGATTTATTAACCACCGCTGTGTCCAGACACTGTGTATATATGTGTATGTATATGTGTATATGTATATACATATATATACATATACATACATAAACATATATATACATATATATATACACACACACATATATATATGTGTGTGTGTGTGTGTGTGTGTGTGAGTGGGGGGTGTATGTATGTGTGTATTGTGTGTATACATTTACACATGTGTATGTGAGTATATATCCATAAATATGTGTGTATATATCTAGATATCAATATAGCTCAAAAGTGCACCAAGACTTTAAGAACCCCCTCTATGTGAACATATTTAGACATTGTACAAGTTTACATACATTTAGAAGTTGTGTCATGAAGTGTTTGTGATTATTGATAGTTACATTTTTAAATTAATGAAATTAACTAGAATAAATATTGGTTGAATTTGCTCCTTTTATGTATCTTTTTTTAAATTACAGTTATTTGTATATGTATTGTATTTCCTTGTTAGCTCATGAGCTCCATGAGGACAGTAATTGTGTCATATGTAATCCTTGTTCCTCCCCCAGGAAATGTGGGTTACCCCTAGGGCAATGGATAGATACAAGGAGGGAGCTAGGAAATAAATTCTAGCAAGTTATAACCAGTGCCTAGCCCAGGAAATGATGCTGAATATATCATGGGAACAGGAGGTAAGATGGTTAGGTAGTAATAGAAAGAAATAATGTCAGGATAGCCACATATCACACTGTGGGCGGACATAACATCAAGAGGCCTAGATGAGCCATAATCAGCACATCTGATTGGCTAAAAGAAGGACTCTAGCACATCTGGGAGGCTAGAGGAAGGACTCCATGCTCTGCACAAAGCAGGGGCTTCACAAGTGGTTGCCAAAGCTGATTGTCCATGCTAACTCTGCGGGGAACTGATCTCAAGCCAGAGAAACCATGGATCCAAAGCCTGCTCTAAAGCCATGCCTCCTCCTGCACTTAAGAGGGGGTCAGGGGCACAAGACACAAGCCAGCCTTGGCAAGGCAGCGTGTTTCCCCAGCCCATCTGAAAGCCGGTGAAGCCTAGCAAAGCAGCCAAAGGTCAGATACAGAGAAAAGCTAGGGGAAACAGGTGACATTGGCAAGCCAATTAGTCCTTAATAAGATGTGAATTTGTTTCCCCTCAGAATTAGCTGCTTACCTCTAAGTGGGCATATTTTCCAATGCAGCGATGCCTCCTAATAAAATCAGCATTATTACCATTCCAGTCACTGCCGAGGGATACAAACCTTGAAATAAAATGTCATTTCTCTAATTAAAGAATGTCCCTACAGGATATCATGTCCACAGCTCATAACTCAGAGCCTTAAAGAGCCGTTGATCGTCTTTGCCATGTCAAGGGCCATATATTTAATTTACTTGGCATGGATCTGAGAGCTGGACAACTGATTTACTCAGGGTGTGTGAAAGCCTCCAGATGTCCTATCTGAGCACTGTTTCTTTGTTAAAAAGCTAGTATCTCAGCATCTCTGGGAAGGCTCAGTGTGGCCAACTGTTTTGCTTTATTCACCTGGGCCAAGACGTTTTCCTCTTTCTCATGGCTCTTATAATGTAGAGGTGGGCACCACAGGAACCAGTACTGGGTTTAGAGGCAGGGAACAAGTTTCAGATTTTGCTGTCTTAAGGCAAAGCATTTCAGTTATCTAGACTCAGTTACCTTATCCGTAAAATTAGGGAACTGAATATAACCCTTTAAAACCAGGAAGAGGTCAAATAAAGTCAACATACTTTTCGAAGCAGTTCAGTTAAGGAATGAATTGAAGATCAAAGAAATGGTAGAAAGAACACTGGGGCAGTTAGTTGTTGCAGTGATTAGAGCACCAGGTCTGGAGTCAGAAAGATCTGAGTTCAAATCTGAGCTCAGACACTGACTAGCTGTGTGACAGTGGGGAAGTCACAACCCCTATTTGTTTCAATTCCTCATCTGTAAAACATGGCCACGCTGGAGAAGGAAATGGCCAACCACTCCAGTATCTTTGCCACGAAAACCCAACAGATAAAATTCTGTGGGGTTATGGAAAGTCTAACCCAACTGGAAAACTTGACAATAACAACAAAGAAAGGACACTGGTGTCAGAAAACCTCATCCGAATTCCACCACCTTCTGTGATGCCTTGGGAAAGACACTCAATTTCTTTGTGCCTCAGTTTCCCCTTCTGTACAAATGGAAGCAGCTTCTCCGCCCCGCCTCACAGGACTGACCTACAGACCAAAGGAGATCACTGGTGCAACCGTGCTTTGAGAACGGCAACTTGCAGATAGGAAGCATTCCTACAAAATCCACTGTTACTAAAAGGTGCAGAATGAGCTTTTCTCCTCCTCCCCCTGACTACCTGCTCCTAAGTGTCCACAGTGTACAGACCTGAGATTAAAAGTGGTCTCATGGCGCCCTCTGCTGACCAGGATCAAAAGCTGCGAAGACAATGACTGAAACTTCATCTCAGCTCAGGGCCCCTGGGAATCAGAATCTGAGCCTGGAGATCCTCTCAGTTGGTGCCGTCAAACTGTGAGCAGCATGCTTACTTAGAAAGTCACGAGTCCACATTATCTACATTATGTCGTACTGTGCTTTTATTTATTTTGTTAAACATTTTCCACTTAGATTTTAGTCTAGTCCAGATCTTACTGGAGAGTTTGTTTGGCTTGGCAGGGTAATTAGTCGGACACTTCTGATCTAATGAACCCCATCATTTCACAGATGAGGGAACAAAGGCCCAGAGAGGTGAAGAAACTTGTCCAAGGTCACACAGCCAGTGGGTGGCAGAGCTGGGATTCAATACAGTCCTCTGACACTTAAAAATAATAATAATGATAATCCAGCACTTTAACCTCTATACCACACTGCCTGCCCTCCCTCCCTGCTTCTAATTAGGACAGAACCCTGAACTAGGCAAAGTTTATCTTCAGACCCTGCTTCCTACACATTCCCCCTCCCCCCAAAAAGAGAGCTTAAAGTTTAAAAGGATTAAGACTACAGGAATCATTTTAGGCATTGAACTATTTTTGGAGGAAGCAGAGGAATCTAAAAATTTTTAGAATCTTCCTGGATCCCCTGCCTGAAATCACACCCTTTTGGCAAACACCTATTGTGGATACAAATTCCTTTCCTGCTGCTTATGTGCCTTCTAATAACCCTCCTTGGTGTTTTTTTTATTTTTATTTATTTTTTATTTTTATTGCTAGCTTAAGTCTTTCAAGAGAACTGAAGTCCCTCTCGAGGAGAATCAGAACCAAGCCAAGTTCAGCATTACCCTAAGTGGCTCAAGCATGTCTTTGAGAGATCCCCCAAACTGATCCCACTTCAAATGAACACAGACCACTCCGTTCTGAGCCACGAATTAGAAGGAAGACATCAGAGGCTGTCTGGGCAAACCATGCTTGGACAATAATCTCCATCATAACATTCCATATAAATGCAGACCCAGTTTCTGCATGAACACTTCTTAGTAACTGAGGACTGACTGTTTCCAAGGCAGATCATTTCATTATAGGGTCAATCCAACTGAAGCTTTTCCTTCTGATATATCTCTCTGCCCACACCATACCCACCAAAAAATTCATAGACAGAGACAGATAGATGAGTTTAAATCCAGGCTCAGACATTTCCTAGCTCTGTGACCCTGGGCAAATCATTTCACCATGTTTACCTCAGTTTTCTCATCTGTAAAATGAGCTGGAGAAAGAAATGACAAACCATTCCAGTATCTTTACCAAGAAAACCCCAAAATGGGGTCACGGAGTTGAACATGACTGAAATGGCTCAACTATAAACACACACACACACACACACACACACACACACACACAGAATGACTACTTACCACCAATTTCAATAGGCTCTCTCACAAATGATAACTGTTACTAGTCTAGTGGCTCATTAAGAAGCAAAAGGATGTTGGATGGTGTTTAACTGTCCTTCTAAGGATACAGAGTTCAGCCATTGTCCTGAAAAGGACTGTTAAGTACAGTGGCTGAAGAGAGCGTAGAGAAAACTGATAAAGAAAATGTATTTGCTAAGAATATAAAGTTTATCTTGCAAAGAAACAGAATTGTTGAGAGGGGATTTTGGAACTCTGAGCAAACTAAATGCTGGGACTATATTTGCAGAACTGAGAAGCTGGCAGCTGTTATGATGGGTAACAGGCGTGATATTTCTCACGGCCCACATATTGTAAATAGCCATATTTGTGTCATTGTTGGTTATGCTGTTAATAAGAAGCATAGTCAGGTCCTTCTGATTCCAGGGCCGGCGCTCTATTCACTGCGCCACCTAGCCGCCCCGAGACCACCATTTTTAGAATTTTTAGATAAAATCCACTCAAGACTAGAAAAGAATAGCCCACCTTCCAGCGAGTGACATTCCTTTCCGTACCTTCTGCCCCTTTCCCCTGCAAAGAATCCATTACAGTGCCTACAAAATTATAACTCATGACGCCATTGAGGCAGATCCCTCCCACATATTCTACTGTCATGGGTCCTGGGACTAGTCAAATACCAGCTTTTCTCTTCTCTTCTTGCCCCACAGGAGAAAGTAGGGGGCTGGACTGAGAAGGAGTCCTGGAGAGTGAGTTCAGGCTTTAGGGAGATGAACATTTGATTTTAAAATAGTAGTATTCCATTACATGCATATACCACAACTTGTTCAGCCATTCCCCAATTGATGGGCACCCCTTTAGTTTCCAATTCTTTGCAACCACAAAAAGGGCTGCTAAAAATATTTTTGTACATATGGTTCTTCCTCCCACTACTATGATCTCTTTGGGATATAACACTAGGAGTGGTATGGCTGGGTCAAAGGGTATGAAATTATTTATAATCCTTTGGGCATAATTCCAGATTGCTCTCCAGAATAGTTGGATAAGTTCACAACTCCACCAGCAATGTATTAGCGTTCCAATTTGCCCACATCCTCTCCAGCATTTGTCACTTTCTTGTTTTGTCATCTTAGCCAATCTGACTGGAGAGATGTGGTATCTCAGAGTTGTTTTGATTTGCATTTCTCTAATTAATAGTGATTTAGGGCATTTCTTCATATGCTTATAGATATCTTTAATTTCTTTCTCTGAAAACTTCCTATTCATATCCTTTGACCATTTCTCAATTGGGGAATGACTTGTATTCATATAGATTTGGCTCAATTCTCTATAAATTTTAGAAATGAGTCCTTTATCGGAGACACAGGTTGTAAAAATTCTTTCCCAATTTCCCACCTCCCTCTTGATCTTGGTTACATTGGCTTTGTTTGTGCAGAAGCTTTTCAATTTAATGTAATCAAAATTATCCATTTTGCATTTTATAATGCTCTCTAATTCTTGTTTGGTCCTAAAATCTCCACAGATCTGTCAGGTAAACTATTCCTTGCTTTCCCAAATTGCTTACAGTATCATCCTTTACACCTAGATCATGCACCCATTTAGACTTGATTTTGGTATATGGTGTTAGATAGTGATCTATGTCCAGTTTCTGCCATACTGTATTCCAGTTTTCCCAGCAGTTTTTGTCAAATAGTGCATTCTTATCCCAAAACCTGGGGTCTTTGGGTTTATCGAACAATAGATTGCTATATTCATTAACTGCTGGGTCTCCTGCACCTAATCTATTCCATTGATCCACTACTCTACACCTCTGCCAGTACCAAGCAGTTTTGATGACTGCTGCTGTATAATACAGATTAAGATCTGGCATAGCTAGTCCACCTTCCTAGCATTTCTTTTCATTAATTCCCTTGATATTCTAGACCGTTTGTTTTTCCAAATAAATTTTGTTATTATTTTGTCTAACTCTAAAAAGTAGTTTTTTGGTAAATTGATTGGTATGGCACTAAATATATAGCTTAGTTTGGGTAAAACTGTCATTTTTATTATATTAGCTCGACCCAGCCATGAGCAATTGATATTTTTCAACTATTTAGATCTGTTTTTATTTGTGTGAGAAGTGTTTTGTAGTTGTGATCATATAGATTCTGGGTTTGTTTTGGCAAGTAGATTCCCAAATATTTTATAATGTCTACAGTGACTTTAAATGGGATTTCTCTTTCTATCTCTTGCTGTTGAGTTTTATTAGAGATGTACAGGAATACTGAGGATTTATGTGGGTTTATTTTATATCCTGCAACTTTGCCAAATTTATTTATTGTCTCAAGCAGTTTTTTACTTGATTCTCTAGGATTCTCTAAGTATATCATCATATCATCTGCAAAGAGTGACAGCTTGGTCACTTCTTTGCCTAATTTGATTCCTTTGATTTCTTTTTCTTCTCTAATTGCTACTGCTAGTGTTTCTAGTACCAGATTGAATAAGAGGGGTGATAGTGGACACCCTTGTTTCACTCCTGATCTTATTGAAAATGCTTCTAGTTTATCCCCATTGCATATAATACTTGCTGATGGTTTTAAATAGATGCAAGCAACTATTTTAAGGAAGGCTCCATTTATTCCTATACTTTCTAGTGTTTTTAATAGGAATGGATGTTGTACTTTGTCAAAAGACTTTTCTGCATCTATTGAGAAGATCATGTGGTTTCTGCTAGTTTTGTTGTTGATATGCTCAATTATACTGATGGTTTTCCTAATATTACACCATCCTTGCATTCCTGGAATGAATCCTACCTGATCAGGGTGTATTATTTTTGTGATAAGTTGTTGGAGTCTTTTGGCTAATATTTTATTTAGAATTTTTGCATCTAAATTCATGAGGGAAATTGGTCTATAATTTTCTTTCTCTGTTTTATCTCTTCCTGATTTAGGAATCAGTACCATATTTGTGTCATAGAAAGAATTTGGTAGGACTCCTTCTTCACTAATTTTCCCAAATAATTTGTAGAGTATTGGAATCAATTGTTCTTTAAATGTTTGATAGAATTCACTAGTAAACCAATCTGTCCCTGGAGATTTTTTCCTAGGGAGTTCATTGATGGCTTGTTTGATTTCTTTTTCTGAGATGGGGTTATTTAGGTAATTCACTTCCTCTTCAGTTAATCTGGGCAATTTGTGATTTTGTAAATATTCATCCATTTCACTAAGATTGTCATATTTATGTGCATACAATTGGGAAAAATAATTCCTCATTATTATTTTGATTTCCTCTTCATTAGAGGTAGATTCACCCTTTCTATTTTTGATACTCATAATTTGGTGTTCTTCTTTCTTTTTTTTTATCATATTGACTAAGGGTCTATCAATTTTGTTGATTTTTTCATAAAACCAGCTCTTAGTTTTATTTATTAATTCAATAGTTTTCTTAATTTCAATTTTATTAATCTCTCCCTTGGTTTTCAGTATTTCTAATTTAGTACTAGATTGGGGATTTTCAATTTGTTCTTTTTCTAACTTTTTCAATTGCGTGTCCAATTCATTGACCTCCCTTCTCTCTGCTTTAATTAAGTATGCACTCAGGGATATAAAACTTCCCCTGAGAACTGCCTTTAGTGCATCCCACAAATTTTGGTATGTTGTCTCATTATTATCATTCTCTTGAATGAAATTATTGATTGTTTCTATAATTTCTTGTTTGACCCACCAATTTTTTAGGATTAAATTGTTTAATTTCCAATTAGTTTTTAGTCTATCTTTCCCTGGCCCTTTATTGCATATAATTTTTATTGCATCATGATCTGAGAATGATTCACTTAAGATTTCTGCCTTTCTGCACTGGATTGTGAGGTTTTTATGCCCTACTACATGGTCTATTTTTGAGTGTGTACCATGCACTGCTGAAAAGAAAGTAAATTCATTTTTATCCCCATTCAGTTTTCTCCAGAGGTCCATCATATCTAGTCTCTCTAAGATTCTATTCACCTCCTTAACCTCTTTCTTGTTTATTTTGAGGTTAGACTTATCGAGTTCAGAGATGGGGAGATTAAGGTCCCCTACTAGTATAGTTTTGCTATCTATTTCTTCCTCTAATTCCTTTAACTTCTCCTCTAGGAATTTGGCTGCTATACCACTTGGTGCATATATATTAAGTAGTGATATTGCTTCATTCTCAATGGTGCCTTTTAGTAGGATATAGTTTCCTTCCTTATCTCTTTTAATTCGATCTATTTTTGCTTTTGCTTTATCTGAGATAAGTATTGCTACCCCTGCTTTTTTTACTTTAGCTGAGGCATAATAAATTTTACTCCAACCTTTTACCTTTACCCTGTGGGTATCCCTTTGTTTCAAATGTGTTTCTTGAAGACAGCATATTGTAGGATTATGGTTTTTAATGCATTCTGCTATCTGCCTCTATTTTATGGGGGAGTTCATCCCATTCACATTCACAGTAATTATGACTATCTGTCTCTTCCCCTCCATCCTATTCCCTCCCCTGTTTATGTTTTTGTTTCTTCCTTCTCCCTTCCCCTCCTTGAAGTTTTCCCTTTTGACCACCCCCTCCCTCAGTGTTCCCACCCAGTGACCCCCCTTCTTAACTTACCCTCTCCCTTACTACTATTTCCCTTCCTTCTAATCCCTCCCTTTAGTCTCCTCCTTTTCACCCCCCCTTACCCTCCCACTATCTATAGGACATAAAAAATTTTTATACTTATCAGAGTAAATTACTCCCCGTTTGATTCCAAACCAATGAGAGTAAATTTCAAACAGTGCTCCTCTCCCTCCCTCCTTTTCCTCTATTTAATGAATTTATGTGTCTATTCACGTTAGAATCTTAAACTTCACTGATTAATTTGATCCTTCTTTGAACCAGAACCAGTGAGAAAATAGTGTTTAAATGATGTTCTTCTCCCTCTTTCCTTCCCCTCTTCTATAGTGTGTTTTGATGCCTCTTCAGATGGCATATTTTACCTTTTCCTAGCTCATCCTTTCCTTTTTCCCATTACAGTACCTTTGATCTCCTTAATAGTCTTTTTTTTTTTAGACTCCATGTTAGTGCATTCATACCCACACCCTCTAAGTATAACCCTTTTGAAGGTCATGATAATCATAAAGATTTCAGATATTGACAGTTATCAGCTCCACATATAGGGATGTGAACATTGTGCTCTTGTTGCATCCCAAGTAATGAGCATGTGTTTGTGGGTGTGGGTGCGTGCACTTCTGCATGTGTGAGTCTATGTTACCCTTGTTTACCTTTTTATGTCCTTCTGGAGTCTTGTAATTGGAGATCAAATTTTCCATTGAGCTCTGGCTTTTTCATCAGGAAAGTCTGGAAGTCCCTTACTTCATTAAACGTCCATCTCCTTGCCTGAAATATTATGCTCAGTTTTGCTGGGTAGTTAATCCTTGGTTGTAGTCCTAGCTCTCTTGCCCTACGAAATATCAAATTCCACTCCCTCCACTCTTTTAATGTAGAAGCTGCCAGGTCCTGTGTGATCCTAACTGTAGTTCCTCGATATTTGAATTGTTTCTTTTTGGCTGCTTGTAGAGTTTTTTCTTTAATCTTGTAATTCTGGAATTTGGCTACTATGTTTCTTGGAGTTTTCAGTTTGGGATCTCTTTCAGGAGGAGTCCGGCGGATTCTATCGATAGCTATTTTATCTTCTGATTCCAGGACCTCAGGACAGTTTTCTTTGACAATCTCTTGGAGGATGTTGTCTAGACTGCTTTTTTCATCATGACTTTCTGGTAGACCAATAATTCTTAAGTTGTCTCTCCTGGATCTGTTCTCTAGGTCAGTTATTTTTCCAGTGAGATATTTTACATTTTCTTCCAATTTTTCGATCGTTTTGTTTTTTTTTTTTTTTTGATTGACTCCTGCTGCATCATAGAGTTCTGAGATTCAATTTGATTGTATCTAATTTTTAGCGAATTATGGTCTTCAGTTAGTTTTTGAAGTTCCTTTTTTAGGGAGGTATTTTCTCCAATTACTTCACTTAGATGTTTTTCCAAGTTGGTTACTGCCTCCCTGATTTGGTCTTTAAAATTTTTCTTAAGCTCCTCCAGGAATGCTATTTGGGCTTGAGACCAGATCATGTTTCCTTCTGTGGTCTCTGGTGTGGGTAGAGAGTCTATATTGTCCTGTGTGTTTTGTTGTTCTTGCCCTGCATAGTATGCTCGAATAGACTTTCTTGCCTTCCCCTTCTCCTTTTCAGCTTCCTTCTTTCCCATTGTGACTTCCTGTTTCTTAGTTTCTCAGGCTATGAGTTTGGGGCCTGATCCTTGACTTTGAATACCTCTGGGTGGCTAGTTTATGGCTAAGGCAGGGAAGTCAGAGAGGAATGTAGATGTGTAGGTGGGGTTGAGTCTGACCACTTCAGATTTCTGCCTCTATACCCCTGGGCTATAAGTAGGCTTTTGTTGGTAAGGAGAGGTGGGGCTTGTTGGGACCCCTCCCTCTCTTCTCTTCAGATTCCAGGCAGTCTCAGTTACACCCCTTCTTGGAGATTCTCAAGCCTGAGGCTATTTCCATTAACTTGGGATTTCAATCCGGGTGGGAGACTTATCTTTGGGTTTTCTGCTTCATGAAGGAGGGATGGGAGGATTGGAGCAGCTAGAATTTACTTTGCCATTCCAGCCCCTGTATTATACAGGCAGGCAGTTTCTAAACTTCCAGGCTGGGGGTTGAATGCAGCCTGAGAAGCCACTGTCTCCACAGAGGGCCCAACTCTCCTACCTGGCTCCAGTGATCCATTCCCTCTGCGAGATGACTGCGATTCGTCTTTGGTAAGTCTGCAGGCTGGGGCTTTTGCTCTCTCTGGTGTAGTCTGCTTGTCTGCTCTTAGGTCTGAGCTGTGCAGACCCCACGAGCTCTGCGCTCGACCTGTTCGAACACACTGGGCAACCTCCTGGGCTGGACTCTGCCACGCTCTTGTCTTCCAGTGGGCTCTGTCACTCCGGAATCCGCTCAGATTCACCCTTTGAGACTTAGTGACCGAGGAGCTCAGAGAGGTTACTGCTTCCTTTCCCTACAAAACACTTTTCACACAAATAAAGTAAGATCTAATGAATTGGAAAAATATGAATTGCTTGTGGCTGGGTCGAGCTAATATAATAAAAATGACAATTTTACCCAAACTAAATTATATATTTAGTGCCATTCCAATCAATTTACCAAAACACTACTTTATGGATTTAGACAAAATAGTAACAAAATTTATTTGGAAGAACAAACGGTCTAGAATATCAAGAAAATTAATGAAAAGAAATGCTAGGGAATGTGGACTAGATTTTAATCTGTATTATACAGCAGCAGTCATCAAAACTGCTTCATACTGGCTGAGGAGTAGAGTAGTGGATCAATGGAATAGATTGGTTGCATGACATCCAGCAGTTAATGAGTATAGTAATCTGTTGTTTGATAAACCCAAAGACCCCAGTTTGGGGGATAAGAATGCACTATTTGACTAAAGGTGCTGGGAAAACTGCAATATAGTATGGCAGAAACTCAGCATAGACCATTATCTAACACGATATACCAAAATCAAGTCTAAATGGGCGCATGATCTAGGTATAAAGGATGATACTGTAAGCAGTCTGGGAAAGCAAAGAATAGTTTACCTGTAAGATTTGGAGAGAGGGAAAGGCTTTCTCACCAAACAAGCTTTACAGAGCATTATGAAATGCAAAATGGATAATTTTGATTACATTAAATTGAAAAGCTTCTGTACAAACAAAGCCAATGTAACCAAGATCAAGAGGAAGTTGGGAAATTAGGGAATTTTTTTTCAACCTTTATCTCTGATAAAGGACTCATTTCTAAAATATACAGAGAATTGAGTCAAATCTCTTACAATACAAGTCATTCCCCGGTTGATAAATGGTCAAAGGATATGAACAGGCAGTTTTCAGAGAAAGAAATTAAAGATAAGCATATGAAGAAATGTTCTCAATCACCATTGATTAGAGAAATGCAAACCAAAACAACTCTGAGGTACCACATCTCACCAGTCAGATTGATTAAGATGAAAAAACAAAAAAATGACAAATGCTGGAGAGGATGTTGGCAAATTGGAATATGAATGCATTGCTGGTGGAGTTGTGAACTGATCTAACCATTCTGGAGAGCAATCTGGAATTATGCCCAAATGGCTATAAATAATTTCACACCCTTTGACCCAGCAATACCACTTCTAGGGTTATATCCCAAATAGATCATAGAAGAGGGAGGAAGACCCATATGTACAAACATATTTGCAGCAGTTCTTTTCATTGTTGCAAAGAATTGGACATTAAGGGGGTACCCATCAATTGGGGAATCGCTAAACAAGTTGTGCTATAGGTATGTAATGGAATACTATCAAGCTATAAGAAACGAGGAGCAGAGGGACTTCATATTTACCTGGAGAGGCTTATAGAAACTGATGATGAGTGAGAAGCATAGAACCAGCGGAGATTTGTATACAATCACAGACACAACATATGTGTGATGACTAACTATGACAGACTGGACTCTTCTCAGCAATGCAGTGATATAAGTCAATCCCCAAAGTCTCATGATGGAGAGAGATGCCTACATCCAGAGAAATAACTAGAAAGAACTGAGTTTGAATCCTGATGGAAGCAAGCTACTTGATCTTTTTCTTTTCATCGTTTGGTTTTATTTCCTCTTTACCATTTTTCGTTCCATCTAGTACAATCGGCCTTTGTAACCTGACTAATGTCTAATGTGAAAATATTTGCAGATCCTATACTGGAATATATGCCATTCTGGGGGTTGAGGGGAGGTAGGGAAAGGAAATTTGAAACTCAAAGAACTATGGAATTGAATCCTGTAAACTAAAAGTAAACAAATTAATAACAAAAAAAGAGAAAAAAGCATATTGAAATAAAAGGTCAAAGAACTAGGAGATTGCGAAGTAACTCATAGACATTTCGGGGCTGGGGAATTATGTTGCCAGGCAACAGAGTAAAATGGGTAGTACTAGTCTTCAAAGTTTTGAACCAACCTTAGGTAACCCCAGTTCGTTGACCCAGGGCAAGTCCCTTGTCTGAGCCTGTTTTCTCCTCCAAAAAACAGGGAAAACAATGAGCTTAATAATGAGCTCTTGTGAGGCTCAAATTATATAATTTATATAAAGGAGTACTGTGAACCTTAAAGCAACATGTAAACAAACATGAGCTGTTTAAATATTCATGTATGAATGACTGGATTGAAATTAGAAAGCTCTTTTTTATCTGATAATAAGTAACATATGAAGCTTTGAGATTTATATGATGCCTACATTTTATTTTCAACTTGGCCTAGATGCCCAGTTTGAAAAATCTTGGGACCCCACATGGAGATTCAAGTTCTTTTTTTTTTATTATTCTTTTTTAAATAATATTTTTTCCAATTTCATGTAAAGATGATTTTTAACATTCATTTTTTTACTTTGAGTTTCAAATTTCCTCCCTCCCTAAGACAGTAGGAATTTTAAATAAGTTATATATGAGCAATTATGTAAAACATATTTCCATATTAGTCATGTTATAAGAGGTGAAACACTAAAAGGGAAAAAATAAAAAAAAAGATGAAGAAAGTCAAAATAATATGCTTCAATTTGCAGTCAGACCATATCAGTTCTTTCTCTGGATGTGTATAGAATTTTTCATCATGGGTCCTTTAAAATTGTATTGTATCATAGTTTTGCTGAGAAGGGCTAAATCATTCAGTCTATCATATCATATAGTATTGATGTTACTGTGTGCAATGTCTACTGGTTCTGCTCACTTCATTTTGTATCAGTTCACATGTAAGTCTTCCACAGCTTTTTTGAAATCTGCCTGCTCATCTTATAGCACATTACCATTCATATACTACTGCCCAGCTGTTCTCCAATTGATAGGCATCCCCTTAATTTCTAATTCCTTGCCAGCAGAAGAGCTGTTTTAGCATTCTCTTGGTGACTACAATGGGTCCTTTGATCAAAAGACCTGCCTCCAACCACTCAACCAGCTGTATATAACCTTGAACTAGTCATTTAACTTCCTATGCTCTCTAGGCATGGCAGACAGCTTCCATTTTTCAAGTCTCTGAATCTTGGAGTTGAAAAGGTCATTTAGTTTAACTAGCACCAGCCTATGCCTGAAGACCCTAGGTGATGGGGAACCCACCCACCGCCACCTCCTCCTGAGGAAAACAGTTCCCTGGGGACAACTGTCATCAGGAGAAAGTTTTCTCTTATGTCAAGTTAAAAAAGATGGAATCATAGGAAGCAAATTAGTGATTATTAGCCCCAAAATGGAAAGTCCTCTTTGGCACTGCTCTCTCAGATCTTATAGAAACATGGAGGAAATTTTTGAAAGCTTCACTTCTGAGTACTTACTTCTTCAAAGACAAGACACCAAGCTAATTGCCCTTAGGATACTCTGTCCCCACCCACACACTAATCAAATACAAAACCTCTTCAAGATTTGACTCTGTACATGGGAATTCCAGCCACTTGCTACTTGTAGGATGACAAAACCTGAACTAACCTAATCTCTTCAAGATTTCTCTCAGATACCCAAGTAACCCTGGTGTGGAAAGTAGAGTGCTATCATGGAAATAACAGATCCTATACTTATAGCTATAGGTCTTAAAGGTTTGAGCTTTCCCATTTTAGTAGATGAGAAAACTCAGATTCAGAGAAGCCAACCACCCTTAGTCACATAATAGTAGAGGTGGCATCTAAACCCTAATCCTATACTTGAAATCCTATACTCTGGGGCCATGAATTCCAAATCTTTTAGGAGAGACTTCAGCTTAGACCAAACATCACCTTATTCCTCACCTGGCATACACTATCTTTATAGCTGAAGAAATTGAGGCAAACAGAGATTAAGGATCTTACCTAGGGTTCACAAAGCTGGGAAGTGTCTGAGTCCGAGGCCCACTCATCTATCCAGCTGCCTCTAAAAAACTATTGTTCCATCAGTCACATCCCACTCTGCATGATCCTGTTCTCTTGGCAGACACTGGCATGGTTTGCCTTTTCCTTCTCCAGCTCATTTTACTGATAAGGAAACTTGAGGCAAACAGTTAAGTGACCTGCCCAGGGTCACATAGCTAGTAAGTGTCTGAGGCCAGATTTAAACTGAGTAAGATGAATCTTCTGGATTCCAAGCTCAGCACTCTAACACCATGGCACCACCTAGCTGCCACCGATAGCCTCTAATAATGGCTACCATTTCTACAGCATTATAAGGTTTGCTTTACATATATTATCTCATCTGGTCTTCACAATAACTCTAGGACATAGGTTCTATCATTACCCCCACTTTACGGATGAGAAAGCAGGTGCCTCCTGACTCCAAGTCCACGTTTTGTAGTGTTACACAACCAGTAATCTAATTTCAGGTGCCATTATAATTAATGCCCCTGGACACCCAAACATTTTTAGAATCAAGTTTTACTAGGATATTTGAAGTGCCTATACACACACCTTCTTTGAGTCTCTTAATCATTCTATGGATTAGGCAGGCCCAATAAGAGCCTGCAACCATATTTTCAGACTTGAAACAGCAAATGAACTTATCTGAAAGGACTGAGAAAATGTCCTCCACAAACTTTTCTTCATGCCATTGCACTTTTACTTACAAGGTATCAAAAAGCCACTGTCAAGTCAGGTTGTAAATTAAGTTTTTCCTCCACTTTCGGCTTCAAAATCCAAACAGCTCATCTGTTCCCCATTTCCATGGCTTATGTACAAACACCACCTGGAGTCATCTGATACTTCCTTAAGCCACCAGGGTTTTTTCAGGGCTTTTCTCCTCAGAAGATAAAAGGACTAGCCTAGAATTTAGAGCATGAGTTAAGGTTTGCAAAGTGATTTTCCATATTAACCCAACTGACCTTCAACCCTCATAAACGTGGCAGGTAGGGCCAATCCCCATTTTACGGATTGAGAAATTTAAGACATAGAAGCCAAGAAGATTGCTTAGGATTACAGCTAGTCAGTGTACAACTCAGGTTTAGTTCTATCACCTTGTTTATGGTGGGAAGTTTCAGCAGACTATGCCTGGACTCAGCCACTATTAGCGTTCCACAGGTTTAGAGGAACTAAAGTGTGAGCACCATTTTGTTCTGAGCTACTGCTTCTGGGATCAGAACAACAAAGCTACTGTTTCCTTCCCCAAACTTATTCCTTATATAATATGCAGCTGGGGCCAAATGCTTGTGACCATTCCAGGTCCACAGCCACACGTGCTCCAGGCCTGATCCCCTCCCAAGTGTCTTCAGATCTTTCCCTTCCGATCTGTTAAAGCTGCCCTGGGCTAGAAAAATGACTCTATATGACTTTTTCTTGGCTTTCCCCTTCAACATTCAATCTGGCGCATTCTCCAGATCTTTGTTGGGAAGCTGTAGGGGGAGATCTCTACTTAGGCTTCCTCTCACCCTGCCATCTTGACCACCCCAGGCCTGGTCTTTTCTTTGAAATATGAAGGGAAGGGCTTGGGCCTTCATGCTAGCTTGAGGGGAATGGTGCAGAAACCTCCCAAAGTCTCTGAAGGCTGGACCATAAACCAGGTGGTAACTCTTTGCCCAATAGCTGCCAAGCACCTATGAGGTTCTCCAGCCACATTTTTAAGAGGAACAGGTCAGGAAAGAGAAACAATTCTAACCCAAGAGGGCAAGGCTGGTAGATCTGTTACCTGTCCAAACTGGCAGATGCCTATGAATGGGAATCTGGACACCCTCACAAATGCGCACATCTACTGAGAAAGGACACTCTGTTTATTGGACTCCCTCCCACACCTCAGACACCTAGAGGCTGGGAGGGAGCTTGGAGGAGGAGCCAAGGTCCTCCTACGGGAAAACTTCCCCTCCTCACATGTCTATAGCTGCTCCTGCACCCATCAGCCTCAGGGGCCTCCCCTTCCCCCCAAGCTGGTGGGCAGACCCAGTAGGCAGGGATGAGGGTTCATGGCCAGAGGTGGGGCAGCTTCAGGGTAACTTCATCTGCTATACACTACCCTTGGCTGTCTCCTCGTTCACATCACCTTCCTCCTCAGATTTGGAGATTTCAAAGCTCTCCGTGGTTGTTGAGAAGATTTTGGAAGAGAAGATCCCTAAAGCTGGGAGCTGGAGGCAGACGCTAGTCCCCAGGCTGCACTCCTGTCCCAGCTGAAGGCCCTTCTCCAGCCTCTAGAGCCTAGCTCAACCTCAGGGATGTTGATCTTATTGGAGGCCAGGATGTCGGCTTGGATGCTGTCCATATTTATGTACAAGTCCTCTGCATTTCTCTAGGAAATGGGTGTGTTACAGTGAGGTGGCTTTTGGGAATAGTGGAGGGGGAACTGTGGGCAAGGGGCCTGCCCCCACACCGGGCCTTCGGGGAAGATCCCCTCAGGACTGGGCTTGTGTTAGGCCAGGAGCCACGGAGAGGCCCAGCTGAGAACCAGACAGTGGGTTCCTGTAGCACTGACTACACTGGCCCAAGGACAGAGAGATTCCTAGACACCAGCGCATCCTGACCTCCTGAGTACACAAAGGTGGGGGTGGAAGCAAAGAGCCAGCTGGAGGTCTACCAGAGGTTTGGGGGGGGGGTGAGGACTAGGCTATTGAGGTAGGACAGGGACTAGCTGAGGTTGAGCCTAGGCCTGGGTTGCAGGATGGAGGGAGGAGGTTGGGGTGGGGAAATGGGGGAGGAAGATCACCATAAAAAGCTCAGAGTATCCCCTAAGGCCGTGTGCACTTGCTCCTCCACTATGGGAAATGTCTGGACAAAGTAATGCAGAGAAAGAGAAAAGAGTAAAGGCAGGAGGTGCTGGCCATTGTCTCAGACCCTCCACCCCCAATCCTTACTCTGCCAGGCAGAGGCAAGATGGCAGAGTAGAAACAGCATGTCCAAGGCACTCTCTCCCCATATCACTTCGAAACTATGTAAAAGGGGACTCTGAACAACTTCTGGAGCCCCAGCACCCACAGAATGACACAGAGGAGCTAACCTCCCACTGAGGACAGCCCAGCGGCCCTGCAGGAAAGACCAGCGCAGCGCTCTGGGAGCTGGCAGTGGTGTGGGGAGTTGAGGCCAGGTCTGCTTGAGCCTCAGTTTTACCCCAGGGTGGCCGGGCCAGCAGCTGGCTGGAGGGACCCCAGAAGACCAGCAGCTGCGGCGATTCCAGAACTATCAGCAAAGCTATGCCTAGGAAAAAGTGAGAGGTTACTGCCCTATGGACTTTGGGACCGGTATTTGGGAAATGTGTCGGCTTCCTCCCCTGGGGGCTAGAAGCCACTGAGGAGACATTTTCCATTTTGCAGCTTCCCTGGCAGCATCAGCTCCTGGCCTGCGAACTGTAGGGAGATCCAGCCATCAGTCTTGGGGGATGATCGCTCTTGCTCTAACCTCCCAGGATATGGATTGTGGTCTGGGGTGGAGGTCGTTGGGTGGATATCCAGCTTGCCAGAAACAGAAGTTGTCCCCCCACACGTTCGGGACAGAAGCTCCCCTGTCTGGTGGCAGAGTCATACTGTGGCAACAAGCCCCAAAGTCAAGTAATTAAGTGGCAACATGCCAAGGCAAAGGAAACAAATTAAACAGAAAAATGCAACATTAGACTCCTATTTGGTGGGCAAAGAGGATTGAAGCATAGAACAAGAGGAGGACTGTGAGGTCAGAAATCCTGCTCCAAAAGCTCAAAGGAAAATATGAGCGGGTTACAGGCCATAGAGGACCTCAAGAAGGACTTTAAAAATCAATTAAGAGAAGTGGAGGAAAAATTGGGAAGAGGAAAGAGAAAGATGTAGGAAAAGTATGAAATGAGCGTCAAAAGCCTGACTGAGGAAAACAACACCTTAAAAAATAGACTAACTCAAATGGCAAAGGAGGCCCAAAAGGGCAATGAGGAGAAGAATGCCTTAAAAATCCAAATTTTCCAGATGGAAAAAGAATCTCAAAAGCTCACTGAGGAGATTCATTCCTTCATAGTTAGACTGGAGCAAGTGGAAGCTAATGACTTTATGAGAAATCAAGATGCTGTTAAGTAGATCCAAACAAATGAAAGAATAGAAGGCAATGTGAAATATCTCACGGGAAAAACCACTGACCTGGAAAATAGATCCAGGAGAGACAATTTAAAAATTATTGGACTACCTGAAAGCCATGATCAAAGAAAGAACCTAGAAATCACCCTTCAAGAAATTCTCAAGGAAAATTGCCCTGATGTTTTAGATCCAGAGGGCAAAATAGAGGTTGAAAGAATCCATAGATCACCTCCTGAAAAAGATCCCAAAAAGAAAACTCCCAGGAATATTATAGCCAGGTTCCAGAAACCCCAGATCAAGGAGAAAATACTCCAAGCAGCCAGGAAGAAACAATTTCAATATTGTGGAAACACAATCAGAATAGCACAGGACCTGGCAGCTTCTACACTGAGGGATTGCAGGGCATGGAATATGATATTCCAGAGGGCAAAAGAGCTGGGATTGAAGCCAAGGGTCACCTACCCAGCAAAACTGAGTATCTTGTTTCAGGGGAAAATATGGTCATTCAGTGGAATAGAAGATTTTCAAGCATTCTTGAGGAAAAAACCAGAGTTGAATAGAAAATTTGACATCCAGACACAAGAAGCAAGAGATGCCTGAGGAGGTAATCAGGAAAAAGAAATCAAAAGGTACTTATCAAAGTTGACCTATTTACATTCCGACTTGGAAAAAACAGTAACTATGACTGATGAAACCTCTCTCAGTATGAAAATAATGGAAGAAGGGTGTATCGTCATTTGAATACATATGTGAATGTGTGTAAATATGTTTACAGTTATACATGGAGAGAGGGCATAGGTAGAATTTGTTGGGAAGGTATGATACTTAAGGGGTGAAATTATGAGGTGAGAGAGGAAAGTGGCAAGAGGAGATGGGGAGAGACAGGGTAGGGCAAACAATCTCATGTAGAAGAAGCAAGGGGAAGTGGCTGCAAGGGAGGGGAAGAATAGGAAGGCAAAAAGACAAAACCACATTCTCATTGAATTTGGTTCAGGGAGAGAATGACATACATACTAAGTGGGATATCTCACCCTGCAGCAGAATATGGGAAAGGGGGAGGCGAGGAGGGATGATGGATGGGAGGTCATTCTTGGGGGGAGAGGGGGTTGGAAATACCCACTATAGAAGAGGGACAGGATCAAGTAGGGAATGGATCAGTTGCGGGGTGGGATGGATGGCAGGGAATTAGAAGCAGCCTTGTACAATATATCTACTATGGTATTGTTTTGCATAACTATACATGTACAACACATACTGAATTGCTTATCTTCCCAAAGGGAATTATGTGACAAGGGAGGAAGGGAATGGATTTGAAATTCGAGGTCTTAAAATTAAATGTTTCAAATTTATATAAATACTATTATTAATACTCTTTTGCTTGTAATTGGGAGATAAGATGTGCAGGCATTGGGGCACAGAGACTCACCTTGCTCTAATGGAAAGTCGAAAATGGTATGGGAGAAGATATGGGAGAGAGCAGATTGGAGGAAGCGATATCCTGTGGGACTGCTATTCTGGGATGGTGGGTAGGGGAAAAAGAGGGGAAAAATTGTAACTCAAAATCTGGAGGAAATGGATGGTGTAAAACAGAAGTTAATAAAGTATTTCTTTAATTGAAAAAAAATCCTTACCCTGTGTCCCCCCTCCCCAGATACCTATCCCCACCCTCACTCCCAGGGTTCTCCTCCTCAGCCCCCTCTGCCCCTCTCCAGCTCTGTCCCTCCCCCACCTCCAGGGTGAAGCTGGCCAGGTGCTGCCCATTTTTGTGGTCCTGGTTGCCCATGGCATACAACAGGTGACTGACTACCTTCAGGGACAGCAGCTCCTCTGCCACAGCCATGGAGCTTCGAGATATGATCCTGTGGGAAGTGGCCCGGTAAGCAGAGCAGAACTCCCCTGGGCCAGGTCTGAGAGAGAGAGAGCCAGGCCGAGCTGGGCCAGCTCAGACAGGGGCCCCAGGCAATGTTCAGTGAGCCTTTTGTGGCCAGGGGGTCCTGAGTCAGAGCTGCAGCAACTAGCCTAAGGGCTCATCACTCACTGGGCAGATATATTAAGCACTTACTATGTGCCAAGCAGGGTGCCAAGAAATGGGAATAGAAAAAAAGGCAAAAGCCAGTCCCTGCCCTCAAGGAACTCCCAGTCTAATGGGGAAGTCTACTTACCAGATGGACTTAGCAGCTGTACCTTGCTGCAGAAACTCAGGGAGGTGGCCAGAGACGTGGAATACTGTTGGGTCTGCAGAAGAAAGAAAGTGATGGACTCTGGGTGAGTGGACAAATCCTGCTAGGGGATGCCAGGGAGGCTTGGCTCATCCCTAAGATCTTGGGCTGAAGCTTGGTGGTGTCCTTGGCAGATGGTTTCAGGAGCACAACCAGGACTTTAAGCAGGGCAGTCTTGACATCAGGTTTGATGAGGTCTTTGATCAGCTCGATAGCTGCATGGGGAGGGAGCACAGAAAAGGAAGTATCTCAAAGCTCTGATGCCAAAGGTAACACATCCCCTATGTCTCCTGGGCATAGAAGGGGTCCACCACTCACCAGGCTTCCCCAAAGCCAGAGAACTTCCCTGAACTGGTCTAGTTGCTTGGCTCCTCTTCTCTCCAAGCTCAGGAGAGCAAAGGGGGCCTCTGGGCCCACCCTTCCCTTTGGCTTTTTGTCTACAATTAATCAAATTCTTCTGGAAGGCATCTGGGGATGCTGGTGTGCTACAAGACCCTTATAAGGGTCACGAGGCACCAACAACCCTACGGCCATCTTGGGCTTCATCAGTAAGCAATGGGGAGGCAGCTGGCTTCTGTCCTCATCACCCCTTATCTGGAGCACTGGGGTCAGTTCTTATTGCCAAGATTCCAGAAGGACTTTGATCATCTGGAAGGTGGAAGCCAGAACAGTGAAGGGCCTAGAGGATTAGCTCAAGAAATCAGGCATATTTAATGGAGAAGCAAAGGTTCAGGGGAACACAAGTGATGGCTGTGTTCACTAAATCAATAAGTCAGTCAACAAGCATTTAAGCACTTATTACCATAAGCATTGAGAATATAAATGCAAGCCAAAAAAAAAAAAAAGTCCCGGTGGGGGTGGGGGTTGGGGAAAGA
Source organism: Gymnobelideus leadbeateri (assembly GCA_011680675.1). Taxonomy (NCBI): domain Eukaryota; kingdom Metazoa; phylum Chordata; class Mammalia; order Diprotodontia; family Petauridae; genus Gymnobelideus; species Gymnobelideus leadbeateri. The sequence goes on along the minus strand of WOXC01000934.1, from coordinate 17,703 downwards.
GGTGGTTGATAGAAGGAAGAACTGTCCCAGAGTGTGACGGGCTACCTCCAGAGGGGATGAGCTCTCTTTCCTTGGAGTTATTCAAGCAGAGTGTGAATGGTCTCTTCTTATCTTGGGGATTCTCTTGTGCATGGGTTGGACTAGAGGGCCCTCCCAACTGTGATATTCTGTTAGTCTCTCATCCTCTGTCAGCCCCAAGCTGTGGCTAAGGTCTGGATACTCTCTTGCCTATATTCTGAGTCATTAGGCACCAAAGTGAGATGAACGTGCAGAGTGGAGTGGTTTTAGGGCTGATAGAGGACGCATGGGTGTCCTACATCCATTTGATAGAGCTTTATTTTTCTTAGTAAAGACATGTACTAAGGGGACATAGTATAACCAATATATGTAAAACATCCCCAACCCTGCAATAAAATAAATACAATCAAGAAGAAAACAAGTGGGGGCACCTAGGTGTTACAGTGAATAGAGCACCAGCCTTGGAGTCAGGATGACCTGAGTTCAAATCTGGCCTCAGACACTTAACACTTACTAGCTGTGTGACCTTGGGCAAGTCACTTAACCCCAATTGCCCTACCTTCCCCTCTCCAAAAAATAAAGAAGAAGAAGAAGAAGAAGAAGAAGAAGAAGAAGAAGAAGAAGAAGAAGAAGAAGAACAAGAACAAGAACAAGAACAAGAACAAGAACAAGAACAAGAAGAACAAGAAAAGAACAAGAACAAGAAGAACAAGAACAAGAACAAGAAGACAAGCACTTATTAAGGACCTGCTACATGCTTAGCCTATGCTGAGCCCTTTGCAAGTATTACCTCAATTTGATCCTCACATCAGCCCTGGGAGGTAGGTGTTGGGGCTTGCAGCCCCTCAAAGGCCTCAGGCAGCTTCTCTGGGTTCAGGTCTGGAAACAGAGCACTCTGTGGTATGTGCTGATCTTATCTGAGGTCAGGGGGCCCTGACCTCTAGGAAGTGCTGAGGTGTTCAGATTGTGTGCTGTCATGCAAAATACCCTGTTACCCTGGTGTTTGTCTCAGGGACTAAGGGTAAGTGTGCAGGAGTATGCAACCTGTTCTGGACACAGCCTCCCTGTTCTCTGATTGGCCCCCTACCTTCCCTCAGGAGCTGTCCACAAGTTCTGCAAGTGCACTTTGGGGATTTAAGGGCTGAAGCACAAGGGGGCAGGAAGAGATGTAGGAGAGATGTAACAACATGCCTGTCTTGCCAATAAAGCTGTGCCTTTATCCATTTCCACTGGCTCCCTTTCTCCTTTATGTGAACATGTGGGCCTTAACCAGATGCACACTGAAGGCCTGGGAGATGTAAGAATCAGCTAGAAACCCTAGGATGGCTACAAGCTGTGAAAAGTGGTGCCATAACAGGAGACATATTAGCTGAGCCCCCATGCTAGTGGGGAAGATAAAGGAGAAGCCCCCAATGACCAGGGGAAATCTGGGGTTGAGTCAGGACAAAAATGGGGAATCACCTCCCTATAATTAAGGCAGTGGAAATGGAGAAATGGGCTTGACAGCTTTATAAGGCAGTTAAAGGCCATGGATTGACCCTCCTTAAGTGGGAGCAGTGTCAGGATAGAATTAGGAAGAAATAAGGTATGTGTGGTTTTAAAAGTCCAGCGGAAAAAAAGATAACAGTAGGAAAAGCAAGAAAATTTAAGTATGTAGCAATGAGAGGAGCATGGGTAGAAAGCTTAAGATAGGTATAAATTATTTGCTTGAAAGATGTGAACAGAAGTGTCAAGATTTTAAAGTTTGAAAATCTCCTTCCCTTCATTACACTCTGGCCAAGTGGAGTGAGGAGAAGGTGATAAGAAATAATGAGGGGAGTTTTCCCTCAGATCAGAGATGCAAACAGACAAACATTTGGGAATACAACTGTAGGTCAATTAAATTCACGTGAAAAGTAAAAAAGTGTCACTCCTAATTTTATGCTAAAGATAACATAAAGATATTATACTATTTGGCATTTAGGCAGATTGAGATATTTTCCAAGATCTGATAAAAACGTGAAGTTTTGAGCTTCTAGTATGGGGGGAGGAAAACGGCGCCATTTCTGACTCCTTCTTTACTGGAAAGGTCAAAGCTCTCACTTTCAAAGAATCGTTTAAGGACTGGACACATAAATACAGTTAACTGGAGTAAAAGTTTTATCAGCAAAAAACATTTTACAAAAATTCATTACAACCTCTCATCCAGATTAGGCTAAAAGAGAGTGCTGAAGACTAATAAGGAATTTAAGTTACCCTCCCCAATCTGGCAAAAGGGAGGAAACATACTAAAGTTATCAAGGACCCCACTAGCAACAGCCCTGAGGAACCCTGAAGCCCACACCTTTAAGCAAGCAGATAGACTTTTCCAGTTCAAACCCCTACATCCACTATCAGACTCTGCAGGCATGAGGAGAGGAGAAAAACCTCTGCACTCTGTAAGTCCAATTTTCATAATTAATTTTTGCAGGTGATGATTTGAAAATAAAATTGATGTCATAATGTTATGTGGGGATCATTGTAAGCTAGAAATAGTATTAGATAAGCAAATTTTTAAATTAATTTAATAGTTTAGTTTCAGTTAAAAAGATTCAATTCCATAGTTCCTTGATTTTCAAATTTCCTTTCCTTCCCTTCCCCCTCCCCCCACAACAGCATAGAGTCCAGTATAGGATCTGCAAATACATTCATATTAGACACTATTCCAATTACAAAGGCGGATTGTACTAGGTGGGATGAAAGATGGTAAAGAAGAATAAAACCAAACAATGAAAAGAAAAAGATCATTTAGTTTGCTTCCATCAGGATTCAGGCTCAGTTCTTTCTAGTTATATCTCTGGATGGTGCATTCCTCTCTCTCTTGAGACTTTTGGGATTGACTTATATCACTGCATTGCTGAAAAGAGTCCAGTCTATCATAATTGGTCATCACAGATATGGTATGTCTGTGATTGTATACAAATTTCTTCTGCTTCTACTCTTCTCGCTCAGCATCAGTTTGTCTCTCCAAGTAATTATGAAATCTGTCACCTCCTCGTTTCTTATAGCACGATAATATTCCATTACATGCATATACCACAACTTGTTAAGCCATTTCCCAATTGATGGGCACCCCTTTAGTTTCCAGTTCTTTGCAACCACAAAAAGGGCTGCTATAAATATTTTTGTACATATGGGTCTTTCTCCCACTTCTATGATCTCTTTGGGATATAACCCTAGAAGTGGTATTGTTGGGTCAAAGGGTATGAAATTATTTATAATAATTTGGGCATAATTCCAGATTGCTCTCCAGAATGGTAGATAAGCAAATTTTAATCTGAATGTTATTGGAACTAAAAAATAAAGAACTTGTTTAAAAACAGTTATGACACTTATGTCTTATAATGTTTATATCTGCCATACGGAAAATCAGTTAGTTACACATCTGCCTGAAGTTAGAAAGGAGGATACAACTAAAACAATTTGATTATGAGTAATTTGGAACTTGTAAGATTATTGTTATTTTATTGTTTTAATGCTAAAAACTTAAAATTGTTGCTTGATTAAGGTATGTAGAAAGGAGGAGACTGGGTGAAAACTTTATTTTGGATTAATTCTGCCCATTCAGAAAATTCCTCCTTCATTTGTGAGAGTTAGCAATGCAGGGGAATGCACATTAATCCCCCAGTATCTCCTGCTTAGAATCCATATCAATCTTACTTTTGTTGTCAAACTGCCAAAAACCCATGAAAACAATCTGTAGAGGCAAGCATTCAGTGTGAGAAAGGAACTTGTCTTAATTGTCACTTGCTAAGAAAGTTGCAAAATATTAAAAAGAAACTTGAGAAGGAAAAATGTTAAATGAAATTCTTTATGTTGGAGGAGCCTAGTAAGTCTTTATTGTTGTTTACAGCTCCATGGGGATAAAAAAAATTTAATTGTGAGGCGGCTAGGTGGCACAGTGAGTAGAGCGTAGGCCCTGGAGTCAGAAGGACCTGACTTCGGATCCGACCTCAGACACTTAACGCACACACAATCAAAACCTAGCCGTGTGACCTTGGGCAAGTTACTTAACCCCAATTGCCCTCCAAAAAGCAAAAAAAAAATAATAAGTGTATTTGTCTATGAGCCATAATTGGGTGGAAGAAAAATTTTAACTACTTAAAGCTTACCTCAAGAAGATTCTAATATCAATAGCTTTTTAAGTACTATAGCTCAGATTCATTTACTATACCTTTTCTGGCTAAAACACCTTTTAATATCTAAAGAATTCTGCAATCAACTAGAAAATTAGTAAGTTAGTAATACTTTGGAGATTTATGCTACTTAAAGACAAAATTATGTAAAAGGGGGACTCTGAACAACCTCTGGAGCTACAGCGCCCACAGAACGATATAGAGAAGCTAACCTCCCGCTGACGACAGCCCAGCAGCCTGGCAGGGAGCAGCCAGCACAGCTCTGTGGGAGTTGAAAGCCCAGTGCTCTGGGAGCCCAGTCCCAGACCACATGAATTGAAGGCTTTAGCACCAGGGCGGCTAGTCCCACAGCTGGCTGGAGGGACCCCAGAACACCAGCGTCTGTGGCTTTTCCAGAATTTCCTACACAAAATGAGAGGTTAGTGCTCTATGGAATTTGGGACCGGTATTGGGGAGCGCATTAGCTTCTTCCCCTGGGGGCTAGACGCAGCTGAGGAGATGAGGTACAGCCGCTATTTTCCAGCTTCAATTGCAGCTTCAGCTCCTGATCTGTGAACTGTAGAGGGATCCGACGATCAGCCTGGGGGGTAATCTCTCTTGGGAAGAGAAATGAGAAGGATGCAGGAAAAGTATGAAATGAGAGTCAACAGCCTGACTGAGGAAAATAACATCTTAAAAAATAGACTAACTCAAGTGGCAAAAGAGGCTCAAAAAGGCAATGAGGAGAAGAATGTCTTAAAAGCCAAATTTTCTAGAAGGAAAAAGAATATCAAAAGCTCACTGAGGAGATTCATTCCTTCAGAATTATACTGGAGTAAATGGAAGCTAGTGATTTATGAGAAATGAGATGCTTTTAAACAGATCCAAGCAACTGAAAGAATAGAAGGCAATGTGAAATATCTCATGGGAATAACCACTGACCTGGAAAATAGATCCAGGAGAGATAATTTAAAAGTTATTGGAATACCTGAAAGCCATGATCAAAGAAAGAACCTAGAAATCACCCTTCAAGAAATTCTCAAGGAAAATTGCCCCTATGTTTTAGACCCAGAGGGCAAAATAGGGGTTGAAAAAATCCAGAGATTACCTCCTGAAAAAGATCCCAAAAAGTAAACTCTTAGGAATGTTATAGCCAGGTTCCAGAATTCCCAGATCAAGGAGAAAATACTACAAGCAGCCAATTTCAATATAGTGGAAACACAATCAGAATAGCACAGGACCTGGCAGCTTCTACATTGAGGGATCAAAGGGCATGGAATACGATGTTACAAAGGGCAAAAGAGCTGGGATTAAAACTGAGAATCACATACCCAGCAAAACTGAGTATTTTGTTTCAGGGGAAAATACGGTCATTCAGTGGAATAGAGGACTTTCAAGCGTTCTTGAGGAAGAGTTGAAGAGAAAAATTGACATTCGGACACAACAAGCACTAGATGCTTGAGAAGCTAATTAGGGAAAAGAAATCAAAAGGAACTTATCAAACTTGAACTATTTATATTCCTACATGGAAAAAGAATAACTGTGACTGATGAAATCTTTCTCGGTATGAAAATAATGGAAGAAGGGTGTATGGTCATAAGAATACATATGTGAATGTGTGTATATATGTCTACAAGGATACATGGATAGAGGGTACAGGTTGAATTTGGTGGGAAGGGATGATACTGAAGGGGTTGAGTTAAGAGGTGAGATAGGAATGTGTCAAGAGGAGATTGGGAGAGACAGGGTGGGGTATACCATCTCATGTAGAAGAAGCAAGGGAAGTGGTTGCAGGGGAGGGGAAGAACAGGAAGGCAAAAAGGCAAAACCATATTCTCATTGAATTTGACTCAGGGAGAGAATGACATACATACTAAATGAGATATCTCACCCTGCAGGAGAGTAGGGGGAAGGGGGATGAGAGGGAGGATGATGGAAGGGAGGGCGTTCTGGGGGGAGGGGAGGTTGGAGATACCCACTTTTGAAGAGGGACAGGATCAAAGTAGCGAATGCACCCAGTGGAGGGTGGGATGGGTGGGAGGGAAATACTAGCAGTCTTTTACAATATACCTACTACGGTAATGTATTGCATAGCAATACACGTACAACACATAGTGAATTGCTTATCTTCCCAGAGGTAGTGGGTGACAAGGGAGAAAGGGAAAAGATCTGGAATTCGACATTTTAAAATTAAATGTTTCAAATATATATATAAATAATATTATTAACACTATTTTACATGTAATTGAGAGATAAGATGTGCAGGCATTGGGGCACAGTGATTCACCTTGCCCTACTGGTAAATTCGAAGGTGCTATGTGAGAAGATATGGAAGAAAGCAGATTGGATGAGGGGACATCTTGTGTGACTGCTGTTCTGGGGTGGTGGGTAGGGGAAAATGGGGAAAAATTGTAACTAAATTCTGGCAGAAATGAATGATGTAAACTAGAAGTTAATAAAGCTTTTGTGGAAAAAAAAAAGATAATGGAAGTCCCTTCCCAGGGATATTTCGAGGACCACATGACTGTAAAGTGTTTGGCATAATGCTTGATGTAGGAAAAAGGCTATCTGAATGTTAGCTATTTAAATACAGTTGTTTAAACTAAAATCATTTGATTGTTAATTAATTGATTTTGTTTCAAGTTTAAGTACCTGATAATTGATTATGATATTGTTATATTTCTAAAAATTCCTTATAGTGTATTTGGTAACAATTGTTAATAATTTGATACCAATTGTATCATCTATATTGTTAGGAAAAGCAAATTCCCTTATAATCTAGATGTTGTTAGATTAAGAATTGTACTTAATGAATGAGGCAACTAGCTGTTAGGTCAACCTATCTGACCCTGTGCTGTAACAATTTGAAATCTAAGAAATCATTAACTTCTAAGTTTTTCCATATTTTAAAGGGAAATTTTAGCTAAATTATTTGGCTCTCACTTATGAAAATTAAGATTGTTTACTAACCTATGTGTAGTTATTTTAATCAAGTTTTAATCATGTTTTAATCAAGTACTTAAAAAGTGTTTTGTGAACGGAAATTTGGTAATTATGCAAAGAAAAGACCTTGTAAAATATCCTTGAATTTTTACCCTGGGCATGAGATTTTGTGTTATGAAATTTGTATTGAGTAAATGGGTCCTCATTACAAAACATTTTTTACTAGAGAATTTAGATAACTAGGAATTTTTTGGTAGTTAGGAATTAACAACGTCAGAATAAATTGTGAACTGTTTTAAGAAAGGGAAATACTTTTATGAAGAAATGTTTTGCAAAACCTTTTGTGTGATGTTTAGGCCTACTGAATTTCAATTTGCAATCTAATTTACTGCAGTAATAATTTGATATTGATGTCAATTATGTCAAAAACCACTGTGAACTCAAGTTTCATTCCTAGGTTTGTTGTGTCCTTGGAGTGACCTTAATGGATACTTTCTGAGAAAGAGTCAGAGTCAGAGTCAAGAGTTCAATGGGAGCTCCATCAGAAGTTTAAGGTTAGTGATTAATACTAAAACAATTACTGTAATAAGCTGTAATTGGGATGGATCTTTCTGTTTTGATCTGAATTCATTCCATATCCTAGCAAGGTTTACAATCAGTGTTTGAACTTATCACACGTATGAGATTCAATTCCAGAAGTATCTCATTCTTTCAGATTAAGTAAAGTTAGAGAAGGGCAAATATGTTTGATAAACAGAAATAAAAATATATTAAGAGATTAAAGTCACGTACCTGAAACTGTTTTTGCTTCTTTTTTTTTTTGGAGGGGGGAGGGCAGGGTAATTGGGGTTAAGTCACTTGCCCAAGGTCACATGGCTAGTAAGGGTTAAGTGTCTGAGATCAGATTTGAACTCAGGTCCTCCTGACTCCAGGGCCAGTGCTCTATTCACTGACCACCCCCCATACCTGAAACTCTGATTATCGGAACTTGATATTCAAAATCTTATGGTACTGTTAACTGATGTTATCCTGAGTCTGACTCCAGGTATGGTAATCAAGGAATGCTTGCTATATAAATGGAAAATAAATAAATTAACCAATTGATCCAAGATGCCAGCAACCCTGTGGGGTCTATAAACTTCAGAGGGTGTTCTCATGGGAAAAGTTGGGAGAACAATGTCTGCTTCAGCTGAGGTATGTTTCTGCTGATTCAGTTTCCTCACTATGACACCTGGCAGGTGTTAAGCCTGGCTCAGTGCTGTTGGCTGCCTACATGACTTCTACCTGGAACTGACATAAAGTTAGGAAAACACTGTTCCATTGGTCCTTATTCTTTTATGACAATTTTCTTTAATCAAAAAGTTTTAGAAATGATTTTACATTTATTGAATAATAGATTGATACAGAAACATCTGAGGTTACTATAGAAAGATATAAGTATATGTAAGTGTAAGATCGAGCTATTTGGCCTAGAAAAACTAAGTAAGTATTTAACCTTGACATCTGTTATTGTACATATTCCTATATAAGGTAGGGTTCTTTAATTCCTCATAATGGTATGGGGATAATTAGGTTAAATACTTATGAAGCAAGGATATTATTCTGTTACTTAGTTAATATCATATCTGTCTCAATTCTGTTACAACTAGTTAGTGTTAAAAGAAGAATAGTTTGTGGTCTATCTTCTTAATGCCTTAAAAGAAGCATCCACTTTAATTAGGAGTTATTTCTTTGAACATGACCAGAAAGTGGAATTGTTTTATTACTTGATATATACTATTTGGAAATTGATCACTCAATGTATTATGTATGCATTGGAGCCAATCTTTTTTATAAAAAAAGTATTTTGTTGTTAATTCCTTGGTGGAATTTCATCCTCCTGATGGGGGAATGAATATGAAGTACAAAAAGTGGGTTCTATTTTTCAATGAATGTGAAGTGTATTGTGTTAAAAATCAATTTTGTAGGAGCATGGACACAAGAAAGAGGATCTCTACAAGGAGTCTTAAGAAGACAGTCTACTGGAAGACTGCTTAAACACAAATGATGTCCTGGACAGCAGACAGCTCTATGAGATGATATTCCTGACCCTTAAATGGACAATTTATGTATTGTTTACTTTTTCCCTTTTCAGCTTGGTATCTGTGTGGTTTATTTACTTAATAAGAGGACTGTCTCTTTTGATTTGGCAATGTGTCGATCAATTTTTCCCTCTCCTTTTCCATATTGTTACCCATTATAAATCCCCAAAACCCCTTGATGAAGTCTTGATCATATTAGGTAGTGATTCATTGAGAAGTCTGTGCTTCTAATTAGAATCAGACAGGGGAATGTGAAAAATGATTTTCCTAGTAATCATTATTTTAGAGACTCAGCTTCCCCATTTCCCTTTCCTTAAAAGTTCAGTTCTTCTTCATAAGGACATTAGATCTAAACGGGTCTATTCTTGCTCATCGTGTTGCCCAGGCAGGTTTCAGAGAATGTTGATTCCTCCCCTCTGTCAAGACAGATGATATGGAAATTCATGTCTCTTTTACCAAGACTAAGTGTCCTAAGTCATGTATCCCAAGACCCATCTCCCAGTGTGTCAACCAATCAGAGTTGATTGGCACCCCTTGGCAACACCTACTCTTTGAAGGGCATATAACCCTGTACCCCAACCCCCCAAAAGAGCCTCCTTTGGACTGGTAACCTTGGGGGGGTATCTAGTTCTGGACTGTAAATGCCATACAATGAATGTCAAGCCAGTTTGTGAGAGAAATGAAAATGGTGACACCTCCCCCCAGTTTCATGTCTTTTTCTTAGAAAAGACTCTGTTCCAAATTGGGATTCATGAGGTTCAACAACTCAGAAGTGAGCATAAAGAGTAAATGATAGAACATTGTGCAATGGATAGGGCACAGATTTCCTAATCAGGAGTTAGGTTTGAATTCTGCTGCTGACATTCACCTGTGTTGTGACATTAAGGATGTCCTCACAACCCTTAGCCTCATTGCCCTTATTGGCAGAAATCATCATGATAATTGCACCCACATGACAAAGTCTTTGGGAGGGCCAAGAGAGATAATATATGTGGAATTATTGGCAAATCTTAAGACAGTCATGCAACTTTAATGCATTATTACATTTGAGATATTACGTAGAATTTCAGCCATCCTAAACTCTTTCCTGCTTTGACACCCTCTTTCCTTAACATTAACATTTTCAGTCATGATATATGGCTACAATCACAACGCACTTTGATTTTGGAACAATCATAATTACAAATAACCTAAAATAAAATATAAAGGCTATTGGCAGTGGGAAGTAATTTGTCAGGGTTGGCTTACATACACAAAGTGTTTTGAAAAAGATAATTGTGTACAATTATAACTGTAAAAGAAATTGAATTAGTTATATTTCATAGATGACAGGCACCAGGTGGGTAGCTTAAATGAAATGTTGGTTCTAGTGATATATTCAGAGAAATAAAGGAAAACCTTCACACATTGGGTAGATCTCCTGTGGAAGATCTTTCAGTTTGACTTTTAATCACTTAGTCATGACTTCATTGAGGAAGAAGAACTATATTTATAACTGAGGTAAATGCAAATTGGCTAGGATATTATGGATAAGGGTCTACTTTGGAATGTTTTTTTTTCATTATCTCTAGACATAACTCTCCGTGAATGACAAAAGTAACTAATTACCACATCCTCCAAAAACAATCCCCATATATTTCATGCAGTCTGGGAATGGATTATTAACCTCACTAGAGGCCTCAATGCTTTAGTTCTATTTAATTCATTTCATCAAGCAAAAAATTTGCCAGGGGCCAATCACAAAGAAAAAATGAAAACAGTTCATCCCCTCAAGGAGTTGACATTTTCGTGGGGCGGGGGGAAATCATATTTTACTGGTTTTGGATCTTTTGTAACTTCTACCATATTCTTAGCATGCTGGATGAAATAAAAACAAATGAAAAATCATCCAACTGGGCTCAAAGAATTATACATTTTTTTACATTTTTAATATGGTATTTTTTTGCCCAACGACATATAAAAATAATTTTAACATTCATCTTTTAAAATTTTTAATTCTAGGGTCTCTTCTTCCCTCTCTCCCCTCACCCCTTACTGTGAAGGCTAGCAATTTAATATTGGTTATACATGTGCAGTCATGCAAAGCATATTTCCATAGTAGTCAACTTGTAAAAGACAACACAGAACAAAGTAAGGAAAAAAAACAAAAGAAAAAAAAAAGAACACAAAAATGCGTGCTTCAATTGTAATTCAGACTCCATCAGTTCTCTCTCTGGAGATGGACAACAACATTTTTTTCATTTAAATTTTTTTCAGAACTATCTTAGATCATTCCATTACTGAGAATAACAACAACATTCTAAGCTGATCATCATGCAATATTCCTATTACTGTGTACGCTTTTGCCCTGGTTCTGTTCAGCTTATTCTGTTCATATAAGTCGTTCCAGGTATTTCTGAGAACAATCTTGCCGTGGGCTGCTCAGTGTCCAGCACTTAGCATGATTAGGAGACGTGAATAAGAAAGGACCAGGCCATGTGGGTAGCTCAAGGAAGAACCATGAACTCCATTTATTGATACTCAGGGAAAGATTTTTATAGAGCAAAGAGACAGGACAGGAAGGAAGAGGAATCATTTTCTTAGTCTGTTGTATCCTGGAAGTAGCATGGTAATAAGGCCTATTGTTTCCTGGGTGCCATAGAGTCTTGGGAAGTTATCTCAGTCAGTTACATCTGAAAGGATGCTCTGAGAGCTGGCCTCAAAGCCTAATAGCCAAGGCCGCATCATCAAGAACATCTGCATAAGAACCTACTTCCTGCAAATGTTTTGGACAACCAAAGTTTTGGGGCAGAGCCTCTTAGCCTCAGAACTCAAATACCATCCTTATAAGTGTAACCCATATCAAAAGAACTCCAGAGGTGACTTAGTGAAAAGTCGCATCTCGAAGAGGTCTTTGTTGTTCAGGTCCACTGATATCAGGGTAATTATCTGAAGTCCTGGCTCAGGCCTCTTTGGCTCACCACACAATCTGCTCATCATTTGTTTAAAAAATATCTATTTATTTTAGTTTTCAACATTCATTTCCACAAAATTCTGAGATACAATTTTTCTCCCCTTCTTTCCCCTACGCCCACGCCAAAATAGCAAGCCCACTGAATACCCCTTCTCCCAATCCATTCTCCCCTATAAACTCCCCCATAACCACCCTAACTTTCTAGTAGTGCAAGATGGACCTCTATACCCCAGTGCCTGTACATCTTATTTTCAAGTTGCACGTAAAAAAACATTTTTTTTTGTTTTTTGTTTGCAGGGCAATTGGGATAAAGTGACTTGCCCAAGGTCACACAGCTAGATATTGTGTTAAGTGTATGATGCCACATTTGAACTCAGGTCCTCCTGACTCCAAGGATGGTGCTCTATTCACTGTGCCACTTAGCCACCCAAAACAAATTCTTTTTACACATTTGTTTTTAAAACTTTGAGTTCCAGATTTGTTCCCTTCCTCCCTCCTAACCCACCCCCACTGGGAAGACAAGTAATTCAATATAGGTTGTACATGTGCAGTTACCCACATCATTTCCATAGCTGTCATATTTTGAGAGACCAATTATATTTCCCTCCATTCTATCCCACCCCCATTTATTCCATTTCTCCTTTGACCCTATCTCTTTTCAAAAGTGTTTGATTCTAACTACCCTCTCCCCAAATCTGCCCTCCCATCTATCATCCCCCTCCTATCCTCTACCCACCTATCTTCCTATAGAGTAAGATACCCAACTGAGTGTGTATGTTATTCCCTCCTTAAGCCAAATTCAGTGAGAATAAGGTTCTTCCATTCCCTTTCACCTTCCTGTTCTTCCCCTTGTTTGTAACAGTTTTCTCTTGACCCTTTTATATGAGATAATTTACCTTAATATATCTCCTTCTTTCTCCTTCTCCCAATAAATTACTCTCTCACCTCTTAATTTTATTTTTTAGATATCATCAGTTCATATTCAACTCATCTTGTACCCTCTGTCTATGTATATATGAATATACATATGCCCATATAAATATCTATTTATATACACATACACCCTCCTATACATATACATATATGTATATATGAATATATGTATATACATATATGTGTTTATACATATATGCATTTATACACATATGTGTTTATACATATATACATATATACATATATGTATTTATACATATATACGTATCTATTCCCTTCAACTATCCTCATATAGAGAACAGTCTTATGAGATACAATTATAATTTTTCCATGTAGGAATGTATATAATTCGACTTTAATAAGTTTCTTATGATTTATTTTTCCTGTGTACCGTCTCATGCTTCTCTTGCTTCTTGTATTTGAAAGTCAAATTTTCTGGTCAGCTCTGGTTTTTTCATCAAGAATGCTTGAAAATACTCCATTTCATTAAATAACCATCTTTTTCTCTGCAGTATTATACTTAGATTTGCTGTGTAGATGATTCTTTTTTATAGTTGTAGCTCCTTTGCCCTCCATTATATCATATTTCAAGCATTTGCATCCCTTAACGTAGGAGTTTCTAGGTCTTGTGTTATCCTGATTGTGTTTCCACAATACTCCAATTGTTTCTTCCTGACTGCTTGCAGCATTTTCTCCTTGACCTGGGAAATCTAGAATTTGGCTATAATATTCCTAGAAGTTTCCTTTTTTCAAGAGCCAATTGGTGAATTCTTTCAATTTCTATTTTGCCCTCTGGTTCTAGATTATCAGGGCAATTTTGCTTGATAATTCCTTGAAAGATGGTGTCTAGGCTCTTTTTTTGATCATGGCTTCCAGGTAGTCCAATAATTTTTAAATTATCTCTCCTGAATCTATTTTCCAGGTCAGTGGTTTTCCCAGTGAGATATTTCACATTGTCTTCTGTTCTTTCATTTGTTTGGATATGTTTTATGGTATCTTGATTTCTTGTAAAGTCATTAGCTGCCAATTGCTCCAATCTTATTTTGAAGGAGTTATTCTCTTTGGTGAGTTTTTGAAATTCCTTTCCCATCTGGCAAATTTGGCTTTTTAAGGCATTCTTTTCCTCTCTGGCTTTTTGAGCCTCTTTTGCAATTTGAGGTAGTCTATTTTTTAAGGTGTCATTTTCTTCAGTGTATTTTTGGGTCTCCTTCAACAGGCTGTTGAATTGCTTTTCATGATTTTCTTTCATCCTTCTCATTTCTCTTCCCAATTTTTCCTCCACTTCTCTTACTTGATTTTCAAAATCCATCCTGAGCTCCTCCATGGCCTGTAACCAACTCATAATTTTCTTGGATGCTTTTGATGCAGGAGTCCTGACTTTGCTGTCTTCATCCCACTCCATGCCTTGATCCTTTTTGTCCCCCAAAAAAGAATCTGCAGTTTGATTACATCTCCTTGGTTTGCTCATCTTGTCAATCAATTACTTGACTTTTGGGTTCTTTGCCACAGTAGAGCTCTGCTTCCAGAATGGAGAGGTCTTCATTCTAAATCGCTGGGTTTTTTGCAGCTGCTGGAGCTATTAGTTGGGTGCCTCCTCTACAGCCCCCACAAGCTCTGGCCTACTGGTCACACACTCAAGACCACTACCCAAGACCGTGATCTAGATCCAAGCAGATTAAAGCAAAAGCAATTACCCTCTAAATGGTTGCTTGGTCCTCCTGCAATCTTCAAGTCAGGAACTCCGGAGTCAACAGGGGCTACATAGCCACCACACCTCCCCTGATTCTCACCCTGGGGGTAGGGGGCAGACCACACTCTCCATCCCCCTGTTCCCAAAAAGTTCCATACTGACCTTTTACTTTCTTTTTGGCATTTATGGGTTGATAATTCTGGAAACCACCACAGCTGCTGGTGATTCTCTTTCCTTAACTCTTCTCCAGGCCTGATCCTGGTCAGGGCCACCCTAGGGCCCAGCCAGGAACCATATGGCTCACTCAGGGCCATGCTCAGCTCCAAGCCTGGTGGAATAGATCTTTCCTCTCAGTGTGCCAGGCTTCTTTCAGTGAGAGCTTTGCTTCTCTTTGCCTCTTTGTGGGGTCTGTAGCTCTAAAGATTGTTTAGAGTCATTTTTTTAAACTGTATTAGCAGTGATTGGAGGGGAGCCTGCACCAAGTTTGTCCTTCTACTCCGCCATCTTAGCCTGCTCTTCATTTCTTATAGCACAGTAGTATTCCAACACAATCATATGCCCCATCACTCATGCCCCAATTGATGGGTATCCACTCAATTTTCAATTATTTGCCAACTCAAAAAAGAACTGCTATAAATATTTTCATACATATATGTCTATTTCAGTTTTGTTTTTAATCTCTTCGGAGTATATATCTAGTAGTAGCATTGCTGGGTCAAAGGGTAAACACGGTTTTACAGCTCTTTGGGCATAGTTTCAAAGTGCTCTATGGAATGGTTTCACTAGGTCACAACTCCACCAGCAATGCATTAATGACTCAATTTTTCCACATCACATTCAATATTTGTAATTTTCATTTTCTGTCCTATTAACCAATCTGATAATTGTGGCGTGGTACCTGAGAGTTGTTTTAACTTGCATATCTCTAATCGATAGTGATTTAGAACACTTTTTCGTATATCCATTTGATTACTTTGTCTAAAACCTGCAAGTACATATCCTTAAGACCATTTATCAATTGATGAATTGCACTTAATTTTGTACATTTGGCTTATTTCTCTATATATTTGAGAAATAAGGCCTTTATCAGAGATATTTGCTATAATTTTTTCAATTATAAGTACTATTTTCTACCATCCTATTTTCCGCCATTTATCCTATTCTCTCTCACTCTCTCTCTTTCTCCCCATCCATCCTCAAAGTGTTTTGCCTCTCACTATTGCTTCCCCCAATTTGCCCTCCTTTCTATCCATCCTCCTCCTATCTTCTTCCTCTTCTACCTTTCTGTATGCTAAGATATATTTCTTTTTTTTTTTAACAAATGCTTTATTAACTTCGGTTTTACATCATTCATTTCCGCCAGATTTTGAGTTACAATCATTTCCCCCCCGTTATTCCCCTACCCAACCTCTCAGAATAGCAGTCCCACAAGATAATGCTTCCTCCAATCTGCTCTCTCCCATACCTTGTCCCATACCCCCTTCGACTTTTCCATTAGAGGAAGGTGAACCTTTGTGTCCCAATGCCTGCACATCTTATCTCCCAATTATAAGCAAAAGAGTATTAATAATAGTATTTATATATATTTGAAACATTTAATCTTAAGACCTCAAATTTCAGATCCATTTCCTTCCTCCCTTGTCACCCATTCCCTCTGGGGAGATAAGTAATTCAGTATATGTTGTACATGTCTAGCTATGCAAAATATTATCATAGTAGATATATTGTACAAGGCTGCTTATAATTCCCTCCCACTCATCCCACACCCCACCTGGTCCATTCCCTACATGATCCTGTCCCTCTTCTATAGTGGGTACTTCCAACCTCCCCTCACCCCAAGGATGCCCTCCCATCCATCATCCCTCCTCTCATCCCCTTTCCCCCTATTCTGCTGCAGGTTGAGATATCCCATTTAGTATGTATGTCATTCTCTCCCTGAATCAAATTCAATGAGAATGTGGATTTGCCTTTTTTCCCCCTTCCTATTCTCCCCCTCCCTTGCAACCACTTCCCCTTGCTTCTTCTACATGAGATAGTTTACCCTACCCTGTCTTTCCCCATCTCCTCTTGACACTTTCCTCTCTCACCTCATAATTTCATTCCTTGAGTATTCTCCCTTCCCAACAAATTCAACTTATGCCCTCTATCCATATACACACACATTCACATATGTATTTATATGACCACACACCCTTCTTCCATTATTTTCATAGTGAGAAAGATATCATCAGTCACAGTTATTGTTTTTCCATATAGGAATGTAAATAGTTAACTTTGATAAGTTCCTTTTGATTTCTTTTCCCTGATTACCTTCTCAGGCATCTCTTGCTTCTTGTGTCTGGATGTCAAATTTTCTATTCAATTCTGTTTTTTTTTTCCTCAAGAATGCTTGAAAGTCCTCTATTCCACTGAATGACCGTATTTTCCCCTGGAACAAAATACTCAGTTTTGCTGGGTAGGTGACCCTTGGGTTCATTCTCAGTTTTTTGCCCTCTGGAATATCATATTCCATGCCCTTCAATCCATCAGTGTAGAAGCTGCCAGGTCCTGGGCTATTCTGATTGTGTTTCCACAATATTGAAATTGTTTCTTCCTGGCTGTTTGTAGTATTTTCTCCTTGATATGGGGATTCTGTAACCTGGCTATAATATTCCTGGGAGTTTTCTTTTTGGGATCTTTTTCAGGAGGTGATCTGTGGATTCTTTCAACCTCTATTTTTCCTTCTGGATCTAGAACATCAGGGCAATTTTCCTTGAGAATTTCTTGAAGGGTGATTTCTAGGTTCTTTCTTTGATCATGGCTTTCAGGTAGTCCAATAATTTTTAAATTGTCTCTCCTGGATCTATTTTCCAGGTCAGTGGTTTTTCCCATGAGATAGTTTTCACATTGCCTTCTAATCTTTCGTTTGTATGGATCTGCTTAACAGCATCTTGATTTCTCATAAAGTCATTA